>VYXH01007036.1:110227-186272 GCA_013397275.1 Burhinus bistriatus | reverse complement strand
ATTCTGTGGCACAGTGATGCGGTGTCTCAGATTGCCACATCTGCTCTGCACACTAATGGAACAAACCAGCCTCTGCCCCAGAAGGAAACAGAAACCACTGTTTTCCTCTTGCAAGCAGGAAGGATGGAGGCTGAAGCCCAGTATTGTGCAGGTCCTTTGACAGCACCTAGAGTCCAAACCAGGTCTGCTGCTGCACTCACCATCACACTCTCATCCATCACTCAGGTGAGCATCTCCTTTCGCCCCAGCCTTCCCTGGAGGCTCCCAGCAAAAGTCATTGCAGCTGCCTGAGGAAGGAAAAATCACCAAAATAAACACTGCTCCCACATATGTCTCATCTGTCTTCCCATGCACGGTAGGCATGAGGGAAAGCATTTTTCTTTTGTTGCATTTGGAAAGTTTTTTTCTTTTTAAAAGTGTAAGCCTTGATATTTACTGTCAACTGTGGGATGCTTCAGTTGAACAAAATAGTTTTGTTGTTGGGCATCTATAAATAACCTTATTGATCAAGTGAAAAACATGAAGTATATGTTTTATCCTTCCCAAAATATGTACACTTCTTACCATTAGGTGAACAACTATTCTAGTGGTGCATTTCCTATTGTGTGTGTGCTCTCTGGTGTCGAAAAACAGAAAATAAAAGTTGGTTAGAAGACAAGAGATTTATTTTTCCAGATTAAACTTGAAAAGTTTTTCTCCCCCTAAGAATATAAATCCATTTATTTGATAATTGCTTTATTTATTTTTCTGAGGTTATATGTTCTAATCTTAGCAGTATTTTGGAAGGAAATCTGGTGGTGTGCAGACATTAGCATAATAATGTAGCTTTTTTTCCTAAATCGTCACGGAAAATTTAGGTGTTATAATCTCAGCATTTCTACAGCATTATAAATTCCCCAAGCACACCACAGGGTTTCATACACTAACTCCTTGCTACAAAAAGGACATTGAGGGCCCAGTGCTGAGGGCCATCAGAAAAGTACTGTTAGGTGAGGCACTGAATGCTAAAGCTCTTTGGTAAAAAAAAAAAAAAAAAGAAAAAAATCATTAATCTTTGCTAAATAAAACTTGCTGTTGTGGCCAATGCCTCTCTCATTCATTTAATTTCTTTATCAGATCACAAAAGTTGATTATATTTCTTTTATGTTGCTTTGGACTGTGGCGCATGCTGTAAGAGGGAAAACGTTGACTGTCCTTTGCAATTGTTCATGGAGCAGCATCTTTGAGTGTTCTGCCACTTCTAACACATCTATCCATGCTTCTGCAGGGACTCAAAATCCTGCTAAAGTAGGAACTGAGTAGTGAAAATATTTCCCTTTTCCTGTTTCATGGTCTCTAGTTTTGGCCTCCTTAACCTGCTTCCCCCTGTTGAATGAACTTATACTGACTTAAAGCTGAGAGGATGCACTGAAGAATCCACTTAGCTAGCTGGACTACACTACATATTTTTACCACTATCCATTCCAGCTAGGAATTTTTTACCCACATTGATATACTACCACCACTTCAAGTCTGAGCAGAGAGACTCCAATGCAAAGCTGCTTATTACCAGGATGACTTGACCCTCTCATACAGCAAATGTTCTTTTACACTGACACCGTTGCAGAAGGGGAGCAGCAGTGTCATTGGTAGTACCAAGTTTTAATCTTGGAAAACACTCCTTGATGACCAGTTATTAAATCTGTTTGTAATAATGAAAAACTAATGCAATGGCACCTTAGTTTTTGACATGAATTGGGATTTGCTCCTAAGTGAAGCTACTTTGATCTCAAACTCAGCACTTGGGTAAAGCATCTGCCAGCTCACCCTCCCCACCACCACAGCGCTTGCTCGGAGTCAAGCACAGTAACAGCTACTTAAAGGTTAAATATGCTGAGTTTTTTCTGGCTGGCTCATGGGAAAATCTCCTTTTGGTACTTTCCTAGCTCTCACTCTGGGTGGATCCAAATGGTGGTGGATGTACCAGTTCTGCATTTAGGCTTGCTCTCACTGCCCTCCTGCATGCCAAGGGCATGAGTTATCTAGGCAGCCCTTCACCTCTGGCTTCTGCATCCTGCTCCATGTTGCATGAAGTTGCCAAATTTGCATGCACTGGCTTGAGGATGAAACGTGGCAAACGATAGCAAAGTTTCCAAAGACACTTGTTCAAGATCATGATGGGGGCAGAGGATGGAAGGAATAAGAAGAGTGAGGAGCTGACAGCTGTCTGCAACCTCATCATGCCGTTTGCATACAAAAAAGCAGCCATTCATTTTGTCTCATCTGCCAGCCCCAGCTTTACACTCTCTGGAAGCCAGAGGAAGGGATCAATAGACATTTGCTGACAATGAATATTCTGTTTTAATCCACCAATAAAAGTCTATGTTTTGGCAGCAAAAGGTCTTTATACTGGTCTGTAATCATAAAGTAAGAGAAGGCCAGCTAGCCCTTTACAGGACCCATGGTTTAAATAGCAGAAATACTGCTTGCTGCATAGCAGACTTCCAGTTTTCACTGGCAAAGTCTACACTGGTGACCTAGACACAACTGTCATGTTCAGGCTAAAAGAAATTTATTCTGCAGGTAGGCTTTTAAACAGACATAATATGTTTTATTAGCACAAATGACATGTTTGAAGAAAACAAATAAGCTTTCAAGGACATAAACTGCCTTCTAAACCTAGTAGCCAATCCATGATGAATTGTGTGTTTGTAAATAAATATCATTTGGAGCCTGGATGTTGAAGTTGCTTCATAAAAATATCAGCTGGTTTTAGTAAGTTTATGGTTAAGCAGAATTCAAAAGCCAATGAATTCACATGAATTCATGTATATGCTGTATCCTCTGGGTTCTCTTTAGGGGCAGGTACCTAGCAAATTTCCATCAATCCTACGTGAGGAGGAAACCCCTAATACCTAAAAAAAAATCTTAGCCCCAGAGGACTGTTGGTTACATGTGTTCAAAGCATCTGGACATGTTCATGATAAAGAGATGAGGTTCCAAGTAAGAATGAGCAAAAAAAATAAAAACTATCTCAAGTCTTTAAACCAGTCCCTTAATGAATGTATCTCATCTCTTCTGTAGTCTAAAAAAAATTTGACATTAGTCAACATGGCAAGCAAATATAGTCAACTCAGATTCACAGTCAAACTACAAGTGACAAAGTTCGATGAAACCTTTTGAGATGCTCACTCAAACAGCTGGACCTGTTCCATTCATGCATCTCTTACAGCTGTGTTTTGTGTTTTGTGCCTGTGTGTTTATAGGGTATCAGTCAAAGTGACACTGTGGGCTGGCCAAAAACAATGACAAGGAGTGTTTGAAATAGATATTTCCATTAAAATGAATAGTTGTTTTGTTTTGTCCTCCCAGCTGGCTCTGAAAATCTTAGCAGTCTGCCTCAGTTGTAATAGCTGTGCTTTACCTCCTGGGCTTCAGTTACATTACAGATTCATTATTTTTTTTTGCTAGACTTTTCGGGTTCCCAGACATTGCCATTTTCTGTTACTTACATCCAAATGCCTCTATAAAAACCTTATTCTCCAATCTTAACACTCCTTGGGGCTGTATAAGAACTTTCATTCCAAAATTTTAATTTCAGAAAAGGTAGTACACAAAAGCTGTTGAATCATTCAGAACTATAAGTAACTGGTATAAATTCTCTAGAGTCTGCCTAGTTTAACTAAAGGTAAATCCCAGCAGACATTGTAATTGCAATAAGGGAGTAAATAGGAAGAGTTAAACAACCTGTAAATGGAAGAGAAATAAAAAAACCAACCCTTCTGTCGATAACTCTTCCCCTACTCTTATATTAAAGCATTCACTGTCAGGTTACCTGAATTCTTGCTGTTAATTTAGAATAACCTCTGCCATTACACACAGGACCATTCTTTATGACAAAAGAGCAGGAGCAGATGGTAAATTCAGCACTAGCTTGACATAGGAAGAAACTCATTGAGTTATTGTTTATCTGGTCTGTGATCTCCCTGTGGTATAAAAAAGCTGGAAGTACCCGCCTTAGGAAGTATTCTCAGTGTGCCTGTGTTGCAACCAGGAAAGATAAACCTGCCCTGGGATTATACCAATGACCCTGCTAGACCCAAGACACATGTAGCCATCTGAATTTGGGACTCTCTGTCTCAGACTGAATCCTACCACCTTTGCCAGAGTCAAGAGAGACTGCGGGACTTTGCAATTGGGCAGGCACAGGGGGGAGTATTTATCTTCCAAAGCTGAGAACTTCCCAGAGAACTGCATGAGGCATAGCTGACTGTGAAGAACATCTACGAGTGTTATCATCAGAAAACTCACTGAACAAACAAAACTTCTAACAACTGCCATAAGCAGACATTAGAAGCAAAATCTCTTAAAAAAAGTAAAGTAATTGTTACCTACAGTATGTTGACTGAAAGGAAATATCTATTTGTGAGCGCTTCTGATCCCATTTCCTGGGATGTTTGCATGTGCAATGGCTTATTCATTCACCTCCTGTGCAAATTAAGATCAACAGAAACAGTTGCCTTCTTCCAGTATCATTCATGCAGGTGTCAACAGGATGGCAGAACTGAAAGAGTGCTCAGGTTATGGGTAGAAGAGCAAGGCCACCTTCACAAAATGAAATTAAGTTGGGGCTAGGCAGTGCCTTCTCATATTGCCTTGAGAAGATAGCATAGAGGCCTCGTGATCCCAAAGTAGATTGTGAAAGCAACATTTGTACCCTGTTTCTCTGCTGGCAGGATGAGGGGAGGGATTCTCTATTGATTTAGGTCCATATGAAAGCACAATGACCTTTTCTAACTCAGATGTCATACTGGGAGCTGAAGTTGGGTGAAGCTCTGCCAACACTTAACTGACCATCTCTCACTTGTACGGAGTTTCAAGCAGAAAAATTTGGTTCGTTTGCCCACACACAGGCACCTGGAGCCATTTTAAATGCTCTGTTGTATACTGCTTGACTTCCAGATGCCAGCAAGGCAGACCTCCCAACGGCCAACCTCATGCCAATACCTCAGATGTCCTTGGGCCCCTCTGTGCCGGCAGCAGAAGTGGCCCTTAGTTTAGAAATGTTAGGTAATCCCATAAGAGGACAGAAACCCTACTGAGTAGCTTAAGTGATCTTTTTAAAGCTGCAATTCCAAATTCTTTATATTAGAAGTGTTAAACAGCATTCAGGCTAAACCATTGTTGAAAGCTCAAGAGCTAAAACATAAATGGATTTGCCCAATATATTAGCTTATCTCAAATTCATAAAACATCTATGAAATTAACCTACTTATAAGCAGTTTACAAGCAGAGTGAGGCATTCACTGGCCTCATTCAGAGTGAGGGCCCTGGCAGCAAAAATGTGGTCCTTATGGGTACCTTCCAACCTGAGTTATTCTATGATTCTGTGATTCATTTCCTGATACCTCAGAAAGAAAAGCACTCAGAGAGTGTAGAAGAGAAACAGAAATGCTAGTCATGTCTCAGCAGTTTGCTAAAAAAAAAAAAAAGGAGGTAGTGTATCTTCTTCTTTTAAGGATGCTATTGTCCTACAAGGTGCAAGATATCATATGGCCTGGTATGGAAGACTACTGCTAAGATCTACAGTTTTGTAACAAAGGAAAGAATTCCCTACTCACTGAAATTTTGGATGCGTGTTTGTGATAACTAAGTGATAATGGATGTACTCAAAACTTGGCATACACTAAATAAGTTAAAATTAATGCAGAATGGATCGTTGCTCCCCATTGACAATGTAGTTATGATTTAAGTGACTGGGCAGGGAGGAAGGGCAGGACTGGAACTCAAGAACCCCCTCCATACAGGGGAAATGTACGCATCATTTTGAAGCAATGATGTTTGGCAATACAAAATATATTTTTCTTTTTCCTCATCTGAAGAATGAAGTGAACAGTATTTTCTTCATCGCAGCTGTTTCCTTGGGATGTATCAGAGACAGGGTCCTTGGAAAAAAGGCTAAAATTGTTTGGTTTATTTATTAGAGACTAGTTTTAGTAGTTTTCAGTTACTGTTAGAGCTAAAAATTCTATGCTTTTTAAGATGTGATTTTTTGGGAGTTAATGTTTTCTGTTGAAAGTCTGCAGTTCTGCAATAATAACTATTCTTGTCTGAAATAATGCTACAAGTCAGACCTATTGGCCAGACCTATGAATATATTACTAGCATTGAAATTCTGGCTATCTGTTATCACCCATACCAGTACTAGAATGGGCATGTGAACTCACGTCCACTTGCATAGTAGTGACCCTTAACTGTATAGTGTTGCACCATTGTGTTGGACACAAACATGGGATCCAGTGTTTTCAAATACATGTATTTAAATATAGATATCTAAAATTCTTATCTAGTCAGAGTAATGATCCAATTCTGAGTGGTCTGCCATTGACAGGTCCTATTCTAATTAGGAGATCAGACTGCTTTTACCAGACTTCCAAAATACAAGGTTAACTGCTCGGTTTCACATACTTGGCTATCAAGATTTTGGCCTCTGCAAGGCTGATTTCTTTCTGTGCAAGTAAATGGCTTTACCTCTTTCTGTAAATTTATGTAAGTATTAAGAGGTACAAGGAAAATAAAGGTGCAAAGCTCATGTTTAAAGAGCTAGATGACTAGCATGTCTATCCTGATCGCTTTTCAAAATCTCATATAAACACTTCCCCATCCAATTTTCCTATCTACATTAGTTTATTTATGTTTAAACGTGAGTATCTGCATTTGTAAATACACACGTTCTCTCATCTTGTACAAGTGCTGGAAATGCTCCTATACATTGCAGAGGAATACAGTATGTGGGTGGCAATTTTCTCCAAACATTTTTATCAGGCAATTTTCAAACAGCTTGGATTACGGATTTTCTCACCTAGCTAAAGAAGAACAACAATAGTGCTATTAAAGCTATTAAAAGATAATAGCGGATACCTATGGAGCTGGAGAGGGCTGGGAAGGTGGGAGAAAAATGCTTCTGGTTTAGGCAGCTAAGCCTAATCCTGTAATCCGCGGAGCTACCCCAGCTCTTCTTTCAGTAGTGGAAAGAGCTCGGTGCCTTGCAGCCCAGACTGGCTGCTGTAAATGAGCACAAATTTCAGTTATTGGTACCTGATCACTAGGCCATGGCTGGCTGCAACAGCTCTCGGGAATGGGCCTGGGTTAGTGGTCTCAGAAACCCAGGCTTCCTCTACACAAGGAAAGCAAGGGAGACCTGTTGGGTGCACACAGATTGGAGACGGCTCTCCCCACAGATCCGCGCTCCTGGAAGTACGGCAAGGAACAACTCAGCTGGCTGCGTGGCCTGAGGCCAGCCCAGTTATGTTTCCCTGAGCACTGAGCAGCTTTTGCATGAGCTGGTACGTCTGAACGACACAACACAGCATGGACTTACCCTTTCGGTTTGTGGTTCTCTATGACATTCTCTCACATTGATCTACTGCCAGCAGTCGAAATATAGATAAAAATGATTTACCCATGATTATAAAGGAGTCATAATCATACAAGAAAGTAATGAGAAGAACTAGATCCTGATCCTCCAAGCCTCTGGCTTAACCAAGAGATGGCCCTATTTCTAACATGCTCTTGTTACTATTCATTGGTATAGATCTAGAAGACACCTAGTTATCAGACATATTAGTGAAGAGTGAAGATATCACAAATTTGCCAGTACAGCTGGTATGAAAGAAAATGCCTTTGTTAGTGTTTTATGATACAGGAATTATTGAACAGGTAAAAGCAGCTTGATTATTAAAATAATGATCACCACAGGTCTGAGGAAGGGGGGCACGGAGTGAAAATATTGATTGTGAATAGAACTTCATCAAGAGGGAAATAAAAAAGCCCTGCTGTATTATTCAGCTAATAAAGCCATTATACACTTCAACCTAGAAATAGCTTGCCTGTAGTTTCTCAAATTCTGCAGTTAAAACTAGGAACTTAGTGCAGTTTCTTGCATAAGGGCTTCCAGGCTTCTTTGAAACGACCAAGGGCACTCCTTTTGGCTCAGTCCAGAAGGACCTAGATCTTGGGTCTCTGTCACACCTACCATCCCATGCACAGGTCTCAGACATCCTCAGGGACCTCAAAGGGCACTAGGTGCCAATGTCTGGCAACTGAGTGTAGCCCTAAGAATGAGCCTGATGGATCCTTCTTCCAGCTCCACTATCCTGGGACTTGGGTTAAACTCTTAAGCTAATTCCTATAAAGACACTCAATTTCCATTAACTTCTGTGGGAACATTGATTCTTAAAGAAGAAGAGATGTCTATGATGGGATTCAGCTAGTCTAATTTAGATACTTTATCTGTGCCTGCATTTTAGATGCTTAGTGAATAAGTCCTCTAGAAATCCAGGCAGACAGAATCTTCCTTTGAAGACATCTCTCCACTGACTATATAGGAAATATCAGATCTTTTTTTAGGATGACTGGTTTGCTTTGGTATTTAAAATGTAGCACATTAGAAGTCTGCAGTTAGATAGACTGGATTTCATAGTTTAGGTATGTGGATGTGAACTGTATAATTTAAGTTTTAAAAACCAAGATGCACAGACTTTGTGGTTAACTTGTACATGCACTTCCAAGCAGGTGGTACATAACTGTGGAAGCTGCATGTCCAAATGTCCATTTGAGCAAACGCAGCCTTTTGGCTGTGCAGATACACAGATTACAGGAAAAAGGGCAGTGAGTGGAATTTATGGCAGACCATTGAAGCTGTTGGCATTAAGTTACACAATCTGCTTAACTGATATGATAACATTCACATGATCTGACTGCAAGATAAACCAATGTTTAGGAAATACACACGTCTTAAGACCAAAAGTGAGCTATTAACTGCAAACTATTATTGTAATTTAAAAGTACTGTGTTCATCAAAATAAGTATTTTTTTTTCTTCTATCCTCCTAATTCAGAAAAATTATATATGTTTCTGTGTCTGATGGAAACAACATGAAATTTTCAGTGTGCAAAATGATCTGTTCATTAGCAAACAGCAGACTAAGCGAGTGCAGCAGAAATGATTCAGTGAATTAGACCAAATAACAAATACATCCACGAGCTTCTTCCTGGAACATGCAGAAACAAGATGTGATTCAACAAATAATTTTCCCAGTATAATCTGGTGTCCTATGTATATTTGAAAGTTCAAAAAAGAATGAAGTCTAAGCTATACGACTTCACCAAAACGTTCTCCAACATTGCAGTAGTCACAGCTGAAAGATGTGGACATTTTATTCTCCATTCTCCTATTAAAAGCGGTTGTTCAGCCTATACAAATACACTACTCTTCAAAGTTTGTGAGCGGGATTCATCTTACCTAGCTTTAGACATTTGCAATCTTGACAGCTACATCTGAGCCCATCGCCTTTGGCTCACTTTGTACTCAAAGGAGAGCAATAGGTAATCTAGGGTGCATTTCAGCCGTCCTATTTAGGAGGTCTAATTTTAGGTTAAGATGAATCACATTCCAGAAGTGTCTACGTCTCTCCATCGACTAGAAAGGGAGCTCAGATGTAAAATTTCTGAATCTCATTTTTTCTCAGTGAACACCGCTTTAGAAACTCTGAATCTTAAAGCTCACAGACTTGATTTTATGCTGTGTAAAAAGGGAGAAAAATAAAGTAAAGAAAAAAAAAATCTTGAGGCTGGAACAACTTCAGAAGACTGAAGGCAATTTTGAATCTACGTGGATCAAAAGGTAAGCTGACGTTTAGCGTCACACTGGCAGAAAAGGGAATTCCACCTGAAGAGCCCTCGGAGGGGATTAGTTTATGCAAAGGCTTCTCAGTCATCAGGGAAGCTCCCCCCTTCACCAGCCGTTGCTCTCTGAGCTACCAGGACTGCCGGGAGCAATTTCAGCTTCTTTCTGCACCAGCACCAGCGACAAGTGTGTTTGGGATGAGCCATCAGCTGAACGGGAGAACAAAGGGCATAAACAATCAAAGCCCTTCATGAGCTCGCTTTACAAGTTTCCCATAAATCTTTCTAAATTCTTCGGTCTAATTGCATTGGCCCAATTTCTGCCCCCGACTTGCTCCTACCTTAAACATACATAAATGAGAGGAGAACTGGGGCTGTTCTGCTTCAGATTTTTCATGCTTAAAAGTTTTGCATTGTATATGGTAAAAAAACCTGCCTTTTCCCCTTCTTCAGGTACCCACTACAGAGGAAAATGCTACTAGAAGAAAAGGGCTGACCATGCTCCTACGGCTGCTGCACGCTGTACCCACCTCTATGCATGGAAGGTGGGGAAGGCAGATGATGCTCCACAGCTGGGACTGAGGGAGAACTAAGCACAGCAGAAGTACTGAGCATAGGGTCTCCTGTGGCCAAAACCTGTTGAAATGGAAGTGTAGCAGATCCAAATCAAACCCTTTTCTGGATAGGAATGAGGCTAAAGAATAGATTACTGTCCATAAGAAAAAACTGAAAACCCAGAAACTGCATAATTAAGAGTATTCTTGGGCTACAAGTAAGGAGCGCTAGTGTCCTCTTGCTGGGTGATTTGTTTCTAAGCAGCAGCTCTGCTCCTGTCTTTACCAGACTATATCCTTTTTATGAGAAATGGGCAAATATGATTGAGGTTTGCAAACCAAGGCATGTATTTGCATTGGCTAGCAGCTCTGTAGTTCCAGCTTTTCTGCCCGTAGCTGTTGAATGCATGGCCTGATGTGAAAAATGGGTACTGCAACCCCACCAAAGTCAGGGGAATGGATCTCTTGCAGTAATACACCCAGCCCAAGGAACGGCAAAGAAACACTTGACCATCTCAGCAAGGAAAAAGTTGTTCTTGTGCTTTTCATTCTTCAGCCAAAACATACAAAACTTAGTTCTTCTGATACATTATCAGTGATAAATGCCGTTCCGCCTATCTTCTTTCCATCTTACCTTCTAAATGGTCTATTCTATTTTATGACCCTCAATTACAAGATCCTGTTATTCTTTCAATTGCTGTAAAACTGAACAGTCTCCATATGTTCAGAGCAGCTTGCAATTAGCATACACAGAACTTAGAAACTGCAGTCTATTAAAAATGTGGACTTATTAAAGCATAGCATCTGGAAACCTGCATATGTTTGTCTTGCACAGTGGGCTTCAGATGCCAGGGTCAAATGGAGACTCCTAGCTATCCCAGAAAAGAGCTTGTATGCGTCACCACTCAGCTGCAGAACTTCAGAGAATTTTTATACTTTCTTGGGAAATATTATATTACTTCACACATACCTTTTATGCTGTTTTCATATGAAAAAGATAAAGAAAAAATAAAGAAAATGAAAAAAAACAACCCCAAGGTTTGCTATGTTATAACCACTCAGTTGGATTTCTCAATTAGGCTTATAGCCACAGTACCAATAAAAGTATGAAGGTATGAATATGAAAGTTTTAATCAAAATTCATGTACTTTGCTATGCCAATTCTTCACTTTGTGAAGTTTCCATCAAACCAAGGGCCTGCTGGAAAGCCATTTCTGCTTAAATACATTTTTGTTCTATCCCATAAAAAGCGTAAGGAGTAATGCTTTCATATGAAGTAGAGATGAAGATTGGGCTTATATCTCTTCCTGAAATGAAAAGTCCTGAAATGGACCACATAGTTTTCCTCTTTATATACCTGTCAAGGCAAAGACAGGTCTCTATTTTATCCAGATTCCCATTTGAACAAAGATGCTGCACTAGCTGAGGGCTGGTTTCCATTTTAATAGCAACTATTCTGTCAATAACAACCTTGCGCATGAAACGGGAACTTTTTCGATTTATGTTATATTAATCAAAGCAATTGAAGCACCAAAATTGCAGCTAACAAGTAGACACAGGGCAATAGATTCTAGAAGATCTGAAGTGCTTTTTGGAAGTGGTACTACTGAAGTAAAAAAAATTAAATGATCCACATTGCTGTGTACAAGACTTAAAAGCAGTATTAGGTAACACAACAAATCCAGCTCAGTGCCTTCACTTGGCTCTCTGAGGGACAAATTTGGCCCAAAGGCTGGGATTCGACTCCACATTTAGACACCGCTACAGTAAGAGCAGGTGTTCATAGGTAGGGCAGGTGGCTAAACACTGTAGTCAGTAGAGATTTAGGATAGCTGCATCATGCCCATGGCCCAGGCAGGTACAGAAAATGAGCTAAGACAGTTCCGCTTCTTTCTGTGTGTAACTGCTGAGGCCAGGAGGGTATCTCAGGGCATCTCAAACAGCTCTCAAAACCTATGTTTAGGCAAATATAGTTTCTTAGTCAAAAGAGTCAGCGATGCTTGACTGAGTGGATGCATGTGTCCACTTTAGGATGGGATGAGTCACCCTCTAGATTCCTTTGAAGGCTTTGAGTAGATCCCTGTTGATTATAGTGGGATCTTGAACACCTAGCATATAGGAAGATATCTGTATTAAAGATGCCCACATGTATGCATCTGAAGTCAGATAAATTAGACCAGAGATGCATTTTTTTTCTTCTAAATACAGAGAAACCTTATGTCATTAGTTTAAACTGGATACCTGATACATGAGCAGCCAATATGGTGTCATGAGTTGAACCCCACACTCCCAGCTTGCCATATACTTTCCAGTTTAACATAACTATCCTTTATATCAGGCACACTTCATGTAGAAATGAGAAACAACAACATTATTATGCTATTCTCTAGTGAAAATATAACAGAAATATTGTCTCCTACCAGGTACCAGAGCCAGCTCAGTTCAAAAATCCGGAAGTTGATTCAACCTTCATGTCTGTGCCGGTACCAGGAGTCTAAATTTTTGGTTTAGAGATAAAAATGGGAAAAAAATGTGTCCAAATACCATTAATATATTTGTTAGTAGCAAGTTGATTTTCTAGATGTTATACTATGATAATCATGGTTTCATTGTGCTAGACAAAACATAGATGTGTAATCAAACTTTCTTTTGATCATAATATAGCTATTACCAGACTTTTTGTTATTATGAAATACCTCCAGGAGAGTACTCTGCTTAATGTGATTTTTCACCACTGAAGATAATCAGGAAAACCTGGAAGATCTGTTATCTGACATCTTGACTTGAATTACTCCCCATGTTCCGCATTCACCCTCATAGACCTCACCAACTAAGACTATTTTTATCTGGACGTTAAAAACTTGATGGAGTGCTGAAGAAGGTTTCTTTTCTCAGAGGGTTTGGCAGCTGCAATTAGTTGGACCTCAATGACTCTGCAGTCTGCTGTTTACAAACCCCACACATCTTGGTAAAATCATTCCAGTCTTTCTTCGCAATCTTCACCAATACTTCTCTGATGCTTCAGCTGTGCTCTTTCCACGTCATAAATATTTTTACAACATCCTTTAGAGTGTCTCAATCTCAAATCTCAGATTCATCCATCATTTACAGGCATGTGTAGCTCGTTTACATATAATGGGTAGATTGCGTGCTTTCAGTAAACAGTGTCATCAGAAAATACCAATGTGACCAGAAAGCGGAGAGAAGACAAAGAAGGAACATGAAAGACAGGAGTAAAGTAAATCATATAAAGAGAGCTATGGAGATCTCTTCACCCTGTCTTAGAAAAATAAAGTGAGGAGAGAAGTGATGAAATCGAGAGGCAGAAAATTTAAAATTAGGGCTGTATTTTCCTGCAGTGTGTAATTGCTAAGATACTCTTTACATGATTTTCCATGTTATCTCTGTTATGTGTCTGGTCCTCAATGCAGAGGTGATTTCCTATCCTTTTGGAAAGTGGATTGCATCCTGCAGGTACCCATTGCAAAAGAGAATGAAAAAAAAAGGGTTAGTTTGGCTTAGATATCCATACATTTAGCAAAATATTACTTGTGGTTCAGGAAAAGAATCAGCAATAATAATTAAGAACATGCTTCATCAGCAAACAGGAGAAAAGGCAGAAAGGATATCTTTACGAGTGTTTAGTGCTGACTGATATGAGAGACGGTTTATGCTACTGCATAAATAATGCCTATGGTTTTGCTTCTTTTTCCTGTTCACTGGCAGAGCAGCCAGTGGCATGCCAAAGAAAGGAAAGAAAAAAACACTTAGAAATGATTCTCTGGAGTCTGCAGCCATCCATTTCACTAAGGAATAACTCATCTGAGAGTACAAAACATTCCTGTTCCTTGCGGCATTACTGCAGATACTAATGGAGTTATAAGTCTTTGCTATCTATCCATATTCCAGTATGGGATTGTTGTTTTTTCTGAGCAGTGACAATGTGTTTTGAAATTAAAAAAAAAAAAAACCAAAAAAACCCAAAAAAAAACAACAAAAACCACTTTCGTTCTTGACTGTTTGCTGAAAACAACAAAAGGCTAGGTTTTGTGCTCACTTCTATAAGGAAGTAAGTGAAAACAAAGTGCTCCTCCCCTGTATTTTTTGCACCAGCAATCAAGCTCCTCGGCAGTGAAACACAAAAATTTGCAAGCTTTCCTATTGCTTATCCATTCTTAGAATGGGAAAGAGGGTGCAACACAGAACAGACAGAGCACTGGATCCATGCTTTGACTCCAGCATGCACCAGCAAAAGCCAGATTTATTTGCTGTGTGCTATATTTATTCGCAATGCCTCCTGTAACAAGGAGGAATTATGATTTCATGCATCAAATATCCCCCTAAAAAACCCAGATAATTTCAGAAAATTGTAACTGTGAGATTTTTGAGACTGGAATAAATGAAAATGAAATAAATGAAACTAAAGGAATTTACAAAATTTTTGAGAGAGGGACAAGCCTATGAGTTGACCTAAGCTACCTTAATTTTAGATATATATTTACATTCATATATAGTTACAGATGTAGAACAAATTACCTGTAAGTATAAAATGCTTTCCTATTGCCACTATGATGATGGGACAGATAATGATAGATTCATACTCATGAGGTGGAAAGGCAAAAAGAGGTGATGAACCTGAACATATAGAGTAAAAATGTTACACGTGTAATTAAGTTATATAATTTATATAATATATATTACTAAAATACGGAGTCATATTTTATATCACATTCTGAACGAAAACAATGCTGATTGATAGCAAAAAAAACCAAAAAAACACAGATTTACTAAAAGACATGAACACCACGTCCTACGAAATTAAGCAAGACATGAAAAAAAAGTTTAAAAAAACGCCTTGAGTTGTTTTCATTTCCTTATTCTGTATGATTAAACTAATCACAACTAACCATTACCTCACTGCTAACACAAGTCAGAGCCAATGACTGCCATGTGTTGGATGCCAGACTGTGACAACCCAATGCACACTGTAACACAATCTAGAGAAAAAACTGCCTTCTTTAGCAGTGATGCTAGGAAAGGCTTTGCCAAGGAAACTAAGACTCTCAAAATTATCTACCTCATCACAATCAATATTTCTATATTTAGATCTCTGAATCAATTTAATTTGTGCATTTCTTTAGAAAATCAATACAGAGAATGATATATTTTGAATCATAATAAAAAGTTCAGCACTAGAGACAGTAGCCTGATCTTTTGGACATAAAAATATATCGGCTCATCTGGTAATATGAATGAAATATGTGGAACTAGTGTTCTGTGAGTCTGAACTCTTCTCATTTTAAATGAGTCAAACAGCAACAGTGCAGCTTCTCATAGTTACCATACGATTATTATGATTTGTTTTGCTGTTGCTGAAGATGTGTTTCAGCTGCACAAGCTACAACATAGTTCTGCTCCAGAAAGCTTGCAACATCTAACACAAAGACATGATTTCCTAGAATTAATAAATGAGAAAGCTTGACTTTTATTAAATCCCTTATTGGGCTGAAACTATAATGCACTGATTAGACCCCTCCCAATCTCAGCCTGTGAGACCACCAGAGCATGGCTCTCCATAATGGTCTTCTCTACTGTCATGCCAATATCAGTCTGTTGGAAAAAGGAGGGAGCTAGTGAGGGAGCTTCAGTGAAAGAACTGCACAGAGACAGGGCTAAAATTAGTGACCACCCCTCCCAGCTCAGAGGGAAACTCTCATGCCCTTGTTTCTTCTCCAGGTTCTGAGTTCCCACCACCCACCTCTCTCCAACAGTGGTAAAGCTGAGCAGCTGCGACCTGCTGTGGATCGTCATCCAGCCACATCGCACTGTCCTGCCCTCTGCTCCTCAGTGCACTCCAGGCTCATCCATGCATCCTGGGGAAGGAGAGTTTCCCACAACAGAGCTTTGCTCAATGAAATCCTGATGGGAACGGTCCTTCCAAAGGCATGATGGAAACATTTACTGCTGGCATTGTGGAATGTAGCCAGGGGATATAATGGAATGTATCAGAAACTACTGAGACTGATTAAAAGATTAGGGTTTTTTTAATGTATTTTGGCCATTAGGACTCATATTTTGAACTCTTCTCTGAAATCAAGTGGCCTAGAAATTTTTTTTCCTCCCTCTCTCTCTATTTTATATAAAAACAAAGATCTCTCACAATGCCCTAGGTCCTGAAACCAGGATTGAAAAATGTCACTTCTAAGGGTCACATGGAAAAGCAGTAGCCACATCAAAGCAGCTCTGGAGAGCTATTGATCCATCCTAAAATAAATATCCCAGGTAGACTGATGAGATTTTCTTCTAAAGGAACCTCCACTTACTCTACAGAGAACTCGGTAGCTACCTGAGCTAGACCCCAATGTTTTAGAAGGGCAAAGTTGGGTTGGGGGAATCCCACCTCCAATTTCACCAGAAAATACAAAAAAATCTCAGAGTTTACACAAACGGCGAGACCAGGTAAATGCTACACCTTTGTGCAATACTACCATGTGATTTTTTGACTTTTGCTCGAAAGCAAAACTATCCCACAGGCAGAGGAACACTCAGTCTCTAGAGTGCCAGTCCCACCATTATTGTTTGTAATGGGAGCGCGTGCCAGGTCGGGAGGAACACAGCGCACCACAGCGGTTATTCAGCTTTCTCTTTTTCTAAACATGTGCAAAACAGGACATTTCCTCTCACAAGCCTATGCTGTGCCCTAATAAATACAATGTGATTTGAAATTTTAGCACTTACGCATGCGAAGGTTGGTTGAAGGAGACAGTCACATGTGGGGCTTGATTATAGTGTTTTATCACTCAGCCGAACATCTAATGTTTAGCACAGTAGCTGGAGTGCTTCTTTTCATGTCATAACAAAGGTTGCCCTCAGATAGTAATTACAGCCTTCCTAATAAAAGGAAAGGCGGATTGGAACTGCCTGAAAAGTTCAGAAGTGAGAGGCGAAGTTTGGAGAAAGAGTTTGCCATCATTTCGCATGTGGCAGGTAGTTTGCTGCCTGAGCTGCTGCGCAGCAAAGTGGCAGATTTGCCTTGAAAACATCTCCTCCGTGCTGGAGACATTAAAAAAAAAAACCTAGCTGGGTGAAAAGAAAGTCTCTGGGATTACAAAAAAACACAGCAAAGTTAATGTCTCTGTAAAAAATGTAGAAAACCAGTTGGAAGAATCATTATATGTTCTTTCAAAAGCACAGAGAGGCGTAGCGAAATGGCGACGCAGAGCAGAGCATATTCAGCAGAGCGTACTCAGAGCAAAGCTGCCTCTACCGAGTGCAGTGGTTAAGCATTCATAGCTTTGCCCAGGAGCAATATGTGCCAATATGGGTTATATTTTTTAGTAACATTCCTGAATGCATTTTATTGGGGCTCTCATGAACTGCTGATGGTGTATGTCTCTGCTTTGGTACTTACAGCATAGCAATCAGTTTGATCCAAACAACTTGGGGGGGTTTTTTTATGCAGTTAAGGGCACTAAATCACAGATCTGCATCTCTCTCTTCTGTCTTTGAAAATTCCAGTTGAATTTTATTTCTGATCTTTTGGATTTCTCTTTTTCTGTTCTGACTTTCGAAACTATTTATCAATGGTCAGCAACTTCATTAGCCAATGTCTTACAAATTGCAGCATATGGATCTGCTAGTTCTACCTTTGCAGCTTCCTGGGGATTGTCTTTTGTTTTTAAACTAACTCTGGAATTACTATCTCTAAGGCCCCAAATTTTATTGTCTGCTTCACAGTTGGAGAGGACTATCCATGTATAACTTTTATTTTCAGTATGTTTGTAAATAGAATTTTTCCTATTTCCCTTAGTTCTCTAATAATTTACTCTATTTTTTGCTGCCCATCTCCTTTCCCTGTAGAGATTAAGTGACTAAATATACTTTTCCAGCCTCTATGTACTGTGCAGGCTCCTTTCTATTTTCCGTGTTTTTGCATCCACCTTTTTCTGGATTGCAGCTGTGTCTTCAAATTAGCGTGTCAGTTTTTGACATATTTCTATATGAATAAACAGGATTTTCATTTTCTGTGGTGTCTAGGCAGTGACACTATGCCATGGCAGGTACCACTTGATCATAAAATCAGAGCTTCCTACCCTTTTCAAAAACATGCTTTCCCTCATGCACAGCCGCCACGTCTCTTGCTAAAAAAAAGGCGTGTAGTTCTGGATTAAACTGATTGTCCCTTACAACTTCATGTTGCATTTCACGCCTAAATAACCATTACTTTATAAATAGGTGTGGTCACGGAGATATTTTGACACCCTTCAGGAAATCAGATGGTTGTTTGCCCTTTGCTGTGGAGGCTGAAATATCCACCCTTCTGTGGTTAGACAGCAGATGAAAGGTACTTTCAAATGCTTTGAAACAGTCAAGAATGTACCACAGGAAAGATGCACAGGGGAGGAATGAAGGGAGGAATATAGGCTGCCCCATCAGAAACAGCATAAGATGAAGCCTGCTCATGAGCAATCCACAACATTTTTCTTGTACAGCTTTGAGCCACCAACAGCTCGTGTGTGCCTCCTCATCCGTGCTGATGGCATGTGTTCCCAGCTGCAAGACTGGGAGGGAGGGAGGGAGGGAGGGAGAGAAGAACAGCCGATACATTGAATTTGTGTCAACTGGGAGAATAGGGACAAACAGGGAAAGCTGAGCCTTCCTCCCAACTTTGCAGCACCCCATTTTCAGGTGTCATGGGTATTATGGCTTGGGAAGCTCTGGCCTTCAGATATGCACACATGACACAAGCATATATGTATGCATGTCTGCATGTGCAAAGTCCTGGAGATACTCAGCTCAGCTGGTGATTGCTGGGCAGCTTGGGACTAGTGCAGAAGTCCATCCTCACCACCACCACCGTGTCCTTGCAGTCTCCAGATGTGGGGTGACAAGTTTACGGGGAAGAAAATGAGAACAGACTATGCAGCAGGTTGCTGCTGGCAGACCGTAAGGTTACAGATGTGTGGACCAGCAGAGGCTTTGTTTTTCCTGCCCTGCAGTGAGTGTTGTTCATGTTTAGGCACAGCCGCTTGCCTTCCGTTGGTTGCACATTTCTGGGCTTCAAGCCGCTCACTGCAGTGATACCCTCTGTGCCTTGTTTGGTGGCTGATCCTGGTGGCTGCCCCTGCCAGCATCTCACTGGCTGAAAAGCAGCTGCCTGCTTGGTAGAGGTGGCCCATACCCGCCCAGGTGACACACGGGCTGACACTGTACAGCCACAGCCCACTGTGCACTCCCTACCCAACCACAGGTGGGGTCCCAAGTACTGCGCTGCATTCATGTCATTTTTACAGCTTTTATTTTGTATTATCCCATGTGCTTCTCAGTAATCAATCATGTTTCTTGACAATTTAGAAATACATTTATATGTGTGCCTACATGTATATGTTTGTACATAGCAGGCCTTGAGACGCTGCTGGGGGCTTTCTTCACAGACACTTCTCCATCACCTCTGCAGATCTTCTGCCCCACAGCTGCGGTTCCTGGTGAAGGCACATGGCCGTATGACAGGGTACTTGCATTCCTGCTGCTGGGATGTTTTTTCTTGTCTGTGCCTGTGCATCAATCCCCAATGGGTCCCCAGGTGATGCAGAGTGTTGCTCAGGCTGGAGGTGGCACCTAGCAGCATCACACACATCTGCAGTGACTCTATCCATCTCATGCCAAGGTGGAGGATGGTCATTTTACGTGGGGATGAGCTGACATGATGCAGTGTCTGCAGTAGTTGGTGACATGATTTGATGACTTGAGAAAATCCCTCCACTTGTGTATTCCCATGTTAATGTGGAATCTGACTAATCCGTATGCATTTGCTGGCTTAGGAAGACCATGTGAAGGACTGGACAGCAGACACCTTGCTGTCTTAGGGGCATCTTCATAGCAATTAAATTAATCACCTCCAACACCATTTCTGAGCAATACATTGTTTTTTTGGGCAGAATAGATAGATCTGAGAAGAGCGAAGAGGACCCAATTATTTTACTGCTGTCCTTGTGCCTGATAAAATACCTCATGTGCAAGGGGTTATTCACCAGCACTGTATATGTAGTCCTACCTGGAATGACAATCATCCAAACAGGATCATAAATAAGCCCTCTGTTTTTATAGCAAGGTCACATTGGTGGGGCTTTGCCATCTCTGACAAACTCAGCAGCTGTTGGAAGGGCTTTGCTGGGAAGCCCTGCAAACCTGCCTTGGGCAGCGGGCAGCAAACACCACTCTGCAGAAAAAAGAGGCATGAGAGAGTCAAGATTTGCTGTAATTTTGTCCCACAGGTTTTGTTCAGTCTCATGGAGTGCTGCTCAGATGTTCAGGCTCAGATTCATCCTCCCTGGCTGCAGGTGCTAAGCCCAGGTACCTCAGTGAGGAGCACAGTCACCTCTGCTGCCTCTGTGGTCAGTGGAAGGAGGTGGATGCCCTGGGGACAGCACAGATCTCAGTGACTTGAAGCACCTTCTGGTGCTGCTGGCCCCTCTCTGCCCATTGCGAGGAAGCCCCTCCAGGGACAGCTAGCTCAGCAAGGGGAGACGAACGTGGGACAAGGAGCACTCAGCGCTGATAATCCTACTTGCCCGTTCATGCCAGAGATCATCTCAACGCCATACTGAAATGGCTTCTGAAATAAATCTGAGTTCATAAGGGTGTTACAATAAGGAGCATTACAGAAGCACTTTTCTATGAGCCTGGTATCTGGTTTTCATACTCTTTAGCCACTACACGATTCAAGTCTGGACTGATATTTGTGCTTATGGCAAGGCGTTATTAATACAAATCTCAATTTGTCCACATGTGGGTTGTGGCAGCCAACCTGGCACTCTCCGGCTCTGAGCCGCCAGGGAAGTGGCATTAGTGCCCCCCATTAACGGAGACAAACCAAAAGCTGCTGGCCCCTGCCTGTCTGTCCAAAGCCAGTTTTCTCAGCACTTGTTTCCTTGCCATTTCTTCTGATACATTAATTTTATACTGGCACAGAAAACTTCTCTTCTAATGCTTGGAAATGTATATGTTTCTTTTAAAGCCTACAGGCTTGAGAGCATCCTATTCTTACTAACATTTCCTACTATCTTTGACTGAAGCTGTTTCCAAAGCATGTAGCACAGCAGACACGTGGTGCACATGTGACAGAGACAAGGTGAGTCAGGTTTGTTTCATAGACCATGAAAGAGGGGGGTGAACTCTCGTTGTGCTGTCAATCTTGTCGATTCACTGTTGCAGAGTCACTCCTGGAGGCCGTCCAAGCCCAGGCGGAAGCTCTCAGGAAGGACAGCAAACTGGCAAGTGCCAGATGATAAATATTTTAAGCTCCCATTGCCTGGCCCAGTGCCAGCGCAAGGTCCCCATGTGAGCGCGGCCACCGCTGGAGTTCAGGGCTGGGGAGCAGCATAGCTGCTGCATCCCATCCAAGTGGAGAGTTATGAAGTGAAAACACAGAAAGTGTTAAAAGCCACAAATCAGGCTGTCGTTGCCATGATGACCCAAAAGCATCATGGTAAAAATCAGGATCTTTTCCATCTGGGAAGAGGATCTTGCTTTTTATGAATGTAGTAAGTTCTGGGTACTGGGTACTGGTTACTGGCTGCAGAAGGGAAACGTCTCCAAGGTAGAACCATGGCGAGGCGGTTCTTGAGGGAAAGAGGGACTGACACCATCAAAATTGTTTTCTAGAAACAAGTCCCCCCTTTTAAGACAAGCGGTTGGTTAAAAATTTGTGGCTGCTAGGAGGCAAAACAGCTCATGGAGTCTAGTATTTCTTTACCTCCTGCTTGCATTTAACGAATGCCTGAGCTCCTCTTTCCTAGGCACAGCGGGGACCATAGGGTGACTGTCTGCTCCTCCTTTTACGTTCCCTTCAGCCAGCACTCGGTCTGAAAAGCACACCAGGATTTTTCTCAAGGGTTCTCTCCCCAGCGGCCCATCCTCAGGTCTGGCGTGGTTTGCTGTCTCCTCTGGTCCGTTCAGCCTCTCCTGCCCCAGCATGTGCACATCACCGAAACCACAAAACCAGCCCCCTGCCTGCCCGTGGCTTTGTGCTGGCAGTGCCAGACTCCCGGGGCTGCGACGGGAGCTGCCGGAGTTTAAGTGTTCCTCGCAACCCCCTAAAATAGAGGAGTACAGGCACACAATTTACAGTAGTTTATAAACAGCATACATCACATCAGGAGAGGACCAGGAGGATGCTGTACACATAATACAAACTGCAAAGCTTCGGTAAATGGAAGAAAGAGATCCCTTAGCGACTTCATTTATCCTCTCTCCTCCAGACTGTGCGCTACACGCACAATTGCCACTGTTTTGGCTTCAGGTGTTTGCTAACAGCAACGCACTTTACAAGTAAAGTTCAGACCCACCATGTGAGTCCATTATAAAACAGGAAAGGGGTTATATAAACCTTGGTTTGCTCCGGCAATAAATTCTGTGTTTCTACCAAATTGTCTTACCCTAAATTTTTCTTTTATTCCTGTGGAATTGGTATTGACAAGCACATAAACCATAATGTCACCCTGTGCTTCCCACTTCTTAACACAGGTGTCTTTTTAGATATCTAAGCCAGTGATCTCAGGAAATTTCAGTGTTCCTTGAAGAACATGAAATCTACAAATAAGATTTTTCTCAGAGATTAGACAAGTATCTGTGCTCTGCTGCAATTATAACTGGAATTTTTTAACAAATAACTTGGGAAAATGTTTCCAGCCAGTGTGAGGATTGTTCACTTTCATCAACCTGACATTTCTGCGTGATAGAGCGGAGAGCTGGGAAACCCACCATATTTGAGCACCATAAAGAGCCCGGTTTTCCTGTCTCTTTGCACATTACATGGATATATGGATGATTATCCATTCACGGATGCATGATAAAAATAGTAAACATGAAAGTGCACCTTTTAGAAGGTGAATTAAAATCTTGGGATGAAATACTTTAAAAGTATCATTGTTTGCATGAGTTTCATCTAAATTCCAGCATACTTGCTGGTTTCCAAAAACAGCTTTCCCATGCTTATTGATTAATAACTGTCATTCTTTATAGCTTCTATCAGACTGGCAGTAGTGATCTGAAAGCCTGATTACAAGTCACATAACCATTTGCCTGACTTTATCCATGAGGACGCCTGTTGACAGTATAAACCTGGGGTATACCGCTTTAAATTCTAAATATTTTCCACTACATTTTGTGAGGACGCTATCAGAGCTTGGAAACATTTAACATGAATGTACTGAAACAGAAAAACAGTACTGCTTTGGAAAGTGTGTTTGCACTGTTTGGGGGAGTTTCAAGCAAAGCCAATTTCACTTGTTTTAAGCTTTGCATAGTTTCTGTCCCCCCTTCCTGATGGGAAGTGTTAATGGCTCCCATCATTAGAATCCTCCAGTCATCCCCAACCCTCACTCTCTTGGAGGTCACCTGATGAGGACACAAAATCTTGGACCAGCTCACGCAGCTGGTGACAGCACCGATGGCACCGTCTTAGTACATTGCTACAGAACAGAGCTGGAAGAACTCTTGAGAGCACCAAATCCAAGTCACTGCCCACAGGAGGAGCAGCTACACCCAAACCCCTTCTGACAGACACTAGCCCAACATGTTCCTTAAGCTCCAGTGAAGGGACACCACAGGCTCCCTAGCCAAACTGCTATCTCACTTAGCTCTTCTTATCCCTGGGAAGTTTTTCCTAGTGTTTAGCCTGTATCTCCCTTGCTGCAGTTTAAGCCCATTAAGAAGTATTTATAAGCAGATGGAAAGCATCTCATGTTTTATCCTCTAGAGGAGATAGCAATAAATTATTGGAAGCACCCTTAGGGCTTCTCTGTAACATATACATGATCCCAGCCTCAGCTTAATACTCAAGAACCACTCCAGTTTCCTGGAGCCATTTCTCCTGGCTCTTGAAATGCTGTAATGCTGCTGCTTGCTGCACTCATGAGGCAGCTCTGGTAATTTAGAGAAGACCATTGGAGTTCAGTGCAGGTAAGCAGGGTCCCCAGGCTCAGCTGGGGAGGTGTCTAAGGCCACTGTGCCCAGCACACAGTGAGGTCATTCAAAAAAAGAAGAAGAAAAAAAAAAAATCAGCATGAGACACAGCCACATCTTCTCTCCCTGTGGCTTCTCTGTGCCATGACACTGTGCCACAGCCCAGGGACCACCTCATGCCGTCCCCATGACACAGGTTGTCTGTCGCCCTTCCATTGTGCCACACTCAGATTTTGTCTCCCTCCTCTGACACTGCCCTTTTTGGTCTTTTCTCCGTTCGTCATCTATCCCTCAGCAGCGTAGGAGAAGCCAGAGGTGCTGAGGAAACCCTTGGCAGGAGCATTTCTGCTGATCTCCACAAATGCCATCTTCCCATTGTGCTTGGGTGCTGTGAATGCCCTATCTTGCCCCAAATCCATCACCACAAGCTGTCATCACTGATGTTTTTCAATGGAATCAAGCTGTAGCTTTCACTACTGAAGTTACCACAGCAAGGGACGCAGCAGATCATAGAATCATAGAATGGCTAGAGTTGGAAGGGACTTTAAAGATCATCTAGTTCCAACCCCCTGCCATGGGCAGGGAAACCTTCCGCTAGACCAAGTTGCTCGAAGTCCCATCCAGCCTGGCCTTGAACACCTCCAGGGATGGGGCTTGATGCTTGATCTGATTAAAAAGAAAGCACCAGGCAAAAATAGGAAACAAATTCCCTCTCTTAACTAAAACCATGAATCAGACTGACTACTTTGGGATGACTAATTTCGGTGTCTTAGAACCTAGAATACAGATACCTGGCTCCAGGTTGGTGGGTGAAACAGGACACTGGGACTCCCCGATGAAGGAGCTCAAAAAGAGAGTGAAATGGACTGCTGCCAAGCTGACAGTGAAGGAGGGAGCCAGGGGCTACGTAAACCAGGCCCAAGATACACAAACTCCTGCTGGGTCCTACTGATTCAGAGCCTCACACTTGGTGTCTCCCCATGCCCATGGCGTGGAGGCACTCAGCCACGGCACCGCTGGCTGCCTCAGTGTAACACCCCCGCAGTCAGCACACTCGCATGGGAAGTTGAAAAGCACAGCTGAATCTTACCCTGAAAGTCCCTGTTTTTCTCCAATTGCCTCCAGGAGGTGTTAAACTGCACATCTCCGCAGGACTGAGAATTACGCTTTCAGAGGTGATGGGACAGGAAGCCCAGGACAACAAATAGGCTGAGAGTTTTGCTGCCACAGTGAATTACACTCAAAGCGCCCCGAGCTTTAGTAATTTCCCTTTCCACTTCTGCATACAAAACTAAAGCAAAACCTCTGTGTGTGCCCAGGTCATGGGCAGTCCTCACTCTGCTTTTCTGGGCAATCCCAAAGAGGTGGTAGGTGGCCCATGCCTGGAAACATTCAAGGTCAGGTTGGATGGGGCTCTGAGCAACCTGATCTAGTTGAAGATGTCCCTGCTCATTGCAGGGGCGTTGGACTCAATGATCTTTAAAGGTTCCTTCCAACCCAAACTATTTTATAATTGTATGATCCTACAGGACATAGGCACCATCTCTGATTGCCAGCAAAAGAAGCAGCCAAGACTGTAACCATAAGAAGTGGAAAAATGATCATCACTTTTTGTGACATAAGTTAAACCTTCTAGAGAACCTTTTCATAACTAGGCGAAAGGCTGACTGCTGCCGAGCAGGAACAAGCCTCAGCTTAGATTTAGGAGGCCCATAGCAGGTCCAGGCAAACACTTGTTTGCAGGCAGCCTAACCTGGTATTCCTCACTTGCATCAATCAAGTGCTGAATATTTTCTCAAAATATTAGGACATCTTAAAGACACTAGATGTAAAGCAGTTCTAAAAAGATTAGTGGGATGTTTTGGTTTCAGTGTGCAGTGGTGGCTGAACATCAGATATAGTGTGATCTAGTGCTCTTCTCTGAGGCAGGTTAACATAATCTTTTCCATTTTGAAAAACAAGATTTACTTGGAGGTCCTTTGTTAATTTTCAGGTCTTAAAGTGGTCAAAGGTGCTTCCTACAGGCTAAGTTGGATCTACTTCTCTCTCTCCAGTCTCTGCCAGATCTGAAGTTCATGTTATAGCTGAAGTTAGACCTTTAACTACAGTACTGAGATGTGAGAGAGTTCATCCTCCTGCTTAAGTGCTACCCAGTGGAAATTTGGCAGGTTAGCAGGCCCATTTCCACAAAGAGCCTGCTCTATCTGTTCTGCCAGGCACGAGAGGTGGGTGACAGCTCAGGGCGAACAAGGTATCTTTGAAGTTGCATTGAACCAGACATGCAGGTCATGGCATTTCTAGCAGACCAGCATCAGTCTAGCATGACTATCCAACACCTAGAATGGAAAGGAATGGAAAGGAATAGAATAGAATAGAATAGAATAGAATAGAATAGAATAGAATAGAATAGAATAGAATAGGATAGGATAGAATATTTCAGTTGGAAGGGATGTACAACAATCATCTAGTCCAATTGCCTGACCACTTCAGGGCTGACCAAAGGTTAAAGCATGTTGTTAAGGTCCTTGTCCAAATGCCTCTTAAACACTGACAGGCTTGGGGCATCGACCACCTCTCTAGGAAGCCTGTTCCAGTGTTTGACCACCTTCTCAGTAAAGAAATGCTTCCTAATGTGCAGTCTAAACCTCTCCTGGTGCAGCTTTGAACCATTCCCACGCATCCAATCACTGCATCACAGAATCTCAGAATGNTTCCTTCCAGCCCTTTCACCAGCTTTGTTGCCCTCCTCTGGATGCATACAAGGACCTTCACATCCCTCTTAAATTGTGGGGCCCATAACTGCACACAGTACTCAAGGTGAGGCCACACCAGTACTGAATACACCAGGATAATCACCTCTTGACCGGCTGGTTATGCCATGTTTGATGCACACCAGGATGTGGGTTGCCCTCTTGGCTGCCAGGGCACACTGCTGACTTGTATTGAGCCTGCTGTTGACCAGCACTCCCAAATCCCTTTCTGCAGTGCTGCTCTCCAGCCACTCCTCTCCCAATTTATACTTGTGCCCAGCATTACTACTTCTTAGGTGCAGAATCCAGCATTTTGACCTGTTAGATTTCATCCCATTGATGATTGCCCAATGTTCCAATCTATCTAGACCCCTCTGCAAGGTCTCCTGTCCCTCAAGAGAGTCAACAGCACCTCCCAGTTTCGTATCATCAGCAAACCTGCTAATGATGCACTCAACTCCTGCATCCAGACTGTTGATAAATATATTGAACAGAACTGCTCTTAGAATTGAACCTTGAGGAACACCACTGGTGACCAGTCGCCAGCCAGATGTAGCCCCATTCACTACAACCCTTTGAGCTCTGCCTTTCAGCCAGTTCTTCACCCAGCGCACTGTGAATCTGCTCACCCCACAGTTGGACAACTTGTCCAGAAGGATGCTCTGAGGGACAGTATCAAAAGCCTTACTAAAATCCAGAGAAACTATATCCACTGCCTTCCCTTTATCCACTAGGCAGATGACCTTATCATAGAAGGATATCAAATTAGTTAAACAGGACTCTCTTTTTGTGAACCTGTGTTGATTGTGCCTGACGATTGCATTATTCTTTAAATGTGTTTCAATAGCACCCAGTATAATCTTCTCCACAATTTTTTCCAGGCGCTGAGGTTAGATTAACAGGTCTGTAGTTCTCTGGGTCTTTCCTGAAAGCTTTTTTGTAGATTGGAATAACATTGGCTGGCTTCCAGTCAGGAGGGACCTCCCCAGACTCCCAAGACTTTCGGTAGATGATAGAGAGGGGTCCTGCCACAACATCCACCAGCTCCTTCAGAACTCTGGGATGAATCCCATCAGGCCACAAGCATCTGCGCACCTTTGTCTTGGAGTAACAATGCTTCATCAGTTGAAAACTCAGACATCCAGTAAGTCCAAAGCACCAGGAAGAAGAAATGAGTTCGGCTGTAGTGCAAGGTGTAGCAAATGCTCCTCACCCTGCCTCACTCTCTTATCCAGATTGTAAAAAATAGCATTAATTTTAGCTCCACCATTATGCTGCATTTATTGAGGATCTGGGACTTGCAGAACACTTTTTGTTCTGTTTATTTCCATTTTCTCATTAAAAATTGAAGCTGGGCTGCACACTAGAATTAAGTGTGTTGCTCTGAAAGGCCAAATCCTTCTCTTTTTTCTGGCAGTGACAAAATTCCCATTAGTTTTATTGGCACAGCACTGAGCCCTAAAGCTAAAAGTAGCTCCATGAGTGACAAAACCATTGCATTCAAAACGAACTGCTCCTCCTGATGCAGAGTTGGGTTTCTTTATTTGCCATCATTTGTGAAAAATAACGACGATCTCTGCAGATGCCATCTGTGTAGGTCTGAACCTTCCCCCAAACCCTTCTGTGACTTGGATTGCTTGGCCATCACCACAGAAATGCCGATAAGCTGAGAGTGGCACATCCAAGCCACAGGAAGTTGGGTTACATGGGGAAGGAGGTGGGCACAAGGTCAGCCCAAATTTTGGTTGTGTAGGGAGAAGATACATGAAAGTCTCCTCTTACCAGCAGTCCTAGGATATGGAGGATCTTTCTTTCAAATTGCAAGATGGGAAGATTTACAGTGCATTTTCTGGTTATTTCATGTGATTTTTCTTATAAAATCAGCTTCGCCTACCCAGCTAAATCTTGAGAAAAGAAACATATTGTTTTCTTTCCAGCTGAACTGTTTCATCAGTTCGAAAAAAAAAGTCATCACTGCATGATGACTCTTACGAGTTTGTCATGTACCTTGTAATTTAGTGTCTCTCGGAAGGATCCACCTGAAGAAATACAGAGACCGCACAGGACTGTCAGCTTGTACTTTTAAATAAAAGTTTGGGAAAAAAAACTTGAAAAATACAAATAAAGTTTAAGCTTAAAGGTGGAAACCTAAAAGCTAAACAAACCAAATAGCAACAGACTACCTAAAAATGACCTCATGCTTTTTAAAATAAAATGTCTTGATTTTGGAGCCGCAGGTGTGATTTTTGATGCTTGTAAATCATCGTTACGCAAATCTAATATTAATGGCCTCTGCTTGTCAGTAGCATCGCCTCTTTGTTAAACACTCACATATTCATGTGCTTCCCTGGCAAATATGCAGATGGGATAACATGTGCTAAAAGTAGTAGTCCAAAGGTTTGTGTTACATGCGGCATTTAGCTACGGCAGGACAGCTGACTGGACAGAAAGTCCTGGACAACAAAGCCCGCTCCCTTTGAAGCTGACACCTTAGTACAGCTATTTTCATCTCCTTCCTGCTAAGCTTTTCAATGGCCATAGCTCTTGGACCGATGAGGGAGCGAGCGGTCAGACCCCCTCCAGCACACACCGCGATACTGTGGTACTCCTCCGCGGAGTCCTCGTGCAAAGCTACACCTGGAGAAAACAAATCTCCCTCTCTTCCCTCGCCTAGGGCATTGGTTGGGCTCCAGACTAATCTGCAGATTAAGACTAGGTAGTCAAAACCCACAGCCAGCACCTCAGCTCCGTTTGCAGGCTTGTTTATGCCATGACTTTGTGCAAACTGCTTGAAACCTACTGGTAAGGTTTAGCCCCGGAGAAGGCTTTCAAATATCTAATTATCTCATTTAAACCTCCTTCTGAAATACTTTATTCCTAAATTATGAAGAGGTTTAATAATAGCTTTCAGCTTCATTAACTGTTTTATATACCTGGAATTAAGGAAAACCACAAAAATCTTGATTAATTGCCCAGCAAAGTTGTCTGGCACAGGGTAGGGTTTACACCAGTGTTAAAGAATTTCTGAGAAATTGAATTTTTACAGTGCAACGTAAGGCTTACGTGAAGTCAATGTCTAGTTTGTGAAGATACAGAAAACCGATCCCATATTGTATTCCTCCTTTTCTGAAAAATTTCACAGAGCAGCAATTTGGCTAAAGAGTGCAGTGATGTGTTCAGCTAAAAGAGAACCTTTTAAAACCATGTGAAAATGGCAGCTTGGCAGTATTTCACACATATCTATCCAAGGTCAGAATTTAACCTAATAGCCATATTTTGTTAACAAACAGCTCTTCTTCTGATGTGGAAATAGCATTAGATGAGTTTGCATAATGTTTTAAAACAGCAGCACAAGTGATTGCCACATATGTGACTTCTAAAGCTTTTTGTTACCGCCCGTCACCCCTGCATTTTAAGATGTTCAGCACAATTTGGATTCCTTCTCAAATGATCTGCTTCACGTGCACAAATCTGAACTTTTAATATTCAAAAGCCTGACTCCAGTCAATATGCATTTGGGGTGCTTGAGGACTGGAAAATGAGCAAATAATGTGCTGCCATTCACCATTTAGTCAAACTGACCGATCCATTTCAGAACAGGGGTGACTTTCAAGGACACCCAGCACAGTATTAATGTTGAGATTTTAAGATATTTTCTTTGACAAGAAAATGAAGATAAAAGTAGCAAGACGTCAAAATGCATGAATTGTGAATTACCATTTAATATTCCAGTGAAGCGACATATGAATAAAGACAAGAGCGCCTTGCTGCTAAAAATAACCCCTTGTTTTTAATGTTGATCTGCAGCTGTAATAAGAGTGTTCAGTATTCTTCAAGTCTATCAATTTTTAAATCTAACAGGTTACGTCAACCTGAGAGAAGAAAAACTCACTCTGACTTTTAGACAAAATGCAATTTTGTTCTAACTTAACTCTGATTTTGGAAACAAAGTACATCCCCCAAACCAAAGGCAAACCAAAGGCAAGCTATCACCTCGCTGTTATGCAAAGCATGAAATCACATTGCACTGAAGAGAGCCCCTGGGAGAGAAAAAAGTACTTAGTGTCAGGACCACTTCAAAGAGTGTAGGATCATCATCCTGCTGTATCGTACAAGTGGGCTTGCACATGTAAATCTGCAACAACTAAATTAATATTCGTGAGCTTAACTCCAATCCTTTCTCCTTTGCTTAATGAAGGACTAATTCCGCTGAAGCCAAAGGAATTACATGCATGTGACTGAACCCAGAATTAGGCTCCATGCATGGTTTGGATGATTTTTATATTTTGGGGGGCTCTTTTGAGCCTGCCCTCCCGAAGCCCTCCCTTCTTCCACGGAAGCCTCTGACAACATTCAAAGGGAGCTTTAAGTGAATTTACCAATGGGAAAACATGCATTTATACTTGGACTCCACGGGAGAAAGAGCCTGTTCACTCAGGAGCAAAGAATATACTGAATGTCATATTTCTAAGAGGACATGGCCATTTTGTAAGTTTTAGGCACAAGTTGGCATAGTGTCCAAATACGTTTCGCACTGACAAGTTAGACTGTTTCAGAAGAAGTTTTTTAAAAAAGAAGAATGTTAGGCAATGAAAAGAGAGAGATAAGTACAACTTGGAATTAGGGAAAAGTGAAAAGAAGGGAACTGTGATACTTTGTTTGAATGACAAGTAAACTTTCTGTGTCTTCACTGCACGAAAAATAAGTTTTTGTGACTGAGAGGCACTTCAAAGGACCTGTCACAGCACAAAATCCTAGCGGAGATAAAGCACAGGTCTCTGGTATAGCTAGTCAAGGCAAGCTTTGTACCTTTATCTCACAAGTTACGGTGAGATAAAAACCACAGTGCCTTGTTTCTGCAAAGGCTGCGTGTTAACACAGCTATCGATGTCAAAGAACATCTCGGTTTTCCATAAGAATAGCTATGAGACCAAGCACTTTTAAGCATTCAAGCAGAATACCCAGCAACATTGTTTTTATAGGACCAGGATTTACCAAGCAAATACTTCAGAACATCAACTTGGCCTGGAAGGTAGGGATGAAGTGGGGGTTTTGTGGCGAGTTCATATTTGTGCAGTTCTTCTCCCATCTTCTCCAGCATGCAGCAACTGTTCACAGCCCTAAAAAAGATGCAGGAATTTCACTGTCTTGTCAGTTTACTCTCATTTAGTCTTTCTGTTCTTTTTTCTTTACACCCCACCACTTTTCCAGCACCCATGCTGTAGCTCTATAAATAAATAACATGACAAAATGGCTTTTATACCCAGGCCTAGAGAAATTAAGTTAATAGATGCAATTATATTAATTATACACAATATTGACAAGATTTAATTCCAGAGCATAGCGATCTTAGTAAAAGAAGTCCTCTTGTTATCCACATGACCAGTTCAAGATGAGCACAATATCACAGAATCACTGCATGGCTGAGGTTGGAAGGGACCTCCAGAGGTCATCTGGTCCAACCCTCCAGCTCAAGCAGGACCACCCAAAGATAATTGCCCAAGACCATGTCCAGATAGTTTTTTACTATCTCCAAGGACGGAGACTTCACAACTCCTCTGGGCAACCCGTGCCAGTGCTGGGTCACCCTCACAGCAATACGGAGATAGCTCATTCTGGAGAAGCATATATTGGCCCTGTGGTCAAAGGACCAGTTCTGCTTCCAAAGGGCTATTCAGACCTACTGGAACCACAATGACAGATGTGATGGAGTTCTTTTATGTTGACTAGGAATAAGATCCACTAGGAATAAGTCCTAATTCCACTGGGAATTATGGATTTGCAGGGGTCAAATCAGTCAGCAGACACTTATATCTAGGGAAATGAGTGAAGCTTTTATCCTGTATTGTATGTCCACAGCTATTACTGTGCAAGACTCTTAGCTGCCCGAGGGAGTTTGAAATTGCCATAGGTTTAGGCAACTCTAGATCTCCTTCAACTATAAAGGCTGCTTAGGCACTTCAGACTCCTGTAGCCACCTGTATCCAGACACATAAATGTAGTTATTTCAGTCTTGATCTGAATCCCATCCTATCTCTGTTCACTGCTAAGTAAACAATTATTATTGACTACTCCGCACTTAAGTGACTCACATTTCTAGCACTGACATTAAACCAAAAAGCTACTGTTGAGAGTTTTTAAAGGAACACAAATTTAGCTGAGTTTCAGCTCTTTTACCTCTGCTTATGATCAAATGAGGAACTTCAGAAAACTGAATTGCTATGGTATGTTTTCTAGACCCAAGTTTAGAGTAGACAGGGCTGTAGCTTAGGTAGTTATTATCTTAGGTGATCACCTGATATGTGTTACTAATTACTGAAGGTGGAATCGGCTGAAGTCCCCATATGCTATGCAGACCTCCTACTAATCCCATACTGGATTCTGTATAGCATTCCCTGGGCCAGGCAATTCAACGTTAAATGCTCCTGCATCTAGTTTGTTATTGGATCTAGATTTACTCATCTCAAAGTAGGGTCTACCTTGGCAAAATCATTGTGGACCACTATGTCATACCCTGTTATGCCACATTACGTGATATTGACCCTACTGTCTGCTGGGATGTAGCACGACATGTGCCACAGCTTAGTGAAGAACTAAGCCATGGTGTCCATGACCTGCCCGGCAGGTTGTGAGGGCTTCACACGAGGAACGCTGCAGCCACTGAAGTGGTGGCAGTTGCTGAGCAGAAATGGAAGTACTATTTGTGTGTATTTTTGGAGAAATGAAGGTATGGAGCTCTCAGTTTTCATTGCAGAAGGGCTAAGAAGGGGAGCCTGGCCATAATGTTTGATAGGTGGTCTGGGGCCATGCAAATTTTGATTCCCTAGAAATTCCCGCTGTTGCTCAGCACATAATGCTGAGGCCAGCAGCCAGCTTGCCCATCCAACACATGACATCGTCACACGAACGGTGCTAGAAAAGGTCCAGCATGTCTCATATACTACATACGGGCCCTTGCTCAGACCTGGACCACCTCTCTGCTCCTCAAGTTCACTGGATGTGCGGGTGCAAGGGGCAAGCTGGGGCCAAGCGCGAGCTCTGGCTGGAACACAAGGGCAGAGGAGGTGCACTCACAGGGCCGATACTTCACCCCTCATCTCCCCCTCAGAACGTTCATCCACTTAAACATTTGAGCAAAATTTTCCCTTACTATAATAAACAGATGTCTTCAGTGTTTACCTCTTGCCACTGCCAAATGTTTTTAATACTATCTTTCTGTTTTAAGTGAACTAAGCAGCCCTAATCAAATAATTGCAGATTTCCCAGACACAGAAAAGCTGAAATTCAGTGATTTCAGGCTGTCTACAGAAACATCAACAAAATCTGAATTTCTTATTATTGAAATGATTGATTTTATCCAAATGTCACTTCCCTGCATGTTAATTTTGATCTGGTTGGGAAAGTGAGCAGTTATTGAGGCTATTAAGCAAACATTCCCTGAATCAAAACAATAGGCTAATTACTTCTAGAAGCATAAGGCTTTTATTATGCATGAATTAGTTACTAATTCACTCATCCTGCATTTTAATATTCAGCTAGCAAGCTTAGATTGGTTTTACAGAAACTTTTGTGTTTTCCCAAATTGAGTCCTTTGCTACTTACTGAAGAGTTCTAAACAGTAGATAAATATTTCATGAGATCCTGGGAAAAGCATCCTGGTTTACACTTTTTAAAGAAAACTGTTTATTGAGCAGCAGAATAAAATAGAGAACTGGACCACATTCTCCTCAAATCCAGCCTGGAGCCTAGGGAAAAAAAGATGTTGCTTTAATACACAGTGTAATTTGCTGGTGTTAGAAGTGGAAGTGCTGCAAGAGCCTCAAGCCAGCTAACTCCAATTGCTTCCCTCTGCGGAGAAGGGCATGCAATCATCCGTGACTCACAGGGTGCATGCAAAAGAAATGAGCCATGCTTGTAACCGGAGGAAGAGCAGGAGGAAGGGGGCAGGAGGTTAAGGGAAATCCCGTCTCTCTACATCTATGGGAGGAAACCAGAGCTATGGCGCTGCAAAAATTGAAGGGAGAAGCTGGGTCTGGTGAAGCAGAGGAGTGGATGGCTAGGAGTGACAATCTCCATTTGCTTTCATATGAAGATAATAGTGTCCAGTGTTAGAGAAAAGCAGCCATAAATTTTCTTACCATTGTCACATAAATGCATGACAGCAGTAGTAAAGGGCAGGAGATTAATAAACCCTGACTTTTTGCAGGGAGTCAACCCCCCCCCAAAAACCTCCTGCTGCAGCTTCTTCACTGGAAAACAGTTAATTCCACGAAGACTTCAGCAGCAAGAAAAGAAAATGCAGCTAATGTCTCCAGGTACGTCTGGTAACTCCCACCAGGAATAAAAGGCAGGAGATGACAATACGCAGGGCCAGAGAAGGTCTGGGTGACACAAGTCCCTCTCAGCACCGCACGTGGAGGCAGCTCAGCTGCCTCTGCTGCGCCGTGGGGCAGTAGCCCCCAGTGTGGGGCTGGCAACAGCACTTGTGTAGGGCATCCCATTCTTCTCCATCATGGGGACGTGGGGCATGTTCTCGCCCTAAAGCAGTCCCATGGATGTGACCTGCTCCATCTGCGACACTGACCACCAACATATGGACCACCTCTCCACTACTCCACGGGGCCATTGTCTCCCCAGAGCTGTGCTTACTGCAGTCATGGGGCACTGGGGAACTGCCTTGGACATTTATTACAAGGGAAGAATAATGAGATCTAATGAACCAAAATACAGAATTTAGGATACAGCCAGCTAACAACTTGGGAAACCGAACAATGATATTTTGTCCCTGCTATGGGGCCTTGAAGAGAATTTATTTTTTTTATTTTTAATGCGTATGCTTTGTACTATGTGTTCCTTTCTTAGAGGTGATTTAAATCTTAGCAGGTGTTCCCCTTTATTAAAGTGGTATTGAAATCTCCTCAAGCCATTTTGCAAAGTTTCTGGTTACAGATTTTTAGGGACTGTGAACATCATGTTCCTGTGTCATCTCCTCAGAACAGGATGTTTGATAAATCACAACTGCAACTTTCTGTCTTTCTACTTTTCCCTGAAGCCTAATGGAAGGTTGCAGGAGTCCCTAAAAGCTCACAGGCAGTGGGGAGAAGCAAAGCACTTTCTCAGCAGAGCAGGCGGAGGAGACTCGAGCGCTCCCACTGCACCTCAATCCAAGGTGGCCTCCCACCGGGCACAGCATTCCCAGTGTCCTTTCTGTGCCCGGCCACCACCTGCACTGCTGACTGGCACCAGCTGCGGTACATGCAAAGGACAAGTGTTATATACCTGAATCATGTACTTAAAGTTGCATGGATCCTTAAGGATTTGCTGTGTCAGGACCTCTCCCTCGAGGATATGGTGTCATGTGATGAGTACTTCAGTGAAAGACCTAGTTCAGGAAAGCCCCACCCCCAAACCCCAGCCATGCTGTCCTGTCCACCCCCTATGTCAGAGGTTGCCCCCTTGGTTACACCAACCCAACATTTGTGTGATCACACTGTAAGTCAGATCTCTGAAACTGTCTAGCTTTTCAGAAGTACTTTTGGGGGTGATGTCACCTCGCAGATATCAGCTGTGCAAAAGACGGGCATCCCTTAATATAGCTGCCCAAAAGACAGCGATTTTGTGTATTCTGAAAATCCAGGTCGTCCTCTCTAGTCAATGGAGAGAAACAGCCCCTCCAAGGGAGACCCAGCCCTGTACCCTGGGATGAGTCAACCTCTGGAGATGCCTGCTTCTCTCCACCAACATACCCAGCATGATTGGTGTACACTGACACCTAACCACGCCTGGGCAAGATAACGTCTACCCAGGTGTTTTTGGGGCCGGAACAGAGGATGGAGCTGCACTCAGTAACAGACTGTGAGCCATTCAGTCTGATGTTGGTATAACTTCTCCTTCAGGTGTTGTGGTAGGCATAACCTTGGTCAGCTTTAAGTGCAAAAATCTCAGCTGGAGCTCTACAGCTATAGAAGGCCTTGTCTGCAGCAGAAAGTGGTCTGCAGCCCGTGACTGGGGAAGGAGGGTCTCTGGCACTAACACAGTGTGGTCACGTTGGGCGGTGCAGAAGGTGGGTATCCCTGTGCTCTGCAGATGGTGCTGCTTCTGGGTCCTTCTCCTTCAGAAGAAGGTATCTAAGAACAGGAGTGTCTCTTCAGCAGAGGATGCTCCAATACTCACAAATTGTTCCACATCAGAACAAGGGACAACATTTTGAAATTTCTCAAGAAAAAAAAGTGCAAAATATTATATTTGGGATCAGTGGAAAAAATATATTCTAAATAGATCCCTTCAAATTTTATAATGCAGGAAAAATGTTAGATACTTAATAGGAAATATGTGTATGCTATTAAAATGAACATTTCAAACCTAGCAGTCTAGATTGCAGTCTGGTATCCTAATACATTGACAAAGTCGCAATGAAGTATTTTGGCTTCTCCTCATTGAAAATATTAGAGAAATTTATTTTTACCCATAAAACGTTGTTTCAATTAAACACCATTTTTCATTACCAGCTGGTTCTTCAAGAATTTTCAGGCAGCTCTATCTATGACAAAAAGAATGTATGGATTACAGATGCTGCTGCTGGTCTGAATTTGTCTCCTATATAAACACATTTCCTGTACCAGGCTGCACTTGCAGATAAATCTTTTTTCCCAATATAAAATAAGGGAGAAAAAAAATCAGATTAAGAAAGATGATTTTAATGTTAGAACTGTTAGAAAATAGATTGATGTGTTGTCAGAGTGAAAAAGAGACCCAGAGAGTGAAAGCTAGGGCTGAAAATGTCAGACTTAAAATAAATCTAGCCAGGCAAGTTGAATTTCAAATTGTTCCATAATGCTACAGTGACACTCTGAGCAATAATTAAGTTCTCTATTGTTTGCATTCAGGGAAGAATCTTTTAATATCCTGCAATTTATCATTCTAAAACTGAGTAGCAATATAATTCTCTCCATTCTAAATAGGGCTGTAATTGTTAAAGAAATGGTAAAATGCATTAGTTATTCACTCCGAACTGCTGGCATTGTTATTCTTGGGACATGGTTTCGTAATTTGTTGATGAGATATTGAGATTACCTCATTAAGAGGCAAAATCTGAAAGATTACTAAACAGTGAGCAGAACAGAGACCCTCAGGCCTCCCAATGAGGAGGTTTGGGGTCTCTTTGCCCCATCTCCTTCGGACACGGGGTGTTTCAGGGTCAAGGTCGGCTCTTGGCTACACTGGCGGATGACTGTGTTTATTTTAGCGGGGTTATCCCAAGTGCGTGCTGGTGTAGATAACAGCAGAACCGGGCCCTCGCAAACTGACTGGTTGCACGCCCCTCGCCGCTCGTGCTTTGTGCTGTTTGGAGCTTGCTACCCAGACTGCATAGGTGAGATCAGTGAGTCTCCACCCTGCTGAGGCAGCTGGTGGGATGGAGTCACCCTCACCCAACTTTAGACACCTAAAATTTTAAGTTTTAAATTTTAAGTTTGCCCCAAAGCTTACAACTTTCTTAGGTTTTAGGACTCCAACGTAAAGCTACAAGCACTTCTTCAAAGAAGCAGATACTCAAGTTAAACAGCTGCTGACAATTCCTAATTCAGTTGTTTTGGACCAAGAGAGAAGGTCATCATCCCTAAGGCAAACCATTCTTTCACTGCTAAAATTCGTTCTCTCTTAATGCATACATACGAGGCACGTCATTTTAAGCCTCCTCAGAGGAGTAAGTCTCCTTTGTCCCTCCTCTTACTGAGCTTTATCAGTTTCTGCTGCAGAGACCTCCTAGCAGCTTTTGTCATTCATCACCATGTGGTGCCCATAGCATCAGGAGGCCTCTTTTAAGCTCTGGGGTGCAGGCAGTCTAGATATATGAAAACCTTTAAGCTGAGAACTAAATGCATCATCTGCAGGATGGGCTGGTGAATGACCACATGATGACAAGTACCCCGGAACAAGGCAGAGAAAAAATGTGAGGATGTCAAAATCAGGAGGAGCTGCTGCCTCCCAGATGTAAAGGATTCAGGCAATCCACTGATGCACGAGGCAGGGGCTCCTCCCGAGTTCCCACAGTATCATTTCTTCCTCAGAAAGTGGCTGCATGCAGGCAGTTGCCCACCACCCCATTTCACACCCTGGGGAGCCGAGCCAGAGGCTTTTCAAACACAGCCGAAAGCTGCAGGATCCCTGTCCTCAGGAGGGCTCCCGTTGTGAAGGCTGCTGTCTGAACAGGCAGTGCACAGGAGAAAGGGGAGCCACAGCGCTGCCATCCCACGGCACGTATGCACTGGTCCTCTCCTGGGTATGAAATGGTCTACCGGCAAACTTCCAATGAGCATCTCAAGAGACATGGCCTTCAGAAAGTACCTGTGTGTGGAGAGGTGGTGGAAGAGAAAAATCATAGAGCAACGAGTGGTACAGGCAGCTGCCAAAACATGAGATATGTAAAAATATGGACTATGGAGACATGGTTAAGAAAAAACATAATCTTGTTTAGTACAGGGTTCAGTCAGTTGGAGACAAGGATCTTTGCTTTCCTCACTTGGGAAGGAGAACATAAAAGAACTTCTCACAGTGAAGCAGGACAGAATTACTTTGCCTTATTACCCTGTCACCTTCCTCTCCCCCTCAGCCCTCATGAGTCATCACTCATCCCAGTGTCAGTGATCTGACAGGGAAAACCACATTCTAATGTTGGGGTAAGCCCAAGGTGATGGTCTTCAATGGACAAAGATCTCCTCTGAGCCAGGTAGGAAGAGCAGGAAATGAGCAAGCAGCTTCAAGCACCCCTGGCACTTCTCCTTGGTTCTGTTTTTGCATGGGGAAAGAAGTGAGCAGGCAGAGAAACCAAGGGCAGCAGCTATCCAGGGTGGCTGCAATGCCAAGATGCAGGAAAACCAAGGAAAGGCAGTTAGCACTAAAGAAACTGTATGAAGACACAGTTTCTCTTTCCTCTAAAATCCCTGATACCCAGACTCTTTGGACACTGTGCTTCCAAACTCAAGCTCTCATTTCTAAGCCATCTTACTCGTTTCTATGATTTTTTCAGGAGGGTATCTGGTATTATACAAAAAACCCCAAGAAACGGACCTAGGATTTTGGGTTCTTTCTCTCTAATTCCACACAAGTTACTAGAGACACTAATTAATGAGACCAGGGACTCTAACCATTACTATTTTTCTTTCTCATTGTGTCTCAAAGTATGAAGTGCACTCATATTCCTCATAAATCTTCGGCTGCTCCTGACTAACCATACAGTTTAAGGACACAAGCAGCACAGGTGAATGAGAAGCGATTTCCCCTCGTACATTTGCAGTACCACAGGTTTCTGAACCTCAGTGGTATCAGAAAGCTAGCTATTCCGCCAGCTTCTCAAGCTGATTTATTACTGTCTCAGAAAGAGAAGCAGCATAGTTAAAAATGCACAGTAATTTGCTGCTCTTACAATCAATCAGCCACAGCCAGCACTGGCTGTTACAGTGACAGGATGAAAACATGAGCCTGCCCGCTGCACCAGCTCCAGGATTGCTTGCTGCGATCTCATCAGCCTGGAGACAACCGTGAACATTGCCAGCCGGCATCCCCATGGAGTTTGCAAAGATCCAGCTAAGAGTACCTGGTAACTCAGAGGCAAGCAGAGAAGTATTTAACACTTTCTTAATAACCTTCAGAGATGCTCAGATGAACTGGAGGTCGAAACCCGCAAAAAAGGGCAGTTGGGAGCTGTTGAGATGTGAAGAGATTGACTTCAGCAGGACCAAGGGAACTGTCTCTGTTGTGAGCAATTTAGAGGAAGCGCTGGGGAAAGAGGGCAGGTTTTCTGCTGTTCTTGTTTATCCCAGGGCATGTGGGCCGAGACAGCACTGTGCAGCATTGCCCAGCCACCACCACTGTGAATCCCTGATCCTCAGGGTCACAGAGACCCTATTTCCCAGTGCTCCTTCATTCCAAGGGGACATCCTAATTAAGGGACCGTGCTCATCATGGCTTTCTGCACATGAAGAAGCTGAGTTGTGTTAGTGTGAAAAGTCACACATAGGACACAAATGTCATTAACCCTCTAGCCCAAACCGTAGTCAGATCACCTAAACAAGATGCCTTCAGGTGACAGGCTGAAACCATAAAGATACCTTTAACCAAGACAGTCTGCGAACTGTCATTTAGTATATGTCAAGCAGTGCTAAGCTGTTTCATGGCTTTCTTCTCTAAACCTGCCTTCCCAACAAAGATGTAAATTCCCTTGCAAGATGGAGTCCGATTTCTTTGACTTCATCTATATTAATGAACTAAATGCTAGAGCCCCTCTTCTACCCCTAAGCTCAACAGACACAGTTGGTTGGCATCCTTATTATTAAAACACATGTTCTGTGACCCCATCCCAGTTGCCCACTAGGAGAAGTACCTGGTTTAAGCTGCTGTTCAGAACACGCCCAGGAATCCTTTGGGAGAGTTCTAGTTCACCTGGGATTAAATCATACCACGTTTTTCAGTGTGAACCCATAAATGATTAAGCTTAAGTGCCTGCACCTGCTTAATTTAATAGTCTAGAAGTAGTCTTCTGTAGGTCAATAGTCAATGACTAGCATGCTGTCCTGTGAAATCTTCATGCTCAGTTCGAGTTCTGGTACAAAAGGACTAAGAACTACTCTGGTAAGGGATCATTTAGTGTTTTAGAAAGTTGCAATAAATCCAAAATATAGAATGTAAACCGCTCCTTTACACCTCATGTTTTCAGTGTGATCCTCATCAAATCTGTAGCAGTTACCCTATCCTTTACTCTGAAATGAGTTTACTGTGAAAGAATGATCTTGGAGCCATCTTTCTGTATTATGAGAAGCAACTGAACACAAGGACCACTCCTCATAAACGCTCAAAACTACCCGACGAGTTGTCCCTATGCACTCTAGGGACAATAGTCTCATATGACAGCTTGGCTTTTCCTTCTCTCACCTTGGGTCTTCCTAAAGGTCGGGAAAGAGAAAGAGGAAGAGGAAACTTCAAATATTATTGTACCTTCTCAAGGAAATTTTTAAATATAGAAAATTCAAGGGCTGCATACTGTTGATTTTTCTTGGTTTAGTCTTTTGCTGGATTTATAATAGCTATTGGTTAATGCATAATATTCTCTGCATAGGTACCAAAGTGCCATGGTGATGGCTGTGGCATGGAAGCCGAGATAAGGAAAATGAATTTGAGGCTGTGGCAGACTGAAAGATCTGTTAATCTGCAGGAAAATTATATCCTCGCTAAAATAAGTATCATAACCATGACATCTTTGCTACAGGGATAACATTATCCACTCTTCCATGAACCTGTAGGATAGTGAAAAACCTTCGGGGCAGACATACTTCTCTGTTCAGCTCCAGCTTTTAGAGTGTTTCTGTAGAATAACTGAATAGTTACAGGTGAACTCTCAACAAAGTACCTAATCAGTGTCACAACTGCATTTGTATTATCTCAGAACAATCTCCTCAAAAGCAGACATCCTCATTTACAAGTATAGGAGACATTTCTCTAAACTGCGGCAACTTGAATGCATCATTTCATTCATTTCTGTATTCCTGATGAATTAAGTCTAGACTGCCAGTCACGGGGTAGGGGAGAATCTGCCTCATGCAATTATCTGTATTTAAAAAGTGACTAGACATTGGGACTAAACAGCAGGAAAAGGCTCTTACTCAGACTATGCAATAAAGGGCAATCATAGTTGCGATTTGAATTTCTTGTCTCTACCTTCATGAGTCAGCTGTGACATTACTGTTACCAGACAGACCAATGGAAATTTTTCATTTTGAGCAGCTCACTTCTCCTTCACTTTATGCTGAACTGGACTCCCCCAAAAGATGTATGCTTAATTTGATTAGATACCAAATGAAGTTTCAGGGTTTGCCCATGTGGGCGGTATTAGAGCCAGCTGATTTTAACCAGAGTTTATAAGGGGTTTGACTCTTAACTCTGTTACATTAGTACCAGCTAATGATGGATGTGGTTTTGTTGGGAGTATTTAGATTTGCCACGTGACCATTGTTTCAGGTCCAGCCAGGCTCAATTTACAGACTCTGTTTGTCCTTAGGAAAGCTACGCTTATTGTGCTGAGCAAGAGGTCTGAATATTCAAAAACACTTCCCTGGACTGTGAGTGAGGGGCTATTTGGCAGGTATGAAAGTGGCAGCCTGGGAGCCAAAGTCTGCAAAAGTTTTGAATCTAAATGTTCTCTCAAGCTTCTGATTTCACACACAGCTGCAAGTGAAAAATATTTTGCAAAGGAGTACAGGGAAAAAAAAATCCTGCCACAATGTTCATGGTATTTTTATTAAGTTGAAGTGCTACCCTGCAAAGATTCATCCTTTTTTTTTTTTCACCATGAAATACTACTACTTCTGTGATGCTCTTCTTGCCTTCTTTGATGACCTCCACAACTTATGTCCTAACCCAAGTCCCTCTGATTTTATAGGAATGTTTCCACTAACTTCAACAGAGCCATTACAGAGAGCAAGGTAATAAGCAAAACTAAGGCTTCAAAGCCTGTATTTAATTTAGTGTCTTAATAACTTTATTTTGCTGTGGAAACTGAGGACAAAGATCTCAGTCTATTAAATAAAATCTTCCCTTAGCGTTTCTATGCCAAACAAAAATCAAACAGGCCAGTTTAATCAATGAAAAACAGACTGATGCGGGGGCGGGGGTGGGGGTGGGGGTTAAAACAAAGAACTTACAGACATTCATCTTCTACAACTCAGCGAAACAGGGAAGTGTACGGTGAGCATGCAGGGAATGCTTTGGTGGATATTCTGGGAGGAATGGTAAAATAGGAAAGGAGACAGAAAAATGTGATACAAAACAAGGAAAATACCACATATGATGTTTGATGTTGCTCTTTATTTAGACTGGGCCACCTCTTAAAACACACTTTCTTGATAGCAATTTTATTTGAAAGTCTTTAGCACTTCCCATAACAGGTCTTTTTTTTAATGCAGCTAAGTAGCTGTATTGAGCAAATCCCTAGGAGACCTGAAAAATAGCAATGTCTGGACTGAGTCATTAAAATCATTTTATTGTCTGCGCCTTGTAATGCCTTTCTGCTGGCCTGAAACCCCAGGTATCTCACCTGCTCAATCACATCAGCTTGAAAGAACTTCTGTAAGCTGCTGCAAGCATCTTGGCTGTCTAGTAAGAAGCTACCATCAAAGGTATTTGCTCCTGAGGAGCTCACTGCACGTGAGCTTAACTAAGGGTGCTAAAACCTGCCAGGATGTAAAACAAACCACTTGTAGGCTCAGAGTAAATTGCACTGTCTATGCTGATAACCAGGCAGATTGTACAGTGTGTGTGATCCTCACAGCCAGATTGCTGTTAAAAACAGCACACAAGTGCTGGCAGCTGTGTAAAGTGTTGCACAGCAGGAATTAAGTAGAGAGAAGAAGGTTGGGATGGTTCATCCTTTCTCCCATGTTCTCTGAAGGTGCAGAAGTTGTCCCCAAGGCTCACCATGGCCAGGATGCCACGCTGACTCACAAGATGGGAAAGCCACTTTTCCATGTGCATTGGGAAAGAGATGTTTGATCCAAGTGACTAGAAGGACATGCGTTCCTAGATCACTTGGGACACACCTAAGGTGCTTACGTGTATTTTGCAGACATCCCATTCATGGGACAATCTGATAAAACTCATCAATATGCTGTAAAACCCTTCACAGAAACCATCACTACCAGCTCTCAAAGCAGTGTTTGCTATCAGTCCTACCTCGGCCATCACAGCTCCTGAAGGAGCTTGGCGTAACTGAAAGGGCGGCCAGGAGAAGCCCTGGCAGCCTACTGCCAGAGGGATTTTACCCTGGGATGGAGGAGAAGCATTTCCACCATTTCTCTGCTTGCATAGCTGTGTAGGGATGGGTACATCTGGCCTAACATCTTGGAGCAAACTTCTTGCCATCTCGTATGCCTTGCACAGAAATCAAATCCAAAGAAAAATATTTGGTCTTCTGTTTCTACATATGTGTGAATAACAGAGGAGACCTATACACTGTCCAGTTTTTCTGCTTCATATGTCATCCTACCATATGTCTGGCTCAAAGACCTGGTCAGAAATAGAAGTGGAAAAAAACAGACAGGTATAAGACATCTCTAAATAAGTCACTCTGAGGCAGGGAACAGCAACCCGACCATTGGTTAGAAAGATACTATTTTCAGCTGCCAGCTATAATTAAACAAGTCATTTTCCTGAGGCACAAGCTTCCTCTACAGAAAAAGGTTTTGGTTTTTAATTAAGTTGCCACGGAGCTGCTCTCACAGCCAAGCCTGAGAGATCTTGAGCTTGTGAGGTCGGTCTGGGGTGGTCAGATACATCCATGTTTATGAGAAAAACTATAAACCTTAATGAAGACTTAAATGGGCAGCCTTTTAGACATCTAACCTCTTTTCTCTTCTTGCTATGTCTCTTTAGACAAAAAAAGCAGCACAGTTATTTGAGTAGCAATGCTTTGAATTACCGTGGTCTGCCATGAGTCGCTCTCTCCCAGAGGGCATTTTCCCAGCGGTGAGGAGCTCACCAGGAGTGCAGGCAAGGGGCAGGGCCCCAGGGAAGCTGGAGGGGTCTGGGAGGAAAGAGACACGGGATTCCAGTCAAGAAGGAGCAGAAGTGGAGGTTCATCCATGGGAACAGCCTCTCTGCATCACCTGTCCTGCTGGGACCACCTCTCTTCTGCAGCATTTCCCGTCACTTGGGGCTGCAGCCCTGCCCCTCCCTGCCACCCCCTCTCTCCAAGGATCAGGAGCCCATGGACACCCCTGGACAAGCTATAACCTAAAGCAGGACCATACCCCACACAGCTGCGTTTGGGCAGGATACTGCAAATGAACAGGGAAGGCAAAGGAAGAGACAAACAGCCCTGCACAAACCCAGCGTCGTGGGTGTCTGCCCATATAATGTTATTTTCTCTCCCTCTCCCTACTCCTACCCTCCATTATTTACTTCGATTTTGTTGTTCAGATCTCTAATTGCACTATTCTCTAAAGCATTTGTCTAATAGTCAGTGAGCTAAACAAAGCCATGTTATTGCAGCGTAGTACTGCTGCCTTGAGCAGAGCTCCGCAGCAAGTTCAGAAAAGATGGGCTCTCTTATGCCCCAGCAATTCTTCCTTTTCCAGTAATGTTTAAACTATATAATTAAGTGCCAGATAACGAGCTACCTTATTTGACATTTGAGAAATGCCAGTGTTATGTTTCCTTTTGTGCTCTTGCAAGAAAGGCAGCATTTCTGTGAAAGCAGTATGCTGAAATGCAACTCGGCGCTGCTCCAGCCGAGGGGGGCTGTTGGGATCGCCTCCCAAGGCTGCTCAAAGCCCTCCTGCATGGCACGGGGGGCTGAGCGAAAATTGTTTTATAGTTGTTGTGTAGGCTCTGATTGGTGAGGGTCAGAGAGGAGAGTCTTTCCTACCTTAAGACTAGGTTTGCACGAGGTATGGAGAACATAACTAAATGGAATTGGAATATTTCTGTCTGGAATTACCAAAAATTCTTTGCTTTTCTAAATGCAGCAAATATACTGCAGTTCCAGTAAGGACAGAAATGTTTCCCCTAATTATTTCCAAGAACCCCCTTGTTTTTCCGAGGAAGAAAACAACATTCCCTAAAAAATATACTGCCTTCTAAACCCCAGAATAAACCTTTACCCTTTACTCATAATCCAGTCAGTCTCCCTGCTTCACTAGATATTCTTTTCCCTCCTATCTCCTGCCATGTCCCTTCCAGTACCACCATCTTACAGCTATTTTTTTTCCTGATAGCAATGGCAAGGCAATGGAAGTCACCAAAAGTGACAACAGCAGTCAATGCATCCAACAATCTATACAGGATAGGGGGAAAGGAGGGCTTTTGGGGTTTGATAGGGGTAAAGGAGGGCTTTTTTGGGTTCTTCTTATTTTAGGTACCCTGAGTCCCCCATTGGGTCCGCCCATGGGCACCCTGTAACTGGGAAAATTCAAAACTTGGACCTTGCAGGTGAGACACAATTATCAGGCTTTGTGTGATTTTGCTCATATTAGAAACTTAAAACTCCAGAGAGAACAGCACTTTTATCTCTTAATTTGTCTCTTATGTCTTATCCCTGTTTTCTTACTCCTGTTTTCTTCTATGGCAGCAACATCAATCACTGGAAAAAAAATGCTGTATGAAAGAAAAGGCATTTATTTTCCTGTAAACCTTTTACACACAACTCTCTCCCCCTTGGCACTCTATTGGGAAGTGGGACAGCTTGAGTTATCTACTAAACCCTGTGTAGTCTATGCATTCCTTTGAGGTTGTGTATTTCTAATTCTTCCCATCTCTAAATAAAACACCAAAGAAACTCAGCATATAAAGTGCATCCAGTCACCACTTGATTTTTAATGCTCCATTTCTGAAGACTCTTTTCTGCCCCATGGATTTTTAAATATACGTTGGTATTGTGTGTCTGGAAAAAGAGGTGGCTCAGTGACAGCTAAAACCACTTAGGCAGTCATTTGCCTCTAGACACAGAAAGCTTGTGCAAAGCTTGCAACGCGTTGCCCTGCACCTACCAACTGTGAAAAGCCAAGGAATTAAGTGGGATTTCCCAACCAGGAGCTTATTTAGAAAGGAAGAAAACCAACCACATTTAAATGCTTAAAAATGAGAGAACTACCTGGGTCAGATGTCCCTGTCATCCAGCAACTTGTCTCCAAACAGATGATGGGTGGACAGGACTTGATATTCTTGCAGAATCTGTCAGGTAGATGTTTATGGACTTCCTGAGCCAGACGCTACATTCAGATGACTATGTTTAGTAGTTCCTGATGGAGCTGTCCTCCCCTAATATGTCTAATCTCTTTCTGAGTCCATTTCCACTTGCTGTGCCCATGATGTCCTGCAGCAATGAGTTCCACAAATCCAACTGTGCTGCAGGAAGACACCTCTGCACAAGCCACCTGAAAACATCACAGGAGTGACTACTAATTCTTCTGGCGTACCTCCCACCTCCCTTCACTTATACCTTTCTATTCTCTACTTCTGTTGTATCTTGTGAGATTGAAGGAACATTTGACTCAGGTGGGTGACACCAGATGCAGACAGTGTTTGAGGTGTGGGGACACCATCGATTCTTACAGCACCTAAATGATTATCTCTGTTTAGTTCTCAGGTTCTTTCTCAGTAATTCTGAATGTTTCCCTTGCCTTTGAACCTGAATATTAGCTTTTTCTTGAGCGCTAATAGCTAAGTCAGGGCGGTCTATCGCTGTGTGTATCTTTAGCGAGGGCTATTTCCTCCCCCGTGCATTACTTGCAGTCACTGACACAGGATTTCACCTGCCGTTTCCCTACCAGGTCAGTCAGTATCATGAAGTCCTCACTGCAAGAAGAGCTCTAGACACCAAATCAAAAATTAAAGTTGAAAACAAACCCAATTTGTCAGCTGAAGTGGTGAAAATGAGAGACAATGGTAGGATGATTGCACACTGCTTTACAGCACCTCATCTCTGAAGAAGCTGCTGTTCAGCTGCCTACTTGGTAGCATAATTTGCAAACCCCTTTTTCTTACCAGAGATGAAATTTTCCACCCTGCGAAGGATCAATGTTCATATACTTCTCAGGTTCTTAACACCGGCCTTAAGAGGGACTTAAGTAGTGCTTAAATTTTATCCTGATCTCAAGAGAGGGAGCATTCAGTAAGCCTGTATTGGCACAAGAAGCTAGAAACTTCTGGAAGAAACCCCTTTTCTGTTCAAGACAGAGGGCACCAGCTCCATGGAGGCTCTGGCTGACACCACAGATGGTGCCCGGTCGCTGTAAGCGATGTCCATACCTGCGACCTGGCAAATGGCTCATGGAGGTGACATCCTGCCAAGGCTGTCACCGCAGGAGCTCTAGGAGCAGAGCATAACCCTGGGCTTTCAAAGAACTGAAATAAATACAAAAGCAGCCACATTTCTCAGCCACCCTAGAATGAATAATAGCCAGATGAATTTTGTTATGCGTGTTAGTTAAATTTTTTTTAAAAATGATACTGGAAGACATAATGCTATACATAGCAGAACCAGAAAGAAGAAAAAGAAAATGTTTCTGTAAGCAAGTATAAATCCCAGGAACTACAGACTCTGGCAGCTGTAATGACAATAAATTTTTAAGATGGCTTTAGAAGGTAGAGTCTCTACATGTGGAAGTCAGGTTCTATTTAATTATTAAGGTCTCTCTGGAATAATAAGAAAATGGAGAGATCAACCAGGTATTTAACAGTGCGTAGGCACTGGGACATAAAACATATGCAATAAAATAAATTTAACCCTCTGTGCGTGTACACGCACTTATATGTATGCTCGCATGCATTAGCAAGCCTATAAACAGTGTACATTCACATCCTATAAACAAAGCATTTCGCTTTATAGCTTGTGCTGGCGATGTACTTTCCTATCATTAGTGTTCAGCACTCAGGCACTTCTAGGCAAGGACATTCATAGTGAACAGATCACAGACCATACCCAGGCACATAAATAAGCCTTATGCTTTCCATATATAAGGAAATATTTGTTACAGAAAAATGTACTTAGTCTGGGCCACAGGAATTTAATTACATTCGTATCTTGATGACCACTGGTAAATGTTTTTTTCTATATAGTTTGTAAAAGTATTGGGAATATTACTTAGATATCAGAATAACGTTTGGTAATTGATCTATATTACAGCTTTAGAAGGCAATTTTATGCACACAGTTAAATATAAAAAGACTAAAACTATATTTTATTTAATATATAGGATTCCATTTGCAGAACCATTTATCTGTACTGTATGAGTTTGCGTTCTACTCTTTGAGGTTGACAAGGAGGAGATTTCATTTTGGTCAGAGGTGAAGTGCTGTAATGCACTTCTTTCTGCTCTTCCACAGTACGGTTCTATTCCTCTGAACTTAAACATTCTAAAATTTTTAATCTCATTATGATTAATTATATTACTGTAATTCTAAATAACATTATACAAATATTTATATGGAAAAGTTCAAAATTAGAATAAGAAAAAAGGCTGCTTTTGTTCAGAATTTAATTTGGCTTCTTTCTAGCAAAATAAATTGAAATTTTTCATTTTTCCTTTTTGTTTATATAATACTCATTTCAGACTTTGAAATTAAAAAACTGTAGTTTTAGCCCATTCTAGCTATTTTTTATTAAATCTTTTAACATACTTACTCATTGACTAGATCTAAATAACCTGAATTAACTAAAAGACAAGAGATCTAAGGAGATTGTTTCCCAGAATTTAGACAGACAGGCTTCCTCTGGAGGTCTTCAGAGACATCCTTCTCTCCATTACATACTTTCTGGAGAGACTTCGTTAGACTTCTATGTTGTAGGTACAATTTAAATGATCAGATTATACAGGACACTCAAACCACACAATACTAAAGAGTCCCAGTCTTAATGACTGGAAAGTAATTGGGTAGTAGTTATTCCAGATGCTTGTATAGAAATGCATTAGAAAATTTAGATAAATAATATTCACCTGTATTTCCTCTCTTTTATACCCAGAACCCGTTGCATCAGCTCAGCAGCAATAAGCCCTTGTTAATTACCTATGTCTCCTCCCTGCTGCTATAAGAGGATCACTGCAGTCTCTGAATAAATGGGTTTCAGCCTCACCTTAGACTATGAGCTTTACACCGTGGTTCAATTAACTTGTAGTATGAGAGTCAGTTTTCATATGTGTGTGGATTGTGTACATGCAAAGGTATTCTGATGTTCATCGGGACTTCCAAAAGCATCTAAACACTTGAATTGTCAGGAGTTCGTTCCTGGTACCCAACAGCTCCTACACAACCTTCACGGCACCCAACTGCCTTGTTAGGCATTTAAATACTTGTTAAAAACTGGCCCCACAGCTTTACTAAGGACAACTTTGGCTCAGAACTTGTTTTTTAGCCATTCAATTTAACATGATTATTTTCTCAGCATCGAAAAAAATAGCTGATCCATCTTTCAAAGTACTGCTAGAGGTGAGAACCCATTCTTGTGACGAGCTGCCAGCTGAACACTGGAAGTGATGGCGTAGAATTAACATGACTCAAAATGCCAGCCAGAAAGAGCCCAAACCCATTTGTGTTGGGCTGACCTTAAAATTTCTGACTACTGCTAAAATAGACTCTTCTCCCTTAAAGTGCACTGGGAGATAGTATTTATCCTGGATGTTTTGGGTTTTTTTCCCACTGCGTAGGAGTTTTGCCCCAGTGAGAGCACCGAGAGCTCTCTCAGCAGTAAGGCATGAGCAAAGCATGAGGCTCTGACTCATATTTGCAAGGGGATTTAGTTAGGATGGCTGAAAGAGTCATTGTCCTGCTGCTGTGAACACAGGCAGTGATGCAGCTGGAGCACAGGCAGGCAGGGATGCAACAGCTACCAGACTTCAGAGATACAGCTAAGAGGAGGTTTATAAAAGCAGAATTCCTTAGAACAAGCAAAAAGTCCAGAATGGGAATGAGTCTTGTAAGTGCCATGGACCAGTTCCTTCTCCTGCTGTCCACTGTGATGAAAAGCTGGTGAGAAATAGCTGTCATCTGCGCAACGAATGGAGGATGAGGGACTCTGTGGCTGCGTTAATAAATTAAATAATGCCGGACACCAGTCTCTGGCTGCGAAACCAACTGGAACAGCCCTGCAATGTTGTCGCTGTTCAGCTGGATCAGGGGACATGCTAACAATCTAACTCCATAGAAGACTGGGTTGCAGTGCTTGGATTTGTGCCGTAGCATTTTTTGATTTACTAGTAGGAACATGGCCCATACATAATCTTATACTGATATTCCTCAATAGGCACTGGTTCATGGGACATTTGCAGCTCCAAAATCCGCTTTCCTCTTAGTTTGGGAACCATCTCTGGTGTTTGCCACTCTCATACCTTCCTGGAGTCCCATTAATTTCTGCAGAAATTCAAACTCTAGGTGCTGGCACCCTGTTGCTTCTGCCTCTGGAAAAAAACCCCAACAAACTACAACCCCCTCCACGCAGCAGGGCCTGTCATTATCTTGCTAATCAAAGCATGCACTGTCAAAGGACCTGCTGAAAGGAGACTTACGTATATACGTCAAGCTTGCACCAATTAAAAAATTGCTCATTGCCTAATTCATTAAACAGTAGGAAGTAGAAATGAAGCTTTAAATTTAGCAGAGATGCTACTGCTAATTATTAACCACAGTCTCTCATTAAGCCGTTGCCTGTCATTCTAATGAACAATATGAACAAAAGAGGATAAAATATAATCTACTAATCAAATTGTAATCTAATGATATCCAATCGAACAAGTATGTGGTCATTTTCTCAAAAGAACAACTGGTGGCTTTATCTTGCTATTGCTAATTAACTGGGGCTCAAAAATAACGTGGATTATTTCCATATCACATTCCTTACTGCCACAAATAAGGATGGAAGAGTACTCAGCACTTGAACAAGAAGCACTGCTGTGGGATGTAACTCCGTTTGCTACCTTCGTACTCCTTTATGTGATAAGGGACAATTATCTTCACACGACAAAATCTCCCCACAACAAAATCTCGCCATGTGACTCAGCTTTGACTCTTCCTATGGCCACAGGAGTTGCTTTGTGTAGACGTTATATGACTTACTGCTCTATTTGCTGGGTTCAAAAGCAAATTTGAGCAACTCTTATCTGCCATACTCATCAAATACAAAAGGCAGATCGATATTCAATTGCTCTGTCTAGGTAGTGAGCTAGTCGTTTCAAAATCACCTATCACGGTTGTGCTGAGGCCACTGGTTTCTCCCTGTGAATGATGAAATTGTTAATGTAAATGCTGCCTTTACGAACCTCAGGACAATAGCTGAAGGCAATGTTTGCAGTTGCCATCCTTCCCAAGAAAATGTAGATTATTATGGCCCTTTTTTTTCTGTAGGACTTGGACCAACTTGAATCCAATGGACCAATTTTTTTCTATGTCTTTCTCAGTTTTTCTACCTAGCTTCGGAAATCTGAAGTGAGTACTAGTGAAAAGCTACACTTTGTGATCTCTGTGAAATCCTGCCATTGCCTCGGCTTAACTCAAAGGATTCCTAGGAAAGGATATTCAAATTTGAGCTGGCATCTAAAAATACACTAATGACAAGTGTCTTCCTGTCAAATCCATTCCCCTGTCTCCTACCATTAAGGAAATCAATGACAGAGGATCCCAGTGTGACAAACCATGCAAAAGTAAAAATGGTAGGATTTAACTGATGTAATTGTAGATGTTGGAAATTTAGTCACCTATGTGTCAATTGCTCCACGATGGTCACTTCAGAATCAAGAGGCAATTGCAGAGGGCAATTCATTTGACCCATGTATGCAGCTATCTTAGCGTGAGAGAAATTGCCTCCCAGAAAAGCCTGGATTACAAAGTGTCTCTGTTAATTAGCTTTGACTTAGCCATTTTTTAGACAGATATTTAAGCGGAGATGAATGCCACCTTACATCTATCATTCATGACATCAAGATAATATGACGCATTGATATCATTTGCAGTATGTAAGAAATCACAGGTTTGGGTTTCAAGCCTGTACAAATATTTTCTAGGTTCCCTCTTTGATCAGGACCTCAGCACTTGACAGGAATGAACTTCTCTCAGTTCTCCTTTACTTTTCAGCACCACTGAAACGCACCAATATTTGCATCTGGGTTTCACAATATTTGGGGTTTTTAACAGGTAGCTTTAAAAAAAACCCTATCCTGCACTGCTTTGTTTTGCAGTTCTGAGCACACCACAATTCAATACTTCCTGGAGTTAATTAAGGGTTATCATTTCTCTTTGCTCCAGAGGTTCATTTTAAGACAGATCCAAAAATGGCTAAAAGAGCACTTGAAGATGCTCTTTCTGAAACAGATTGTTAATTAACCTTCCCCTTTTCTGTGCTTGCTAAAACCTGTGTTGCTTTTTTTGCTAATTCCTCATCTCTTAACCTGTCATTTAAGCCTGTGCCCTTGGCCTTCAGAACCAAACCTTCATCTTTCGTTGCCTTGCAGATGGGTCAAGGGGCTGGTCCTTTAGACCTTTATATCCCCCTCCTAGACTTGGCTACAAGGAATATTGTGAAAGCTTCTGTGAACTGTCAGCACTCTCCCTTGTCACTGCCCCTCTCCTTTGTTATCAGTGAACTTCAAGGGTTTACTATTAGTGCAACACCGTAATCTGTATTAGATTTTGTGACTGTCTAATTAGCATTAACAATTTAGTACAAAGCTATCCAAAAGGTAACATTCATGTTGCCAGAACATTTCCATGCAGTTAAAGGACTAAAAATTAAAGAATTTGTCTGCAATTACCTATTACGGACAGATTAGCTGTGGATGCTGCATTCCCAAATTAAGATATTTCTACTGCTTTGCTCTAAGCAGTTAGGCAGCATGAAAGGTCACCCTAGTCTTCCCAGTCTGTTTTAATGTCTTCCTGGAACACACTGGAAACAATGCAACCCAGTGCCCACCACAGCCTTTCCTGCAGCTTTCGTCCTCCGTGTCCCTCTGCCGAGCATTCACATTTGCTCCCCTGGCTGCCTGCTGACTTCATTTGGCACAGTTTAAGCTGCAACCAGTCTTGTTACTGCTCATCTCATCACAGGCTGGTCTCGTTAGCTTGTGATTGACTTTACCATGCTGCCCGCAGCCTTGGGAAGTAGCTTATTGTCTCCAATGCCCAATACATAATGGGATATTTGATTGTGTTTGCCACTTAGCTGGAAAAGCCTACAACAGTTTTCCAGCTCTAATAACTTTGGAATAACACCCTATTTGGTTCTAGCCTGACCACATTTGCAAATAGCGGTATTCATGTATTAGGTCTGGAAAAAACATTAATAAAAGATGTCAATGGTAAGAAGACTGGACAGTTGGATTACAGAAACAAATGTGGGTATCAAAAAGTAGGACCTTTGCCTTTTGAAGTGAGCAGGAGTGCCTTCATGGCTGTCAGTGCCTCTCTCTGCAGTAGGGACAAGATTACAGCTCCACTTATACTCACACCGCGGTCCTGTCTTTCTCCTTGGTCTTGGTGGCCCTACTTACAGTTTAACACTACAGCCACTGGGTTTCTGCTCATCAAGGGAGGAATTTGTCTGGACCAGTGCAGGTGGCTCTCCATCTGAATCAGTCGCCTGTGCTGCCGTCGTCAATGGAGAGGCATGTAGAAGTTTTAGGCTGTGATTCATCTGATTTATTTTAGATATCTACATTAAGATGACATGAATCACATCTTAAAACTGCCTGTTACTCACCACAGAGCTGAGCGCGACAGTGATTTAAATGTATATTGTAGGCATCTACATTCGATCAAACAAAACCCCTGCAGAGGTAACGCCTATATTAATGCTGTAAGCGGTATCAGGGCCCCTTTTCTGGGCGTGAAGCCAGCTGGCTGGAGCAGGCCAGATAAATACTCTCTCAGCCTCCAAGGAAGGGTGGTGATGTGCGACCTGCCCATTGGAAAAAGTCCCTAGCCTGGGATTGCTCCTCAGTTCTTGCACGAGCGGTTTGGGGGAGTGCTAGTTGAATGAGACCAAAACCACATCAAGGACTTTTCCAGCAAGTTAACAGTGTGGATGATCAAGTTCCCAGTCCTTGATCCACGTCTTGGCACTCTTTATTTTACTTAAGGTTTGTACCCAGGGTGTCATAGCTACTCTTTAACAGAATCCTAATATTGTGTTTCTCCCCCAGCTTTAAGTACTAAAACAGACTTATGATCAGGAAATTTTGGTAAATGTATTATTTCTCTCTTTTCTCAGGACATCTAGGAATTTCCAGAAGCAACACCTTCTCATAGACTGTATTGCTTTGTTGAACTGCTCTACTGGTAGATAAATCCCAGTTTAACATCACATGCCACCACTCGGTAACTTAAAGGCCTGCACACATCTCCATCTGCTGTTAAATGTTTATTTATGCCTGGAGGGAATGGGGTGCACACACACACATACATAGGCAAAACGCATTATTCTCTGATGCTGTTTCCATGCAAGACCAAATCGTTTACAGAACTCCCATCCACAGCAGATACCACCTGTTCTCCAGGACTGGAACAAGAGCTTCCCTGCCTGCACTAACTTGCTGCCTGCTTACCCTGCCCACTTACCAATGAAACCTTCCAGTCTATTGTACAAGGAGGAACAACTTCAATAGAAGGGGTTCAACACCCTCTCTTTTTCATTCAAAACCATATAGCTTCATGCTTAGTTTCCCTACATGAGATGTAGGTTTGAAGCTCCTCAGGCAAAGGAGATAACAGCATAAATAATGTCCCCATATCCTGTTGTATTGCAGTTTGGTTGGACTGAGCTCTGCAGGGCATCTGTCAAATCTGCAGAATCACTGGGTCTTGGCAGGCCATGGGTATGAGATAAACAACTCTGCACAGCCCTGTAGAAATCAAGGTTATTCTGGCATGCCCAGAAGAAGCACTTGGTTATACTGTCATAGAGAATTGAGCTGCCTGTGAAGCTCAAGCATCTCCGGTAGCAACCACATGGGAGTTTTGAAGATTTAGGTCTTTGGTTCCCAAGATATAGCTTAAGTTGTTTCCATGCTTAAGGGTTCAGGTTATTTGCCTAACACAGAAAGAGTCATTTCCTCATGGTGGTGTGTAAGGGCCACAGGGACACCCTGAACCTTAAAGATACCTTTGTAACTGTGGGGTCTCTGCCTGCCAGCAAGTCACTTGGCTGTGCCTTGAGAGTGAAGGTGATCTTGGGCCACTGGTTAGAAAGCCCCATGCTAGAATATTCTTTACAATGATTTTTCAATTTGTATAGTTTGATGTTTGCAAGCAAGATAATTTGAACATACCAGATACCTTGGTGCAAAGAAATATTTCATTTAAGGTTGAAAAAGAAATCAATGCTCTTAATTCAAAACCATTCAATTTTCAAACCTTCCTACCCACACCGATACCTCTGGTTCTTGGATCAGTTGTGGAGTATCAGTCACCAGTACGTGTCCTGACACCCTCTGAGCTCTGTATGGATAAAATCATTGTGATGTTTTTTACTGGTGGGCTCTTCTTGGATGAGGGGCTTTTTTTATTTTTTATGTATGCATTGTACTTTACTTGTTGGTTAGTGCAAGTAGTATGCTACATGCTACAAAGAGGCTTTCCTATTTTTCTTTAAACAAAGCAATTTCTACTTATGACATATATTTGCCATATGCAGTGCAGACATACTTTCCCCTCAAATGATGCTAAATCCTGAGTTCAGAGACAGTCAGTAGAGTTAATTCACTGCTGTAAGTCCTGGGCTCCAGGGTTCAAGGAAAAGTCACTGTTGCATATGTGTTCTCGAGCAACAGTGCTGCAACCAAAACATTCATTAAAACCAGTCATGTCACCATGTACCATCATCTGGTTGCAGCTGAAAAGAATAAGAGATATCTCCCATGCTTTCAAAAATTTGTAGACTCTTTTGACATGAATCCAGATGCATTCTTCTCCTAATGGGGATGCTCAGTCAGTGCAGTGAAATATGGCAATGGCGCCAGAGACATTGAACTCACCATCTCCTTTGCACACAGTTTCTGCAGCTCCACTGTGCATTTAAGAACAGAATCAACTGACCCGAAAGACATATCCTCCAGGTCACAGTCGGGATGTGAAGAAGGGCTGGAAAAAGCCATACTTTTCTTTGGTTTTACTGCCTTGCTTTGTCTAGAAATGATGAACTTGTATTAACTATTTTAAAAGACGTTCTGTTCTTGCTCACAGTGGGTAAATCCTACCTGTGTTCAAACAGGCAGTTACTCAACTTTTACTCTGGTATGGTTGGGACTGTATTACAGCTATGTCATCTTCCAGACAACACGGCAATGTGTTACGAAGCAGCAGACAGCTGCCAAAGCCATCAGGTCTGGAATAGTCACTGACATGGCGATACCAGGATGCTCAATCCATTTATCCAAGTGTTTGCCTGCTGGCCAGGAGTGTATCCTTCCTCTCTCCCATCTTGGTCCCCCTACTCACAAAGGCAGGACTGTCTGGTGTGATGTGGTCAGAGCAACACGTCTGGCCTATTGTCCTGCTCCAGCTGTGATGATGACACACTGGGGTCAGCTCCCAGACACTCCCAGACACTCCCAGACAGCTCTGCTCACAAGATTTGTGTACCCTTTCCCCGCTTCTTGACACTCCTTTTCACTGCCCTTGTACCTCCCTTTCTCCACCTCAGCCTTCTCTCAACAAAGCCATCCCTAAATGCTTTCCTCTCATTGTCCCTGTTTTGCTGCATCTGCACCCAAATTTGGTAGTTTGATACTACTGCTTAGGCCACCGAGGACTTACATAGTGTTGTTTACATGTTTCTCTAGGCACTGCTGGACTTGCAAGATTCTGCTCCCCAAGAGGTCCCAAATACTCTCCAAAACACCCCTCCAATTACCTGCGAAGCTCAGCCATTTCTCATGTTGCTCCCCGATACTGATCTGTGAAATCCAGCCTTCCCCCACAGCGCGAGCTTGCTTTTGGCAATCTTTCACGTTGTCAGCTGCCACGTGCAGCAGTTTCTCCTGTCACATCCCATAGTTTTCCACATCTCACTCAGGCAGCCTCACCTCAGGCCAGCATCCGGTCAGTGACGTGCAGTCCTAATGAAGTACATTACTCATAGAAAGGTAAGCTCACCTTGGGCCAAGAGCAGCTGATAATTATTTATTGCATTATTTCGTATTTATTGCTGTTACTATGACAAACAAAGGCTATCTCTTCTAGGAAATAGTAATTTTCCTCTCCAAATTATGTGAAGTCCTTTGTTAAATTAATAGATGTGCTTTGGCGCTGGAAGAATGAACAGTGTCATGGCTGAGGATGAAGGAGCTGGTAGCAATGTCATAGCAGATGTTTCACTGAAATTTGTAATTAAAGCAGAGCTAAAATCCCTTTATTTCATATTTTTATTATTAGATTTTGTCTCCATAACTCCTGCAGTAACTCTTCAGGGGACTATTAAATTGTCTGTATCTTATTTTTAGAAAAACATTCCTCCAACTATTGCTAGGGAACAATTTAAATTTCTCCATCCTGGATTTTAGTCTCAGCTTTAAGGATTTCTTCTCATCATCTGCAGCCCAGCCTACATGCATCCTTAGATCACTTCTTCAAATAGAGATCAGCTTAAAACTCACACAGAACAATGTGACCTCTGTATATTTACCTGACATGAATCCTAGACTAATTTTTCTCTGCCGGGAAAAGCTCGATTGGGGAATCATTCCCCTTCTGATGGACCAGAGCCTGTCACAGTCTTTGCTATTTCGAGACTTCTCCTTTCACAGGAGCTGCCCTCCTGCTTTGCCTCAGGGGATTAAGGAGGGAAGAGTCAGGATTCATCCTCTGCCTCACTGGAAACAACTCCTTCTCCCACTTCTGTGGCTTATTCCAGGTGCAGCCTCAGCCTGTACCTGCATACATGACTTGCACTGACCTGTCTTAGGAGGTACGAGCAAGGAATGAAAAATACAACTACGGCAGGGGGATGGAGACAGCGGTTGTGGCCAAGCCGCCATCCTGACTCCCATGCCCAGCTCCCTTTGCCCACCTGTCCCAGCTGGAGAGCTCTTGTCCCCAGCTCCTCACAGCATGAACAGGATGAATTGGTTTTGAATGACAGCTCTTTATTTCCTTGTCTTTAGAGTCTGCATTAATGAGATATGCAGATTAGTGAACTAAAGTTAATTATTTTTTAACACAAACCAGGGGAGATGAATCACTGATGATTAAAGCAAGTTTAAGGTCTCTTTTTGCACAGCTTATGTAAAACAAAGGGGAAAGCAGCAGTCTCACACAGCTCTGGTAGTGCCTGTAACACCCTTGAGAAAGCAGGGGTAGATGTTTCCACAAGCATGTTTCACAGCCACCAACATCATTTGAGTTTTCTGCAACAGAAGGTTTCCAAAACAACTGAGGGCTTCTTTATATATGGGGAAAGTATCTGGAAGAGCTAATACTAGCCATAATGGGCATGAATCCACTTGCTTAGTTTCATCTACCTGAAGGTTAGATATTGCATTCACCCAGGCTCTTGGTACAGTCCCTGAATAGAAATATGCAACTCACATGACCTATCTAGATACTTGTTTTTGTATGAAATTAGTAGTTATCGCTCTTTCTTAACTACAAAGGTGGCCTGAGATCCCTTCATCATCTATGTAACTCTTTGACATGGAAGTCAAATAGACAACTCCCATGCTAGATGCTTCGTTTTCTGCATTTGTCCCCTGGACTTTTCTAATCAGAAAGAAACTCACTTTAACAAATGGCTTCAAAAATATGGAGTAAGTGGGTTTTGTGGAAGCAAGAGAGTCACATGGAAATTTTGCTTTGCATCTTGTCTCCTGGCTCTAGAAGTCACGTAGGAACTATGCCTACTGTGAAAAAACAAGCTATGCTAAAACTTGTAAGACTATATTTGTACTAATAAACTAAACTGGAGGCGTAGGCTTGGACACTTGATATTCTAGAGTGGCTACAGCATCGGAATAACCCATGGTACAATTTCGTCACAGGCCAACGAGCACTTTCCTACAAAATCCTTGAGTACAGTTTTGGAGTTAATGCAAGTCGGGAATCAATCCAGATGCACACAACATTTTTCAGAGCTCCATGGCGTGGTAATGGCCAGATGAGGCCAAGTGGCCTGAAGGCCAAAAGGGAAACAGATTTTGCTTCGTTTACCAGTGGCAGTATAACTGCAGTATATCAACAATCCAAAGCAATGAAGCCAAAAGAGTCATATCCTCCCCTCAGCAGATCTGCTGTAATTACATTGAACTTGATCAATCTGGTGGTAAAAAATTTGCCTTATATGTTTAAGGTTAAAATTATAACATAAAACTAACCATAAATTATTCCTCTGTGAAATCCAGGCTCTGGATTTCACATTCACTGTTCATGTTACTGTTTTCATATACAGCAGTACAAGGAAAGCACTTGGGGTTTTTTGAGGGGTTTAACAGAAATATCCTGAGCAAGTTACTGCCAGAGCAAAGAGCCAGGGTCTAACAACAGAGCTCCACAGGCTCAGAGGTTCAAACAAAGCTTCTAACAATAGTGATACGTGCACAAATTGTATCTCGCCTCCTCCTTTTAAATCTCTTAGCATCCATACAGGACCATGCTCATTAAACAAATGTCCTTCAACATTCAAGAACCCATTTGTTCCAACTTTTAGCAATGTTGCAAGGACATGTTCTTGCATTCCCCTTCATTACCACATTGTCAGCCTCCTAAATTAACATTCAAGATCTTATTTCACTGTCATAGACTGAGCTGACAGGACAACTCCCGGTTTTAATTTGAAACATTGCCCTGTTCTCTGCAATTAAGCTTCTTTCTCTAAGTTGAGTGTGAAAGAAAATGCCATCCATTTCCCTTATACCTGGTGACTCTGCGGTAACAATTGCCTGATTTAAATGGAGTGTCCTTATATGACAGTGGTGATTGTGAGATTTGTAACAGTAACTTTAGGATGGGTCCCAGTGGAGAAAGAAGGGAAATGTCCGAATGTGGATGCAGCAGAATGCATGGAAGAAGTGGAGGTGTAAGAACGGCATGTGTTGATGGCACCTAGATTAGCATGTCATCAAGATCATACCAATGGCTTCTGCATGCTTCACACCCAGACTAGGGAAAAAAAGGAGAGCCTAAAACAAAGGACAGCCTACAATAAAGCTAAAACAAAGACCCAAGATATTACAAGATGATGGTCAGAAGATGAGGAACAGGAAATTCCATTTAAACACAAGAAAAAAAAATTAACTGAAGGGGTGGTTAAAAATGGTAGCTGTGGAGTCTCTACTCTTGGAAACATTCAAAACCCACCTTGGCAAGGTCTTAACCTGTTTCGGTTAACTCTGCTTTGAGCAGGGGTACTGGACTAGGCAATCTGAGGTCCCTTCCAACCTTAACCATTCTGTGATTCTAACAGGGCTGGATCCTTAAAATCCCCTCATAAGGAGACAAAGGACCATGAGTAAATTCTAATAAGTGAGATGCAATGGGATGGTGAGGCAAAAGATCAAAACTGCCATCAGCTTCTATGGGTACAAAAAAGCTTATCTAAAATATCAAATGGTCATCAACCCAAGGAGAACCCAGGAGACAAGATGTGTAGTCAGTAATCAGAGTCCTTTGTACATTTTTTCACCACAAGGAATCTGGACCAGACCACCTTTTCCACCTGATCCACCAGATCACTTTCTAGATGCCTGAATGCTGGGCAGGCTACTTGGACACACGTGTCTTGGTGCTTGAGATCATGCAGGTATGAGGATAGGAGAAACTGGCTTTTTTGTAAATTAAATAACTTTTCTCTACATGTAACATCTTGCTTTGAGCTTTATAATATTGTTTCTACAACTGTGCAGCATTATTTCCTACAATGATGTGATGCAATATGAGGCAACGTGAGATTTTTCTTCTACAGAAGCACTGTAAAATTCAGTACACAAAATGTAATGTATCGTTTCCTCAGCTGGGATAAATTAATACTGATCTAACTCTTGACCTTTTTTCATTTTTAAACTACAGTCATCTGCTTGTCTAAAAGATATGGACTAGTTCAGACAGGAATTAATCTGGGGAAGCCTGAGGACCTTTGTTTTAACCCAGGACAGCCTAGACTAGCAGCATGAACCCTTCTTGCCCTAAAGTTGATGGCTACATCAACTTAAGAGTACTCGGTTAAAATATATGACTCAGTATATCTAATTTTGCACATATGAGTTTCAATTTTAATGTTAGCAAACAATGGAACTTGTCACGTTAATGCAGTAGCTCCAACTACTCTTATGTTATCTTCGATCAAAATCTTAAGGACTGTAAGACTCACGCTTGTTCACCCCTTTTTACTCTTCTCCTCCTCCCTCGATCTCCATTCTCCAGCATACAGCACCTGTATGAACAAACTCTGTTTTGACAGTAAAACAGTACAATGATAAAATATGCTGTATATCAAAGGTAAGCAGCACCATCTGCCAGCTCTTCCAGAGTACCGCAAGGAGCAGCAGGCTTACACTGAACTTGGGCAATCCTGCGGTAGCAGTGGGTGAGAAAAGGAAAGATCATATTCACCACACGCTCCCCACTTCCCCGTAATGTCCTGTAGTAAAAATAGTTGTTCATGTGCCATCGATTCAGTCCATGTCTCAACTAATCAAGGATTTATGAAACGCACCAAACTACAACATATTTTTCAAAACATTTGGATTTGTTGCAATAAAAAAAAATATTCAAAGTAATATATTAGTTTAATTTAAAGACTTTTGGGGAAAAGTTTTGTAAGGTCCAAGATGGATATCTGGTAAGAGAGACCCTGCCTCCACCTGACCACAGGCATTCGTAGATAATCAATATTCTCTTGTCCCAAATGATCCTCTAATTCCTCTCCCAGAGAATCTCTAAAATAGAACAAGGGGGGCCTCCAGTCTATCCATTTCTATTCCTTCCCTCCCTCCATTTGCGCAGACACATCCCTTTCCAGATATGTATCTAAATGAACATGCCTCCCTGCACAGGCACAGCTGGCTAGCCACTTTCCAAATACTCTTTTTTTAAAACTTTTGGGAAGCCATGCATTTTCTGGTAGTACACAAGCAGGTTAGTTAGGAAAACAGCCCCCAGGACTCCTCTGAGGACTCGATCCAAGTCATCCTCCCTGATAAAAATAAAAAAATAAAATAAAAAGGTAAAAATCAGATAGTCCTCTAAACCTCTAGCTTCCAAAGAATAAACACCTCACAGCTCTGATCTGCCAGCAATACCCTTTCCTCAGCCTGCTACTCTGCACAGTAGTGAAAATTAGCTTTCTCGTGGATGACATATTTTAATTAGTGACAATGGCAGACTGAGTCAGAGGAAAAGAAGGTAAGTTAGACTGCAGACTTGTAAATTCTGGCACAGAAAGCATGTGGCACAACAAGAACTAGAATCCATTGGGATCCAAACATTAACACAAGGAAAACACATGCCTTTTCAGATGCTTAATACAGATTTCACACACTTCTAAATGTCATCAGTTGAGTCCAGACAAGAGTACCAGCTGGTGTCTGGAGATAAGGTGCTTTGATTTTTTGCTTGTCACTCATTTGTCACTCAAATGAAAAACTGCAGAACTCACAAGACAACTGACCTAATATTTGAAAAATAAAGGGCATCACTCCAGGGAAAGCCTGGATTCCACTTGTTAAACCAACAAGTGTAGGCAGAGGAGCAGCACTGAGTTAGGACCCTAGTTCTAGTCATATAGTATGCGCCAAGCTGGAATACTAAATAAAACAGAGTAGCAAAAAATGCACATACGCATCTGGGATGACCAGTTTCTGGCTCATCACACGACCGGTCTGGCCAGGCTGGCCAGCTGCAAGACAAAAGGGACCCCTGTAGCTTTCACGGTGGTTCTGCATTCTGTTGCCACCTTGCTCATGCTCCGCCTTTCTTTTCAAGGGGCTTCTGCAAATTGCAATGTTATTAACACCCAACTGACTATATAAAAATGTTTTTTTAACTGGAAGGACACAAGTGCAACTGGCTGCTGTTTCATTTTAGCATCTTTCCTGAGAAACTCTGTATCTGTCACATCTTGTCTTTTTCACAGTACCAAACATACACGGAGCTGCCATACAGACATGCGCCTGCACTGTAGCCCTCACTATCCATATGCTCACAAAGATGTGCATGTGTCAAACAGGCCTAAGAGCAAAATGGAGTGCATAGGAGAAAATCACAAGACCCTTTGCAAGATAAAAGCCTGTTTTTTTCTGTTTTCCAACATATAACATTTACATACTCTCATCTTCTTAGTATTAGCTTGATGATGAGTAACCTGTACTGTTTAGGTTTTGGGGTTTTTTTTGCAAGTTTGCTAACTTTTGCAAATTCTCTGGAACTCAACAAACATGTACACCCACACAAATGTATTACAAAGTTTTCTTGACAGACATCCATCAGCTAAACTGAATTAGAGGTGTTGATTTCATCCCCATATCTAAGTGGTCTTTGGCCAAGGACTCAGCCTAGTGCTGGGTGCTGAGAGACAGAGACAGACCAGAGCTGCAGCTGGGGTGGAGCTGGAAAGGGGCTTCCAAAGAAAGCTCAGGGCTGTAGAAAGATCTCTCCCATGGGGACTGTTTAGCCGGAGTAAAGGCTTGGGTACCTCGCCTAAGGTTCAGCCAAGGATTACAGTTCAGATCCAAGAGATAAACTCAAACGTACAGCTGTTAGGGTCTGGAAACTGTCTTTCCAAGTAAACTAAGGGCTGATGCCAGAAGTCACTTCGGAAGAGTGCCATCAGGCCTGCTCCTGCAGCTCTGGGCTTTCTCTTTCTCTCAATCCAACACTGAAGCAAAGCATTGGCTTTACTAGAGCTCTTATCTGAGGAATAATTAGTCCCTGGATTGAGCAGGGCCTCTGGTCTACGGCTTAGTTTATTACTAGGGTCAGGATTAGGTCTGACAGCAAGAGCAAGACCACAGTTGGAGCAGGGCTGGAAGAAGACAGAGAAGGTTGCAAAAAGCATCTTCCCTTGGACATGGTATAACTGGGAGAAGGTTTGGGGTGCGCTGTCCAAGGGACACTCTAGGATTATGCTTAGGGTCAGGCTGAGAGAAAAAGTCAGAACAAAACTACAGCCGAACAGGGACAGGAAAGTGTATTCCAAAGCAAACAAAGAGCTAATGCCCTAAATCTTCCCTAAGGGATACTTAGCCCCAGAGAAGCTCTTAGCTTGGGGATAGTGTGGTTTATCCCCACCAGAACTTTCTAAACCTCACTAAAATCTTCTGACTTAACAGTGATTAAAGAGGTTGCACATGACAGCACAGGTAACAACACAAGGAGGTAACATGTCACAACAAAGGCAATGTGAAGCAATGTTAAAAAGGTGACAATTTGTTACAATGCAGAAGAAGGTGCCATCTATATTTTTTTTTTTTACTAATGCTTAGGTGCATTACACAGCTCTTGTGCGATTGTAACCCTATTCGGTAGCCCTGAGTGAGGATTTCACTGGCTGTCCCCAAGCTCACAAACACAGGCATGTGACAACTCAGGCTGAGCACAAAGAAGAGCTTGCAGGGGAGTGTTACAAACTTTATAAAGTAACGGCCACTGCTGCTTTCTATTGTATAACAACTAATCTCCTTAGCATTACCTCACTAACGCATAACCTAGCCTGTTGTTTTCTATGACAGTGTTGTCATTAGTCTCTGTTGGGTTATACGCACAAAAAAACCACTCACACATCTTCAAATGTTCTGCCGAGATCCCTGTCAGCTAAAAGCATCAGAGCTGTGACTGGAAGGAACAGACTCTGCTCTGGTCTGCCAAGGGCGTGTAGCCTTACACAGATTGAGCAGTGGCACAGTGGCATCTAGTGGGCATTCGTTGCATTAGCTGATAACCAGCAATAATTGATTCATTAGGGCCATACCGTGCAGCAGCACTGAGCGACAGGAGTATATAAAGGGTGGCAGGGAATGGGAAATACCGGGGTCTGCCCTTCTTTTTCCATCTCCAGTACAGAGGAAACTCCTGGCATCAGGGGCCACCCCCTGGGCTCTGCCGTTCTCAGTAGCTCTTCCAACAAACAGCTTAAACAAACTTGTCCTTAATTTCTTCCCACCTCTCCCTCTTTTGCTTCCACATACTCTAGTAAAAAAATTCCTTTAACACTTGGATATTTGTCCTATACAGATATTTGTCATCTTTTTCCATCTACCTACTCAGCATTTACTCATTACTTAGGAAACAGGTCATTCCAGTTCATCTTCCTAAACCTCTGTTACCTTGATGCCCTTCTCTAAAACAACTTCAATTTATTGTCTGGGTTTTTTTTAGCAAAGCAATTTCAATTTTTTTGTCATGGTGCAAATAAATGCAGCCTTATATATTGTTCAGCTAACGAGGGAATTTCTGTTGCCCATTAGCACCTCAGGTTAAGAAATTACAAAAGAGCAAACAAGCTTGGTGGTAACTGCCCTACACAAGCTTTTTCCATCCCCATCCCCAAAACAATTAACTTATTATTAACTTACTTATTATCTAAAGATAGATAAGCATTTGACAACTTAAAACAGCAATATGAAAGCAGGCCAACAAGCCATCCAGCTCTGTATCTTGGAAGAAGCTATTAACAAAAAATAGATACATTTTCCCAGCACAGTCTCAGCCCCCATCATTTTGTGGTTAAGGGACTTTCCAAGACAGGGTTCATGGCTAACCAGTCATGGGTGGCTTTTCTTTCCATGACTTTGTCCAGTCACTTTTTAAATCTATTTAAATTTTTACCATTCAAAATACCCCGTAGCAAGAAGTTCAATAATTTAACTACCCATACGAAAAAGCATCTGCATTTTTTGTTTTGAACCAAACGCCTATTACTTTCATTTGTTGTTTCTTAATGACTGCCTCTAGTTCTTGTATTATGCAGTAAGCAACTGTTCCCGATCCAGTCTCCATGCCACTGACAAATTAACTCCTTCACTTTCACTGTAAGTTAAAATAAAACTTCACAAAGTTCCACAGAACAGCTTATTACCACCACATTAATCTGTAATGTATCGATGTGCTGCTAGTGAGGCAGCAAATTACAAATTTTAATCAATTATTCTTCATCTGAGTCATGTCTCCTTCTCCTGGAGTCATGTGGGAGCAGAAACTAGCTCAGCTTTTCCACTCCATACAGTGCCTTTACCTTTGCTTTATGTTTGCTGCTCACCAGAACTAACTGAACAAAATCCTTCCTCTACTGCAGCCAGGGGAAACTTGCCATGGTTTGTAGTGGGGTCAGGATGATACCTCCAGGTATTTCTAGGCTTTGACAGCTCAGAGTGCCAGAGGTTTGAGCCAGCCTCCCAGGCAGATGGGCCTGCAGCTCCCCGGACCCAATCTCACTGATCTCACTGATAGTTCCCCTAAGTCTGATGTACTTCTTTGTATTTAGCAACTTCCAGAATAACACTGCCTGTGGATCTCATTGATGCACTTTTTCCCTTGAGTTCCTGATTCTGGTCCTAACCAGATATGTTTCTATTTTATTGCAACCTTGTCTGTACTCTCTACAGCCCGATGGCCAATATTCAGGCTATGCTTTCAAAACAATGTCTCGCACAGTTCAGTCCTGTTAACAATTTTTTGAGTCTGAGTTTCCCTTCATTGTTTTTTATCATTTTTTATACCATCCCATATGTGTTCCTGCCAGTTCAGTATATGAGGCACATGGAAAAGCCTGTGCCTTCAGGACAAGACACGGCAGAGCAGTCTATTACGGTAAACACAGAGTCTGCTAGCCAGCCAAAAATACAGCCTGCCATTGCACAGAAATACTCTGGTGGTGTGTATTGCCAGCCTAGACCGACCAAAGTGAAAGGAGAGGAGCAGGACAGGGCTGCAGCACCCTGCCCCATCAGCCAGCACCTCCAGGACCACAGGTACCACTGCAGATGGCTGGGTGTGCAGGCTCCCCCTTCCAGCCAGACTGGGCTTCCACCTGCCCGACACAAGCAAGCTAGTAGAGATCTACATCTATAAAACCTCTGAAATGCTCCCCTTCACTGCCACCTCTGGTATTTTTCCCTTTTTACAGTTTCCCTTGGTGTACATACACTGCTGTATTTTTCAACTCCCTCAATATCTGCTTTCTCTTAATCTTGTTCCACCTAGTTCTTTAATCTTCTCAATTAACCTTTAAAATCAACACTTCCGAAAGCTCCACTATACCACGGGCAAAGCCAGGCTGGCCTTTTGAGATGTGTTTATCAGGGTTTAAGGTGAACTCTCCTGTTCAGGGATAGAAGAGATCCGGTATAGCCCAGAAGAGGTAAAGGAACAGGGTTTCTATAATCAATGACTTACTAAGCAAGACACCAAGAGGGAGAGCTGAGGCGGGCTTGTGAGCTGTACATGAGATGCCTGAGAACACAGATTTCTGCAGAAATACATGTTTGTAACAAGATTTATGTGGATTTAGCCCTTCAGGGACAACTAGAACTCACTTGATTTTTTTAAACTTATTTACATCCCCTCTAATACAATATGACAGGAGTTTTAACTCAGGTCTGTGGTGCTGGATCTTAGCTTTTCAGTGGGTTGATGCTTTGACTTTACTGAGCAGATGTTAAGTGGCCATAGAAATGCCGTGCATACATGTGCAGTGCTCGGCTAGCAGAATTACAGTGATTAGATGTGTAAAACTATGCACAGCTATTAAGCAAAAACCCTTGCTTGGTAAAAGCTTACCTCATCATGCCAATAAAATGACAAAACCAGAATTTCCCTTGTTGCAATTTGCCTTGGTTGCAACATTTCCTCTCATTCTTCCTCAGAATAGGCACAGTGGGAATTCAAGCTGCAGGACTTCAGTTCTCCTCACCAAGGAGGACAAGCTGTGCTCACGGGAATTCACAGTGAGCTCCAAGGCCCCTCTATACAACAGTTCAACCCATATGTGATACATTCAAATCAAACCTATTTTTCTTAACAAAAGATAGCCATGCTTACTTTATCATAGAATCATAGAATGGTTATCACAACACATTTTTCTCCTTATCACAAGGGTCAAACAAAACAAGCCGGCTTCCATAACATTAGGTATCCATTATACGTGTCTTTTCTTGACAATCCCAAGGTGACTTGCAAAGCATCAGACAGTCTGGCCTTCTATACAACCATATACGATTTAGTCAGTCCTGAGATTTGTGAAGAGGCTGAACTTCCATGTTTAGCACAGAAGTGAGGCCCAACTGCCTCGTGTTAATCACCTGGAAGTACTCCTACAGGATCCTGTGGTCTGGGGTGTGGTCTTCTGCCCACCAAGCATCATGTTACTTCCTGAAAAACTTACTGGTTTAGTTGAAAGGGGTTTGTGTAAATTTTTTTTTTTTTTTAATCCAGAATGTTCTGGTGTGTTTGTCAGGAAGCTGCTAAATATTTTACTGTAGCTGCTGAAAATGCTGTTTCTGTGCTGCCAAGCCTTGTTAGATACTTCAAGCTAGAAGGTTTGAGATTTGCTGTGTTTGCAAGCAGCTTGGTCAAGCTGAAGAAAACAGAGAAATGGACCCAGAAGCATTTCCAATTTTTTTCAGCAAAATAACAATTCATTTTTCCATTCTGTTCCTACTTCCTGTTTGGAAGTGTGGGCACAGGATGCATTGTCATCATGCACTCCTCTGGACAAATTTTGGAAACTCTCTCTCATGTGTTAACTAACTGAATTTGAAAAGCTTTCATGCCTCTGTTATTCTACACTGGATGCTCATCTTCTATAAGCCTCTACCTCCTACAAGGAGCTTGCAATAGAGAAGGGTTGCACCCTCTCTGATCTGCTGGTGTCTGGTCTGAGAGATCTCCTTGTCCATCATCCACTCCCGTGCTGCTCATAAGTTTTGAAAGAGCACAGAGGCATCGTCAAGAATTGAGATCCTTATTACCAGTTTTCCTTTTGCTGTTGAAACTTGGGAGTTCAGTCTATGGCATTGTAAGCTACTAAAAGTCAGGACTGGTGGGGTCCTGCCAGATTCTTTGCCTCTGAGCCTGCATCTTCTGTTGTGCAGCTGGCTCAGGGAATCAAAATAGATGTAAATGAACACTGCCCAAAATAAAGCCATTAGCTTTCAGCTGGGTGTCCCCACATTCCTGCCACCACTCTTTCCAGAGGCAGCTGAACGAAATGGGGCCAGATGAGTGACTTTGCCTCCATCAGTACTGGCCACTCCTCCCAAACGTCTTCACGGGCAATACTAACACTGGTCTAGCAGCTATTAAGGTTCTAAGCACTAAGAAAACAGAAGCTTGCTTGTTGTTTTGAAGGGTCGGGCGTGTCCTCAAATATCTGTATAACTGAGGCTTCACAGCTCAAGGGAGGGACCTCTAATGGGCACACAGCAGCAAACAAGAATCTGGAGAAGGCCACCAGAAATCCTTCCAAAACGTATTGCAATCACGCTGCCTCTCACATGGCCCAGCTGAATGGCAGGTGACTTTCTATAGCTGTGTGTGTCATTTCCTACCCAGGTCATTTATTATCAGGATATAATCTAAGAAAGGAAACATCTGGCACTGGAAAACAAGATGCCTCCTTCTGTTATGCATAAAGAATAAATCTCATATTGGTGCACCATGTGATGTGGCAACAGGAAGCTACACAATCAGGTCAGACTAGGTGCATCTGAAACTACTGGTTTTTCAATGCCATTTTGAGAGCCCAGAAGTGATTATAAAATAGCTGTGTAACACGCTAATCCCAAATAAGTTATGATACAGAAAAGGGGAATGACACATCCTGTTAGGGACCTGAATGACCATGACAGTAAGACTTGGGAGAGAAAGGCCTGGATCTAAATAGGTGAACGCTCCGTTTAAGTGACAGAAGTGGAAAGGTGGCTGATCCCAGCTGTGGTGGGGATAAGGCTAAAACGTATNGCTAAAGCGTATCTGGTTTAGGATAACATTGAAGCCTGGTAACTGAGTTCACTCGTTGTGATGGCCCCACCCTGATGAAGGCAAACAGGCCCCAAAGCTGATGATGTCTGTTGCATCTCTGAACAGCAGATGCTGGAGCCTGGAATATTTGTAGGGTTACACCTGCCAGCTAGTGAAGGCTCCTCAAAATTTTTGCTGCCTCCAAGTGTTCCCCTCCTTCTTCAAACATGGTCACTTCTGGTCATGTGTATCAAATAAGCCAGCAAAAGGCCTCTTGGTAGCTTCCAAACCTTCACCCCAGTCTCATCCTAAACAGATAGTAAGCATCATTAACAGAGAATAGCTTTTCTTAAGATCCATCCATTGTTCCCTCTGAGGCTGTACAGCAGCTGGTTCCCCTCTGCTAGAAACAAAGCCAGTTGTTCCAGGGAGCAATCCTTATCCCCACCTCTTTTTACTAGCTCTAAGGCTTCCCCCCTTTTTTCTGTCTCCAGTAAAAGCTTCTGTCCGCTGCCATCTGGTAATTACAGGCTACTAACATTAAATGCATGTTAATAACACAAATGAAAAATGCTCCTTCAGGCAAAGCTGTTTTACTGTGAACTGCATTCCAGGAACACTCAACCATGTCTCAGTTTTGGAGTTAGGACGTACCCTGAACCTGTAAAGCCAGAATCCCTGCGTGTTATATTCCTCCTGCTCATCTGCCAGGGCAGGAATCAGGCAAGATCCCTGGAATGCAAGAACATTCCTCACACTTATAACATTAATCCTCATTGTCTGTTCTGTACAAGTGTTCTTCAAACACTGTATTTCCTTCCTCTGGTAACTGATTTCAGGTTTTGTATCAGCCGGCTCCCCTGCATGCATCCATGAGACCTCACAGACTCATATACGGAGTCACGTCTGCCATATCAGCATGCTGACCTCAGAAATCTGCCAAGTCCCTTCTAATCCTGTCCCTGCAATTACCTATACATTTTTAAATACAGGCTCGATAACTTGTCTCATGAAAATCTGCAGGCAGAGTATCTTTCCATTATTCCCCTTTTTATGTAGCCATGTTAGGTTCTTTGCCAGTAATATCACAGAAGTTCACATTGCAATGGAGAAACAGCACCTAAATCTCTTTCAGAGACTTCATTCAAGTACTGTCTTCACTGAGATAGTAAAGCCCTATGCAAACTCATTAAAACCCTTAACACATTTTGTCTGAAGGCAGCTCATTTATCAAATACCCCATATCACTGCCCTGTTTTCGTTATTTATCACTCTACTAATATTTGTGTTAGTGCAGGTTTTATCAGCACTAACTTATGTGTATTTCCAGAATACACATAAAAATGTTGGATAGCTCCTGGTGTAGAATTGTTTCCTACAGAAACTCACTAGGAATTTACAAAGTCAGTAAAGATCTGTGTTAAAAGCTTCTTATTCGGCAAGAAGTACTTTAACATATGCTTCTTGGTGCTTAGAAATGTTAAACACAGTCATTCAACTTACTATTGCATGACACTGACAAAAAATAAAATACGCTACTTCTGTGCAGTTCTTTCTATTAGTCAACCCCCCTCCCAAATTATCAATTTTCTCTGTGAATTTACATGTCGTAAAGCTATCCTCTAGTTGTTTCTGTTTTTGAGGATTTTACCTGTAGCTAATGTCATGCAAACTACTTAGTAGTGCCCCAAGGTGTCACACCTACTTTTTTCATCATACTGGTGGAACGTAAGAGAAACTTAAGAGACATACTCATTCCCTTGGGAAGGGTGGTCTGCAAAGCAGCTCCTGTTTAGGAGTCAGTAAAGTAACAGGTGAGGTATGTTTTATCTTAAGAACTAGGAATCATCACAAACTTGAAACTGCCTGCTCAGCAGGCTACCCTTTCATGGATGGAAATCCCAAGGTGTCAATATTTTGTAGCCANAAGGCCTCTGGGTAGCTTCCGAACCTTCACCCCAGTCTCATCCTAAACAGATAGTAAGCATCATTAACAGAGAATAGCTTTTCTTAAGATCCATCCATTGTTCCCTCTGAGGCTGTACAGCAGCTGGTTCCCCTCTGCTAGAAACAAAGCCAGTTGTTCCAGGGAGCAATCCTTATCCCCACCTCTTTTTACTAGCTCTAAGGCTTCCCCCCTTTTTTCTGTCTCCAGTAAAAGCTTCTGTCCGCTGCCATCTGGTAATTACAGGCTACTAACATTAAATGCATGTTAATAACACAAATGAAAAATGCTCCTTCAGGCAAAGCTGTTTTACTGTGAACTGCATTCCAGGAACACTCAACCATGTCTCAGTTTTGGAGTTAGGACGTACCCTGAACCTGTAAAGCCAGAATCCCTGTGTGTTATATTCCTCCTGCTCATCTGCCAGGGCAGGAATCAGGCAAGATCCCTGGAATGCAAGAACATTCCTCACACTTATAACATTAATCCTCATTGTCTGTTCTGTACAAGTGTTCTTCAAACACTGTATTTCCTTCCTCTGGTAACTGATTTCAGGTTTTGTATCAGCCGGCTCCCCTGCATGCATCCATGAGACCTCACAGACTCATATACGGAGTCACGTCTGCCATATCAGCATGCTGACCTCAGAAATCTGCCAAGTCCCTTCTAATCCTGTCCCTGCAATTACCTATACATTTTTAAATACAGGCTCGATAACTTGTCTCATGAAAATCTGCAGGCAGAGTATCTTTCCATTATTCCCCTTTTTATGTAGCCATGTTAGGTTCTTTGCCAGTAATATCACAGAAGTTCACACTGCAATGGAGAAACAGCACCTAAATCTCTTTCAGAGACTTCATTCAAGTACTGTCTTCACTGAGATAGTAAAGCCCTATGCAAACTCATTAAAACCCTTAACACATTTTGTCTGAAGGCAGCTCATTTATCAAATACCCCATATCACTGCCCTGTTTTCGTTATTTATCACTCTACTAATATTTGTGTTAGTGCAGGTTTTATCAGCACTAACTTATGTGTATTTCCAGAATACACATAAAAATGTTGGATAGCTCCTGGTGTAGAATTGTTTCCTACAGAAACTCACTAGGAATTTACAAAGTCAGTAAAGATCTGTGTTAAAAGCTTCTTATTCGGCAAGAAGTACTTTAACATATGCTTCTTGGTGCTTAGAAATGTTAAACACAGTCATTCAACTTACTATTGCATGACACTGACAAAAAATAAAATACGCTACTTCTGTGCAGTTCTTTCTATTAGTCAACCCCCCTCCCAAATTATCAATTTTCTCTGTGAATTTACATGTCGTAAAGCTATCCTCTAGTTGTTTCTGGTTTTGAGGATTTTACCTGTAGCTAATGTCATGCAAACTACTTAGTAGTGCCCCAAGGTGTCACACCTACTTTTTTCATCATACTGGTGGAATGGAAGAGAAACTTACGAGACATACTCATTCCCTTGGGAAGGGTGGTCTGCAAAGCAGCTCCTGTTTAGGAGTCAGTAAAGTAACAGGTGAGGTATGTTTTATCTTAAGAACTAGGAATCATCACAAACTTGAAACTGCCTGCTCAGCAGGCTACCCTTTCATGGATGGAAATCCCAAGGTGTCAATATTTTGTAGCCATTCTGATTAAACCTTTTATTTGATGCATCCTTGTTCCTCCATTTCTGAAACAACTTGTGTGTGAAAATGGCTGCCTGTTCTCACTATTNAAGGTGAGGTATGTTTTATCTTAAGAACTAGGAATCATCACAAACTTGAAACTGCCTGCTCAGCAGGCTACCCTTTCATGGATGGAAATCCCAAGGTGTCAATATTTTGTAGCCATTCTGATTAAACCTTTTATTTGATGCATCCTTGTTCCTCCATTTCTGAAACAACTTGTGTGTGAAAATGGCTGCCTGTTCTCACTATTGTGCTAACAATTTCATAATCTTAAAAAGCAGGACTTAATAGCACTGAAAAGTGCTATTTGTGACCATGAAGCAATGGGTATGCGGATGGGGGGACAATTTGGACCACTTCAGCTCCAACTGCTGAAACTTTTTATTTCAATGGTACATTAAGTCCAGCTACTACACTAAAACCTTCACAGCTCACTTAACCATTGAACCCTAGTTCTGCAAAAGCCTCTGTCTGGATCCATGCCCACCAACCTCTAGTACCCTCCTGCAATGTGCAGTCATTGAGGGGGAGTGGAGGGGGGAAACAATCAGCTTTTAAAATCAGTTTTTTCTAGAGCTTTTGAACTGGGGTGCTGATTTTTCATAGCCATATATATATTGTGCTGCTGGACCCAAACTTTCCAAGTCTTTGTTGGATGCAGGCAGGTTATCCAGGGTTTAAGAGCCTGTAGGAGCATGCACCAGCCCTCCATTCATTTCCTTGGCCTACAGCAGATGCAGGTCAGCAAATTTCTACTTTGACACAAAAGCTTGTGGCTTGCAAATTTCTTCAAATCTAGATGCCAGTCCCGCTTTTCACAGTGACAAGATTTATACTGTCAAATCCTTGAGACTTAGTTTGCACTTAACAGGCAGTACAAAAGAAGCTTGGGCACCAAATAGGACAAAACACTGGCCTGCCTTCCTTCTCCCTGAAGGCCCGCATGGGTTTCAGCCCAGGCCCAGACAGCCCCCAGCGCTGTGAGAGAGCGAGTGGCTGAGGACGCTCTGGCTGTGGCAGGACCCATGGAAGCCGCCAGAAGCAGGTCGAGAGCGCGTTTTCCGGGG
>VYXH01007036.1:0-110084 GCA_013397275.1 Burhinus bistriatus | reverse complement strand
GCCCGTGGCGGCGGGAGGGGGCTGGACGCTGGGCTGAGCGGGCGGCCACTGGGGACGGGCTTGGAGCCGCCGTGGCGAGGCGAGGACTCTAGGCCGTGCGGGNGGGGGTACGGGGGCGCACTGCACGCCGGCCCTGGTTGCTCAGTGGGTTACCGGAGCGCAGGCAGGCGGCCTAAACATCCTAGCAATAATAAAAAAAAAATAATAAAGAAAACCGTGCTTGTCTCTCGCCCTATAAAAAAAAAAAAAAAGCTTTGACTTCCAGATAGCGGTGATGTGTTACTTGCCTGGCTGTTCTGAGCTGGGATCTAGTACTGTAAGGGCCGTAAAAAAGTAATGAGTGAAGACAAAGGGAGGAGTCTGTGGGGAATTGTACTTCCTCTTCGCCTTCCCCTGCTGCTGGGTCTTCTGTGCTCAATAAACCGGTAAACCAGTGAAGTAGTCCCAGTGGGACCCCTCTGTAGAAATGCAGGTAGCGCTGCACAGGGCTGGAGGGGGAAGGCTCTCACTCATCGAGGGCACATCTGCAGGAATGTGTGATCTTCAGCACACCGAGCTCTGCTGCAGAAGGTGCGGGTATTTTAAGGAGGAAGTTCACAGAATCATCCATGACAGTCTGTAGCAAAAGCTGTAGCAAAAGCTTCTCTTCACAGTTCTTCAGAGTTACAACTTGTTTTTTCAATGAGGACTAGTAATACTAGCATGGAGCTGCCTTAGCTGGTTTAACAATGCTGCTGTCTGTGTAATTCACCTGCATTAGAAAACAACTTTTGAAATCAGATTATCTGAGATTTTTTGCAGGACAGATTTGCATTTTCCTGTCTTAGGTACTTGTAGGAAAATGATGTTTTTATTTGCTAAAGATGAAATAAACCTTGAATATTTCACTGTAGAAAGGAAAATTATGCCACGAGTTCATGAGTCATAATTTAAAAAAAAACCCCACAAATGCATTGATACATGACTAGATGAATTTCACCATGTGCTTTCTTTTGTGAGTTTTCTTTAGCAGGTGTTTTTGCATAAGCTAGAACTTCCCTTTGAAGTGGCAGAAATAAAATGAACTCTGTTCAGCTTCTGAATGTATTCTGCCAGAGATATCTTTTTAGGTGATGCCAGACATGCTGATTTCAACTTAATGGTCTCATTCCATCTAGAGAAGGGTTTCTCTCTTGAGAGTGGCTGTAACATTCAAGTAGCTTTCCATCCTTGCTTTCTTACTCTACCCCAGTGGCAGCTGCTACCGTAGGTCACTGTAACATGCTGTGACAGCCACGGATTGCCCTGGAAGTCAGTTGATCAGTGCTGATGAAGTGTTTGTTGTGTGTGTGCATACTGAAGGGAGACAGCCAATGTAATGTGTAAATCAGGTGGTAGAAACTGTCTAGGATCACCCCAAAAGAAAGCGGTTGGGTCCTAGGGCTAGAAGAAGCTGTTAGGAAGGGGAGTGGTGCAATGTATAGGGTGCTGGGTTGCAGTGTGGCAATTTAGTCAAATCTCTGGTTGAGTAACCTGGAAGATATTATTTCTGTCAGCTCTCACCTGCAGAATAGTTGTAATGAAAATCGCTTTTCTTGAGCGGGAGTGAGAATGCATAGACGATGCTGTGCAGTCTGTGTACCATGTGCTGTAGAGTTTCCGCATCACTGAACTCTATCTTCCTTTCATGTTCAATCTTGAGAGAGATTGTGCAGCTTCCTATTCAAGTTATTAACCACTTCCAGCAGAGCTCACTATTTTTTGCCTACTTCTAACTTCTATGGCTGAGCTCTTATTCCCCTCACTCTTCAGATTAAGAAAAGTCTTTTACTATGTGCATTTTGTTACAGAGGTGCTTGTCATCTTTCATCAAGTTATCTCTTAATCTCTCTGACTAGGTAGAAGGAAGGATTATGAGGTTTTACATGTAAAGTCTCAAGCAATAATAAGATCCAGAAGTATGAAGTCTTTCTGAAGATAAATCAATCTCCTTGTACCTTTTAACGATTTCTCTTTTTTTAAGCCCTCTAACAGTGCTTGAGTAGTTAACTAAGAGATTTAGCTGCTGTTCTGCAGTGTGTTGCTAGAGAGAAATCAATAGTAGATTCAGATCCTCATGAGCAAGAATGAAGGAGCTCCTTACATTACCAGTGCATCAAATCCTATACTAAGACTAGGACAGTCCTGCATTATGTGATCCTATGAAAGATGTGTTTGCGTGCCTGCTGTGCAAGAGATGTGGGTGATTAGCTTAGGCGTTTCTGTGAGAAAGAACTGATAGAAAATGTATCTGATTGTGGGTATCACTGTGGAAGTTCTGCTGGTCTGGTACCAGTAGCAGTTAGGGTTGCAGCTTTGACAAAATGCTCTCTGGAGAGTCACAGTGGGAGTAGCATAACTCCAGCTAGCTCTAGGCACAGAAAATACATTACATGATCCTGTAGAACCGAGTGGGGAGGGAATACATATATGTTGCCTTAAGTTCCCTTTTGTATTGTCAATCCCTTTCCATGGAATCCCTTTCCCTTTTTTCCCTGCTGATTTGTGGTGGGAAGGGACATGATTTAGCCATGGCAACAGGAGAGCCATAAATGTTCTGCAGGAGTGCTGATTACTTTGTTTTTTTTTCTAGGCACAGTGAGCTGCACATTATTCCTGGCAGTTAACGGTTTGTATTCAGCCAGTGATGATGTGATAGAGCTAACACCAACTAATTTCAACAAGGAGGTCATTCAGAGTGAGAGCCTGTGGCTTGTGGAGTTCTACGCCCCATGGTAAGAATTACAGCTGCGTACTTGCTTGCTCTTATCTTGGAGGAGCAGCATAGGAATCTGCTGCTGATCAGTCCAGGGTTTCATTCAGTTGTTGGCAGTACAGTTATTGGTTTGACAGCCTCATAACTAGCAAAATAGCTGTAGTTGGGATTCCTATTTTAAATAGCCTTACTGGGCAAAAAGGCAGGAATTAGTTTCAAGTTGGCAAATAGGTCTAACAAGAAAACCTTATATACCTTTTTACTACTTCAATTTTTCTAGTGAAATTAGTACTAAAAATGACTGATCAAAGTGCAGTAAGTAATTGAGAAGGTCCCTCACTTCTGTCTTTCAGAACCTGATTCTGATGTCAAAGCACAGATCTGAATTCACGCTTAGTATTTTTCAATGGAAATTGGAAATTTTTGCTTTGTGCATCTTAATTTCACACCGCTATCTCCCATTCTGCTCATGTCCAAAGCCTGTAGTCTTTTAATCTTCCGTGTAAATTCTGGTGATGTATATTCCATCTTTGCACAAATCCTCTGTGCTATTGCCATGCAAAGCTCCATATTCTGGAGGAAGGGGCCTTTCACTGCAACAGCCTGACTGTCTGGGCTGAGACGTTGCCCTGGTTTGAGGGGCGTTGCCTCCACTGAGGTCGGGGAGAGCATCTGTTGTTTGTTTTGGTGGCCAGTCTGGTCCAAACCACGGCAGAGGTTTAGGAGAAAGCTTGCTGTGCCTCTTCTAATGCTGTTACAGCTTTACAGACAATGGGAAGCTTTATTGAACAATGGCAATAAAGGGTAGAACAGGTATAAGTAACTTGGCAGCTCCTCTTTCCCTACAGACTTGTGATGCTAGTTGCCAGTCAGCTGTTGGTATCCTCCCGCAGATGCCTCCAGGAGATTTTGTGCTATAAATTCTTGCTACTTAAGAAGTTACCTCTAGAATAAATTTTTCAGGCCTCATCATGGGTCCATTTTGGCTTCCAACAAGCAGACTAGGATGCAAATCTGGACTCTGGGGCTCATGTTTCCCTCTGTGTTAAGAAAGCCAGGTAGCTGTTGAGATGTATGTGGGTGTGTATGCACTTACATAATGCATATGGAGGTTTTTCTTTAGAAGTCTGATGTGGTGTTGTGACGTAGCCTCCTCTTCACGTCTTCATGAGTAGATCTTAAATCTTGCACAGTTAGCTGCACGCGGCTGTTCTGTAACTGCAAACCCAACAAGGCCACTCTGTACTTTGTGAAATAGTTGTAGATCTGAATGACACATTACTGGTTTTTTGTTTTGTTTTGTTTTTTCCTAAAAGGTGTGGTCATTGTCAAAGACTAACCCCTGAGTGGAAGAAAGCAGCAACAGCATTAAAAGTAAGTTTAATCTTTCAAATGTGCTTGTGGCAGTAGATTGAGGAGAGTTTATCTGTTTGTCATCTGGCTTGGGAACATAGAGGTGGCGTTTGGTCCCCCAAATCATATTACTTTAATCATGCTTGTCCAGCCAGAGAAGTGGCCAATCAGAGGTGCTTGAAGTGAAGATTTTTGTGGGTTTTTTCTTTTAAAAGAAGCCATTGAATTGTACAGGAAGCAAGTCAATTCTATCCCTGTGAGTTCACATTACTGTTTTCCAGGGCTGCTTTTTTAACAGCACCAGAAGATGTTAGAATCCAACCATCCCCCGGAATAGCACGTTTCTCTTTTCCTTGCTGTCCTGTCACCTGCCTCTGAAGTACAGAAACAGCGTGAACTGAATATTTAACAGCTTTCTAAGCTGTTGGTGATGAGTATTTCTTTAATTACAGAAAACTTGGTCATGCAGTGATTTGCTAAGCTCTTGCCTATGCAAAATATAGTATTCTTAAAAAAAAAAAAAAACAAAACCAACAAAACAAACAAAAAAACCCCCAAACAACCCCAAACCAGCCAAACAAAAAACCCCCCAAAACTTTAAATTTAGTTTGTCAGGATCAAGAAAGAAATGGACATGTATGGTATTCTGCAGTTAAATGCTTTTGGGGGGGATAACACCTCTCTTCTTGTGACTGTTTTTTTACCCTCCTAATAAATTGCTTTCTCCAGCATGCACAGAGTATAAAATGTGTTAAATCACTATGGAAGTCTTGTCTTAGTTTTTGTTTTTATTTCCACAGGGTGTAGTGAAAGTAGGTGCAGTAGATGCAGATAAGCATCAGTCCTTGGGTGGACAGTATGGAGTCAGAGGGTTTCCAACTATCAAGATATTCGGAGCCAACAAAAACAAAGCAGAGGATTATCAGGGTAAATGTGATGCTCTTTCATGTGTTCCATGTCTAAAAACTTCCCTGAGTACCGTAATTATGGTAGCTGTTAATGCTGTCTTGTGTAGTGCTTCCTTCCTGTCAAGTGCTTATTGTAACTTAGAGATGAGTGGGACTTGTTTGACCAAATTGTGCATGTCTTGGCGTGGGCTAACAGTCCTACCTGCAGTTCGTAGTTGCTGGAGGTTGATAGGCAGTTCCAAAGAATTATTCCTTTCTTCCTGTTTATTGGGAGCTTGCCACAGTCAACCCCCCATCAGATAAGGTGGTTAGTTAAAAAGTGAAGTCAATCCTGCTACTTGTTAAGTCAGTGATGTCCCACCACTAGTACTCCTATCATTCATAGCCCAGTCCTGCTTTTCCTGAAAAATTGTTAGGGTGAGGGAGTATTAAGTTTGTAATTAAGTCAGGGGCCTACCTTAAACTGACCTTTTGATGCTTTAAACACTCATTTTGCTGTGTTGCAGGTGGCAGGACAAGTGATGCCATTGTTGATGCTGCTCTAAGTGCTCTTCGGTCACTGGTGAAAGACCGTCTTAGTGGCAGAAGTGGAGGATATAGTTCTGGAAAACAGGTATTTGAGGGAATGTGTGGGTTTAGTTTCAACTGGAGACTGTCCTGTACAGGAGATCAGAGCTGTTCAGAGAATAGCTGAAGGTAGCTCTGGAGGTTGCCTAGTCCAAATTGCTCAGGGCTGTCTTGTCAAGTTGTGAGTGTTTCCAAGGACTGAGACTCCACACAGACTGTGCTTTTTGGGCAAGCTGTTGCAGTGTTTGACCATCTCACAGCAGAAAAGTTTTGTCTTATGTTTAAATTCTTGTATTTCAACTTATGCCCTTTTTGTCCTATCACTGGGCATTACAGAGAAGAGTGCCTTTATTTTCTTTACTCCCCTCCACTTGGATATTTATATGCATGGGTAGGATCCACACTGAGCCTTCTCTCTTCCCAGCTAAGCAATCCCAGCTTTCTCAACCTCTCATCATAGGTCAGGTGCTCAAAGCCCATAATCAGCTTTGACCCTTGGCTGGACGTGCTCCAGTGTGTGCATGTCTTTTATACTGGGGAGTCCAGAACTGGACCCAGTACTCCAGATGTTTCACACAGTGCTGAGCAGAGGGAAAGATCACCTCCCCAGACCTGCTGGCAATTCTGCCTAAAGCAGCGTAGGGGGCTGTTGGCTGCCTTTACCACAGGGGTGCACTGCTGGCTCATGTTCAACTTGTTGTCCACCAAGACCCCCGGTTCCTCTCTGAAAAGCTGCTTTCCAGCTAGTCAGTTCCCTGCATGTACTGGTGCATGGGGTTATTTTTCCCCAGGTGCACAAGACTTTACATTTCCCTTTGAACTTTGAGGTCCCTGTTAGGCCATTCTCCAACTGGTTGAAGTACTATTTGCCTAGTCATAAGATGATGGTCATAAGCTAGATGGGTAAGGCTTTTTTAATTTAGTAGCGTTCTTCTAAAGTTGGCTTGCTGGATTTCTCTCTAAAGATAAATTGAAAAGTTCTGGCTGCTACTACTGTTTCTAAATCATGGAGCAAGTACACTCCGACATCCTTAGGTTGACCAGATGGAAAACCTGGGTGGACTGTACCCTTTAGTGTATATTGCACTCACATGTTTGTTTTGCCTAGAAACCAGGGCACACTGGGCGGGTGTTGGAGACCACTTTGTTCTTGAACAGATTGGCGCATGGGAAAGTGGGGAGGTGTTCCCACATCTTCTTGTTAGTCAGTTTGACCTGATTTTCTCTCTTTTTTTTTTTTGAGAAGGTTGATTTGCTGTTTCTTGAAAGTGCCATGGGAGTAGGCTGTGTGTATTGTTAGTTCTAAAATGGGAAAGTTGTATGACCTAACACTGCCTGTTTTGTATCTCATTCAAATAAAGACCATTTGGTACAACATGACACACAGGAGATGGCTTGTGTGGGAAAGTAATTTTGGTTACTTCCTATGTGAGGGTCTGTCTGTTTCTTACAGAGCCGAGAGAGCGGAGGTGGAGATAAGAAGGATGTGATTGAGCTGACTGATGACAGCTTTGATAAGAATGTCATAAATAGTGACGACGTATGGATGGTGGAGTTTTATGCCCCATGGTGTGGGCACTGCAAAAAGTAAATGAGGCTTTTCTTTGACAATTCAGTTCCCATTAGTGCTCATTTTTGTGCAATACCCTTAATCCCTTTAAAGGGACCTCGCATCTCTGGTATGTCAGAAGTGGGGGTTTCTGTAAGGTGCTTTAACAAAACTGTGTGTGCTTTTCCTGCTTAGGGCACCTTGGTGCTGCTCTGGCTGCACTCCTCTTTAGCAGTAAAATTCCCAGTTACTAGTGGAAGTAAGATCCAGAAGTTATATTGACCTTTTCATTCCTTCAGATGCAGGACTTCAGTCTCATTTAGACTAACCCTTCTAGCTATCATTCTCTGCAGATACTTTATTTTTTTCCTGAGTGGAGTATGCTACATATTGGAATGTGGTATACTTTGCTAGCTCTAAGAGAGTTTAGAGCACTCATACACTTTGTTTTTCAGCCTGGAGCCAGAATGGGCAGCTGCTGCCACTGAGGTTAAGGAACAAACAAAGGGAAAAGTAAAACTGGCTGCAGTAGATGCAACAGTCAATCAGATGCTGGCAGGCCGATACGGGGTGAGTGTGCTCTGCAGTGGTTACAGTTTTGTTTCCATCTCTAGTAAGTTGCGTTTCCCTTTAATGCTTACTGAACTGGTCCTTAGTCTGGTACTGTTTAAATGTTTTGTGCTAAAAATAATGTTAAGTGACACATAGCACTTTTCCAGAAATAATTCATTCCTGAATGTCAGTAACAATATAAAATAAATGGGGTGAGAAGAAAGGAATAAATCTGGATGTTGCTGATAAAAAGGCTGTTTATTTCCATAAGGTCTTGTATAGCTTTATCATCTGAAGTGAGAGGTCTTGGCTTTCAGACTGTATGTTGGCTGGCCATCTCCAGAACACACGTGTACCTGTACATCTTGGAGCCAGTTGTCAGGGATGACTCAGACAATATTAGCTGTCCAGATCAGCTATGCTGTGGGTCCGAAGTGAACTGATTCTTTAATGTTTAATACAGTACAGGAAGCTTACAGGGAAACAAAGTAGCACACTGGAAGTGCATATGGCTGGCAGTCAGCAGGAAGACTGAACAAGTGTTTCTGGAGCAGTAGCAGAGGCAGCTTAAGGTCCATTTGTTGCCATGTAGGCACGGTGCTGTCTCTCCACAGACAAATTAGTGGAAACTAATATGTAAGAAATACAAAGAGTTGAGATAGTCCTCCTGGTACTTAAACCTGCTTGGTGCATCTAAACTGAGATGAAACTATTGCTGACTCATCAGGCCTAAAACTTGAAACAGTGTTTCACTGTATGTTACCCTTTTTGTTGAATTGTTGCGTAAGTAGGAAGCTACGAAATTGTGGTTCAGTCATAACATGCTGTGAGACTTGATTTAGGTAGATGTTAAACCTCTTCCCTTTCTCTTAATCTAGAACACATCGGAGTAGCAGATAACTTCCACCACACATATTCAGATTTATTTGAGCTGATGGCTTAAACTTGTCTTGCAGATTCGTGGATTTCCCACAATTAAAATCTTCCAGAAAGGAGAAGACCCTGTTGATTATGATGGTGGCAGAACTAGATCTGATATCATTGCTCGTGCTCTGGATCTGTTTTCTGATAATGCACCACCACCTGAGCTCCTGGAGGTACCTCTACATCATTTTCTCAAATTGCTTTGCCATCATATCCTTTGCAGCAGTTCTTACAGGACTGTATTAACTAAATAAAACAGCCTAAGTGTGCTGCTTGCACACTGTTTTGCAGCAGAATGTCAAAGATGGCTAGTCTGATCATTCAGCTTTCTGTTATTTAACTCTTACTGTGAATTTGTTGACTGAAAGATTATCAGAAATGGTATGGTGAAGACACTGACTGGGTGGTACCATGGTGTCTGAATCCTCTCTTGAGGAACGAGTGAAAAGCTCGGGTTCTGTGTCCCATCTTTTTTCTTACAAGAGGGCAGGATTTTGTTGTTTGTAAGCCATCCATTAGAAGTTGCATGATGACTAATCTTGCTTGTTGTCCAAAAAAACTTCACTCTCTGTATAGTGACTTCTAGTTTCAGCTTGATGTTGGTAGATTGGAAATGGTGATCAGTTGTTCCCAGAGTGGAGTGCATGCAAAACCCTATTGGGCATCCTGCAAGAATCCATTGGGATGCAGGAAGAAAAAAAATTTGTACTATTAATTAAAAAAAAATCTTAAAATAGTGTTTATTTTCTTTGTCATCTTTTTAAAATGTCTATTTTCTATATGCCTTATGTATGTAATACTAGTACATGAGTACATGTGTATAATTGATATACATATATTGGGACTGTGTACTTAGAAATTTTTTTACCAGTAGTGGTGTACAGTCAAAATTTGAAGACCACTGATGTAGATAAATTGATTCCTTTTTAAGGTAGATCACAAAAACTGGTATTGCTGTTAATGTTGATTGAATGTCCTCATCTTCAGCAAGTGCTGCACCCTGCTGGCTCTCCTTGTGCTAGCAGTACCATGAATGAAACCTACAGGCCTATGCACAGGTCTGGATGTGCTGTTTCCAGGCCTGGTCCAAGGACAGTGACTTTGAGCAAGAAGTGACATCTTACCGTGGTCTTTATAAGCCTTATTTGGTACTGCTTACTTTCCTTTTGCTGTAAGTCTTGGCAGAAGACTTTGAACTCTTTGTAATTAGCCTTGTGTTGGGGACCAGTGAAGTAGGAGAGGCTTGTAAGCTTTTGTGTCAAGTTGTTTCAATGCTTATCACCTTGTAGGACAGAGTTGATAGGCTATTGGAGGGAAGGACAGTCACAGCTGGGTAACCAAGCCTTACTCTCATTGACTTTCTGCCACTTTCTTCTAGATAATTAGTGAAGACATTCTGAAGAGTACCTGTGATGCTCATCAGCTCTGCATCATTTCTGTCCTGCCTCATATTCTTGACACAGGTAGACATACAAGCAAGCAGACTTTTGTATGAATTTGTCACTTAAAGCATGTAGTTGTGTCTTTTAACTTGTCCAATCCTGTCTAACAAACAGGAGCTTCAGGGAGGAATTCTTACCTGGATGTCATGTTAAAAATGGCTGAAAAATACAAAAAGAAAATGTGGGGGTAAGTGTCACTATAGACTGGTCTTCTTGGAGAAGATGTGAGCGTTTTTAGCGGTAACAGGACAGAATTTGTATGATAGTGATTTATCTGCAGGTAAGAGTTGTTCCTTGTTCGGTATAGTATATCTTGGTATTTCACTAACTGAACTGTAGGAGGGAATGTTGTGGGTTTAGAATAAACTTCTGATTTTTTTTTCTTTTCATCAACCTCTCAAATCCTGTGTTTACAAGTGATATCTAAGCATGAATGAGTTCAGATTAAGTGTCACTTAGTCTTGTCCTGAATACTAAAATATTTCAGGGCAGTATTTATCCAGTGTCTCTTAGAGGCTTTTGCAGGTGGGCAAGTCTGCAGGTACGACTGAATTCTCAAAAAAAAAAAAAGTAAATTCCAATTTTTTAACAAATTTCATGCTCTCAAAGAAGCAGGCCAGCAGGCTTGCCTCTTCTCCTCTCAAGTGGAGGTTAGGATCTCTGGGGCTTCTCTGGGAAGTGAGAGTTGTTCTGACATGCTGACTGCTCTGAAAAGGGGGCAAAATGGCATGAACGCCTGGGGAGAAATGTTGAGATTGGCAGCATCTAGAGGTTCCTCATGGGACTTGTTAAGCATTAGAGGAACTGAAACCTGATCAGTGAGGAACTAATACTGAGTGAAATATTGGTCTTGCAGTCTTTGGCCAGAAATCCTCTAAAGTGGGATCTGGGCAGTACTTTGTCATGTTTAGGTCTGTAACCTGAGCCATTTTAAACCTTGCTTAATATAGGCTAAAGTGCAGCAGTTTGGATTGGTAACATAGTTCTTTCCCTGGACTGTCTTTCATGACTGTTCTTCTGATCCAGGTTTCACTGGCTGTGAGCATGGGGCTGGCCTAGAGTGCTGTTCAGGAGGGGCTTTCTTCTGTTACGTGGTTCAAGACTGGGACCCTGCTATTTCCTGCTGCCTTCAGTAAAAAACTGGGATGTATTGATGCTGTCAAGGGCAGTTCAGAGCCCAACTTGAACGCTGCAGGGTTTCGGGGAAAGTTGTAACCAAACAATTGTAGTGCCTATCCTAATTATTCATTTTACATTTTATCTCTTCCTCAAGGTGGCTGTGGACAGAAGCAGGTGCTCAGTCAGATCTTGAGAGCTCTTTGGGGATTGGAGGCTTTGGGTATCCAGCAATGGCAGCTGTTAATGCTCGGAAGATGAAATTTGCCCTTCTTAAAGGATCATTCAGTGAGCAAGGGATTAATGAGTTTCTCAGGTATGAAGTCTTTAAGTGACTTAAATCTTTCTGTAACTGGGGCTGTGACTCTTCAGCCCAAAACCAGGCTCTCCTGGATCAGATGAGACTTGCACAATTAAGAGAATTAAGATGACCAGTATTTGCTGGAGTGAGGACTGCAACTAATAAAGCAGTCTCTGCCTCTTTGTGGTGGTCAGAATGAAGAAGCTGGCCATTTAGAATTAGATAGTAGTTTCGGCACAACTTTTGAAAACAGAAATGGGCTTTGATCTTGAAAATTTCTGGTTCTCTGATAATCCAAGAAATTAATGGGATTTAGTAATCAATACTATTACATTCCAATGGTGCATTCTGATTAGTAATTGGGAAGTTCCCAAACTGGGAATCCAAATAGGTGCTGCTGAAGTTCTTAAGCTTCTATATGTTGCTGTTCATTTTTCTGGTTTGGTCTGGTGCTGTCTTCCCGCTCTCACTCTCCCCTTGCCCATTCCCCTGGTATCTGGTAAACTAATTGGGGGAGCTGAAGCAATCCATCCAAAAAGTAAGGAATACTCTCCTCAGCTCAGGTTCCCTGAAACTGCCTCTTGTGTAGTTCAGCCACAGCCAGTGCTGAGAAGAATTGAATGGGGAAAGGAAATGGGGAGGAGGACAGAAGGTGGCAGCAGCAGCACTGACATGGAGCAGCTAAACTTAAGCTGTTACTTAAGCACAAAGTGAAGTGAGAACTCTGCTTCTGGGTAAAACACCAGCTGCCATAAGGTGTGTAAGAGCCTTTGAAAGCTTACATTAGCAGTGTTATTTCCATATCCTTGCTTGGAGAATGGCAAAGGACAGTCAAGACTTGCAAAAGGAAATACAAGTCTCTCCTTACCTTGCCATTAGATGAACCCTCTTCCTGCTGGATTAATGGAAACAGTGCTATATTCCCTTGCCTCTGTAAGGGATCAGACATTCTTCTTAATGCCAAAAAGGGAAGGTTCTCGGAGCATCAAGTGAAAATATAGGATTCGGATGCAAGAAGGGTAATACCAGACAGTCTTTACTAACAATGCCTGTGAGAGAAATGTCTGCCTTTCTCAGACATGGCAAATTCTCTTAGTCTATAAACTCCATATTAGTGAAGCCTTTCCTTGTGAGGGTGGATGCTGCTTCCAGGACACAACAGCCAAATTAACAGCTTATGTTGCATTAGATAATTGGTTTGGTATTGTCTTACTGCACAGCAATACTTGCTGGAACAATCTCTTACTTGGCACTTCAGCTCAGCTGTGCTGCCTAGAGAAAGCAGTACAATTGCAATTGGTATAGCTGGCTGTTAACTCAGCTTGCTGTCTGCAGCTTGTGTAACCTAATAGGCAGTCTCAACAGTGTTGACCAAAAGTAAGGAAACAAGCACTAGGAAGAGCATAAAAACTGTAGACTCCATGTAGGGAGGAATGCTTATTCAGTCTTACTTGTCTCTGAGAGAATGCAAAGGGACTAGTTCTTCAGGATTTTAATGTTAGGCTTTTTGAGCAAACCTAACTAGCAAGTGCAAGATGGGGTGTCTCAAAGCAGAAGCTGGTGTAACCTCCTACCCATTGTAACCCGTGGAGACTGAGTCCACTAGAAAAGATCACTAGCGATTTCAAGTAACAGTTGCAGGTGACTTCCAAAACTAGAATTATAGACTCCTCTTGGAGGTGCCTCAAGTGATACACAACATACTGTTAAAGGGCGTCCTGTTTGTTCCCGAGTGTTACAAGTGGCACTGCTGAAATATGAAACAGTGTAGCTCACATAATTTGTCTCTGTGGATCCAATTGTAAATTCACAATGTTGCTTTAAGAGCGCTCTTTTATTTTCTGCTTCTCAATTTGAAAAGCTTTTGCTTCCAGACAGTTTACATTGGCTTCAAGAGATGTGAGCAGTTTTCAATGTTAACTTCCTTTTATCTGGAGCAAACACTGTTCCAGGTGGATGGAGACTGGAGAAATTTCTTAAATTTAATGTTTACTTGTTCTTTCTCAGGGAACTGTCTGTTGGTCGTGGCTCTACAGCACCAGTGGGTGGTGGAGCTTTCCCTAAAATTCATTCAGTTGAACCTTGGGATGGCAAAGATGGTGAGGTAAGAGGTTCAGAAGAGACTGGATAGAGCAGCTAAGAACTGGCAATGTGAAAATTCCTGTTCTTTAAAGATTGTGGCAAGTTGTGTTGATGGCTTCTACTTATCTAAATTCTGCCACCACACCAAACACCAGATTCATCATCTGACACTGTGGACAGGTACTCCTGCCTAGCTGTTAGGATGTAATCTGCAAGCTGATTCCCTTGAGGCTGTAACCTGTTGCTACCCATGTGGAGTAAGGGAGGTGGTAATGTATGCATTAAGACCTGAACATTTGCGGAGACTTTGGTTCTGCAATATGCTGACCTTACCATTGAGGTCAATGTCAGAAGTTTGTAAAGTAAAGCCTGTGTAGTAACACAGTGATCGAGTATTTTCTTAATGTTCAACATTGCTGTAAAAAAAGTTACTACAATCCTTTTATCTACTTCAGATGGATTTAAAATATGGAATATAGTACTAGCTTTGCTATGGCATTTATCTGTATTTGCCTTTATCTGGAGTATTTTTACTAAAAACAACTTACTAGTCTAAACTCTGATCACTTGTCCTGTGCTTAACACACTTCGAGTTTTTTTACAAATGAAAGAGATGACAGGCGGGAGCTTTACTCTCGGATGAAGTAAGCATCTTTCAAAGTTGATGTCCTGGTGTTAAGTGCTTCTAAATGTGTGCTCAAAACCTTCCCTCTTTCACAGCTTCCAGTTGAAGATGATATTGATCTCAGTGATGTGGATCTGGATGACTGGGATAAAGATGAGCTGTGAGGTCTTCAGGAAACTTTTTTTTCTTGGGAGAGTTTGTGCAGCACTTTGCAACCTGGTTCACAGTCATCTAGATGGATATTCCAGTGGCCTTTTTATGGAGAAATAGCATGTGACACACTGTGCTATTTGATGCACTGCAGCAGTGAACTGTACGCATCTCAAGAAAACATTGCAGAAATTCTATGAATTGTCATAACCAGTAAACTTGATTGTATTCTGTGTAACAAATATTTTGAGGACATCATGGATATTTCTTTGGAACATCTTCGGTTTTATTTTGTGGATAGTGTGCTGTTTGAATGTTACTGGAGGCTGTTAATGTAATCAAGTTTAAATGTGATTTTTTTTTTTATGGAGGTGGAACCTGGCCAGCTTCTGTTTCAATTAAAGAATAAAAATATTTTTGACACACAGTGTTAGTCTTGTATAGAGTAACAAAGGTGCACATGATAAAAGCTATCCCATTTTGGATGACTTGAAAAAATGAACTGTAGAATAGAGAGGCTGGTGCAGAGGGGAGTCCTGAACCACTCCTCTCTGTGAATGATCTTGACTGCTTGGCATAAAGCCTGCTTAGATGGACAATCTTAGTTTAAATACTCTTTAGTCTTCCTATTCCTTCTCAGGGGCTTTCTCTTTCTTTGTGCCAGACTTTAAGACCATTAATATAATGGAAGTGGAGCTGTTGCAATGGGAGATACTGGGAGCTGTTGGTCTTTTCCCCAGGATTACAGTGAAGCTACTCCCCATGATAGGGCGTGAGGATTTCCAGGTGCTAACAGAAAAACATGATGGTGCTGTCTCCAGCAAATTGGATAATATTTCTTCACTTCCCATCTGGCATTATTTTGATCTGAAATTGCTATTTCCTTGGAAGGGGAATCAGGACTGGGAATGGGCATGGTTACTGCTGTTTTTTTAATAAAGATACTATTATATTTTGTTGCTCTTCATGTCTTGCATATTGATGTCTAGTGAGGTGACCCTCACCTGATCAGCTTGTTTATAAGTAAGGAATGAAAGAACTGAAATTTTCTCTGCCTTTCAAGGAAATAGCTTAATATGGATATGTGTCATCTAGTGTCTGTAAGAGATTGCCCATACCTCGTCCCTATGAAAGGCAGTATAAGAACCACTGGCAGACAACAGTAGCTTAACTGTTGATTTAGGACAGGCAATCTATTCCAGCTCTACATTATCCCAGCAGATGAGATCTAATGGGACTGTTCTAACTGAAATGTCTTGGCAAAACCTAAACTTACAAGTACTTGGGACTAGAAGTCACACTACACTAAGTTCCACAGCAATTTTGAGGGTCTTTCTTCTTAAGCTTTTCTTTTTTTAAATTAAAAAAAAAACTTTGGGTTTTGCTCTGATGCTTTCTACTTTTTGTTTTGTTTTTAAGTTTGCTTTGTTAGAAGAACAGGACTGTACACACCTAGTAGATCCATTAGCCACCACACTTTTTAAATTGTTTTATTTCAAGTCCAGTAGATATTCCATCTTTGTAACTTACCAAAAAAAGAAATAAATACTACCATAGTACCTCCTGCCTCTGAAATGCTTTTGTAAAACTATGAACAAGAGATATTTATATTGAAGTCACTGTAAAAATTACTGGAAGTGGTAAGATCTTATGCAATTATCCTGCTACAGCATCTGCATTTTAATTTTACTTTCAGCAGCTAAAGATTGTTTTACTGTAACATTAGGGTCTTGAAAATTAATAGATGATCCTTGACCAATTTTTTTTTTTAACTGGAGTCAAGAAGACTGAGGTCAATCTTGAAATAGACGTAAGGATAGTATTCTTGATTACTCAGTTGTAAACCAGGAATGTCCATGCCAGGCTGCAAAAGGAAACAGTATGACTTTAGTACCAGTAAACAAACTGTTCACAGTTTGAAGCTACAGTGGATTGCTTTTGTGCTCCTCTTCCACAGGTGGAATGGAGTTTTGTATTTGCTGTGCTTAAGATGGGGAATTCAGCGCTAAGAATCTGGTGTTTGGTGTTTTCAGGCTGCCTAAAGCAGTTAGCATTGAGAATTCACGCTTGGTTATTGCAAGTTTATGAACATGTATTGTGGTTTTGTGTGCTTCAGCTCTAGAGCAACTCATTTCTTTCTCCTCCCTTAATGCACTAAGAATCTTATGCTTGCTGGTTTTAGGCTGTTTTAATGCCTGCTGGTTTATGCACTCAAGATATGGGAGGGGAGAAAGCAAGTACTGCAGCTTGCTGAGGTCCTAGGTTGAGGTATTTAGTCAACGACAGCCTTTTAGAGGGGATGAAGGTGTTGCACTCCTAGCGTTTCGCTCTGAATTCATTTTTCTTGCTTGTATTGATCTGAATGTTTATAGAAGACTTGAAGATTTTTACCTAGAGGAACTGACGTAATTGAGCAGACCTATTTCAGTCTGGTAGCTGTAAACATCAGATGCTTCAACAGAAAATGTAAGCAATCTCTATGCATCTCCATCATAATCTGAGCCTACCCGTTACCCTAATCCAGTCTGTAACCACCAGGTATTGGAGCTGCATCCAGGGATCCTAGCATTGCAAGGTGCGAGGAGTTGCCTGCTCCAAGCCCTGGACTGTGAAAGTGTCCATTTGGCTAAACTGAGACAAGCTACAGCATGTGCAGTCGTCGACCAAATACATACATCCATTATACTTGCTGCTGCGACTTCATCCAGGTGTTTGAAGACCACATTTAGGACATCTCTCAGGCGCTTTATAGACTTCCTATTTGGCTGCAGCAGCATTGCTTGGAAATTCACTGGGAGGCCATACCTTGAAACACATCAACATACATGATCATCTGCTGGGAAGGGGCATGCTTTTCCACTCCTGCCCTTCTCCCTTTTCAGTCTCCTGGCATGCTAGCTGATCGTGCATTGCAGAAACAATCTCACTGGTGGTGTGCTGCCTCCTTATCTGAAAGAATTTTCTTTTTGAAGCTGACAGTCAACTAAATAGTGTCTTTCTGTTTTCCACTTTCCTTTAAGTGCCCCCAAAGAACTCTTTTTCATCAGCCTTGTATGTCACCTTTTTTGTGCTCATCTGTATTGTCTCCTGTGAGCTTCTGAAGCATGGTGTGTAAGGGATGTTTCCTCCCATGAAGGAACTGCCCCAGGAAGAGAGCTGCACATTTTGGCACTACATGTTTACCCACTTACCTCAGGACAGATTCAACAAAAACTCTCAAGGCTTTCACATGAATCCAAGCCACAAATGCTTCACTGAAGTTCACTTTCAGCCAGCGCAGTAATGGGCCCTATGAGAACAGACACAATAGTATTGTGATCCCCTCGCTGCGTGAAGCGGTTCCATAGCTAACACTGTTGAGGCCATCATGGGCTGCTGGGATAATTCTCAGACAACCTGTTAGTGGCTCCCAGTTTATCAGAAACTCAAGTGACCTTGGGCAAATTATATTATCTATTCTGTGCCTCGGTTTTCTGGGCTAAATGGAGCTCACAGGAGTCTGTTGGAACCATAAAGCCATTTCTGAGTGAGAGATGCTTAGGCACACCAGTAATAATGGCTGTCATTATATGGAGCATCAACTTGATGTGCTACTTACATATTGTTGTTTCTTATCGGAAGCTAATTTCATCAGCTCTTCCTTTTCACATTTCAGTTCCTTCTCATCAAAATAAAATTCTCGAACCATGAACCTACAATTGAATGACATTTGCTCTCACAAGCCATAGTCCAAGCAATATGTGTGCTCATTTCTTTTGCCTCTGGAGAAGCAGGTATGGGATGTTTCAAAGTTGCTAGGCATTTAACTGGTTAAAGTATGTAGATGGTGGGAGTTGAAGTCACTCCCAGAAAGGAAGCTTCCTGCTGTCAGTAGCATGAGAGCAGGAAGGACGATTCCAGGATCTGTAGTTTGGTGCTTAAATCATAGAATCACTGTGTCTGCTGCCACAGATTCTTCCCACCCTGACTTCTCAGTGGCTTTAGGGCCAGCAGCAGCCCAAACAGTAAAGAAGTCATAAAAACCAGTGATGGAATCAGCTGTACTGCACGCAGAACAAGCCTCACCTTACCCTCATTGTCTGCTTGCTAGCCTGCCCTGCAGAGCAATCAGTGCTCCTTACCTGTTCTCCCTGGCTTTAGCCTTGAAGTCATCCATCACTTTTCTAAATAGGGTCACGGTGAAGAGTCCCCCCTCTGCATCCTCAGCAATCATTCTGTGGGAGGGAAATCAGCTGCTGTGATTTGACATGGCAAATCCCTCATGCCTTCTTTACCTTCTGCAGTTCTTTTTTTCATTTATGATACTGAACAACACCCTGCTTTTCAAGAACTGCTGTGACTGAAATAGGGAACAAAGTCTTTACTAGCACTGGCCATGCTATCTCCAGTGTAAAACTCCCATGAGTTAAGTTCCTGAACCCATCGTAGTACACACGTATTCTGCCTGCCTGCTTGTTCTATGTTTCCTGGTAACTTTTCCCCACTTCCCATGCAGTTGTGTTTTTGAGACAGGCAGTAGCAAACAACTTTCTTCTTTCTCTGTGCTTTCTGCTTCTTCCATTTCAGATAATAGTGCTGTCACCTCTTGTGCCCTGGATTGGACCTCATGGTCTGCGGGAGCTGCACAGTGGAATATTTAATTCCTAGGAAAGAATTTTTACTCCAGGTGGAAGGATAAGTTAATATAGCATTTGCTAATGGAAATGACTACACTGAATTATCCTATTCTACAGCAGGAAGCAATTAAAGATGCAAAGATAGTGTTTGGTCTTTGTAAAAAGTAGTTTCCATAAAGTTGTATGTGATTGCATGTGTCTGAATTATGCCTGGATTACTGTAACAAATCATCTGTTTTACAGAAAAAGCAACAGCCCTGGTTGAAAGTAGAAAGAACAAGGTTACTGGAAAAGGGAACAACAAGCTAATTGAAAAAAAAAAAAAAAGTGGGTTTTTTTTTTTATCTGCTCTTCCCTTCAACAGAGTAATTTCTCATTTCAATTAAGAATGAGATTGAGCAAATCTATATGTTAATATAGAGCATGTGCGTTAGACAAGTGATTCCTTCCAGGATCCAGCAACTTGAGGGGCTGAAATATGTCAGGGATCTCTGAAACAAACAGGGACCTTAATTTGGAATTTCACTTACTTGGTGGAGCGAGGCACTACCATATCGGAGAGGGATTCATAGGTCTTCTGCCACTGTATGTAGCTTGACCTTTAGGCAACACAAAACAAAGCACAGTAAATAAATACTGTATATTAGAAAGCAAATGTGTTGATAAATACAGTTAATTAAGCTAATGGCTTAGGGTAGAAGGGTTGGAGCTCTTCGTGCTGGGTTATGTGATAAAGATACATTAAGCTCTCCTATCCTTTCCTCTTCTAGTCACCAGCTAGGGAGATGTTTCCCTCAATGCTGCACCCTCAATCCTTACTTTGGGTAAGGGCCATGAGGAAGGGCCCAGAGCAGGAAGCTGACAGTGGGAAGAACATGGCTTTTGGCACATACTTCCAGGCTGCCACACAGTGTCCCAAGCTCCAGGACCCCTGCACAAGCTGCCCCTGATCCATGGGTAGGTGTGGTACATCTGCCATGTGCAATCCCAGAGCCGATCTGGTGCTACACTGCAAACATGGCAAGTGCCAGCACTGGGAGAATGGGGTCAAGGGGATGGTAAGAGTTTGCAAAGTGAGAAGTCTGTTTATAGGGGGAATCTGAAGGAATGTGCAGATAATAAACTCAACAAACTCATCTCAGCTAGCTTTTTGTAACATGGTTTTCACAGACAGAAAAGTGATGGTAGTGTATGTGTGTGTGTTGGGATAGGGCTGTCCAGAGAGGAAAAGTTTTATGTAGGCTTCTGAGAAGGACATCGTGTAACTTCACAAATGATGGTGATGGCGGTCATCCTACATGCAGGCATTTATGAATACATGGCCAGCAGAGACCTTGTGAGTTTGACAGGTCTAATTCCTTTTATAAACTGGCTAAGCTCCAGTAAGAATCTGTTTTTCTGTTTTTTTTTTAACTCATACTATTTCTACCAGAAGGCTGTTTGAGAGCCCACTCTGTAAGCATTAAAAACCTACATCCCAATTCTGTCCTGCTCTGAGTTTGGAGCAGTCCTTGTCTCTTTCTTTTGGGCCGGCACCACCCTTGGCAGAAACTGTTCTTTCTCTTTGCTAACAACTCCACCCATGCCCCAGCCACGGCACTGATGAGCTGCCCCAACCTGACCCAGTATCACCTGGATCTGGTGCTTAGGCCTGAAACTCAATGCCACGTTGAGCGTGTGTGCACGCACTATTGCCTTACTTTGGCACCACAACGAGCAGTGTGATAAGATACTCGGAATTCAGAACAAAGTCTTCTTTATGCACAATGTCTGCTAGGGTCCGAGTCAGCAGATTTCCCCTACGGTGAAGAAGACAAAGAAAAAATAACATTAGCAGGAAACCAGCAGCAGCGCACTGGAGGTATTGTGCTGTGGGTATAGTTGCTGATAGTGCATACTGGGGTAGAAGATGGCCAGGAAGGAGGTGACTAAAGGACACGTCTACACTTCTAAAGTGGCCGGCTAGTTATTTTTACTGCAACTAAAAAGAATAAAAAAGCAACGAATACTAATGGCAGAATATTGGTGACAAGTGCTAGGCTTGTTTATGCCCTTTATGTGAAATTACACCATTCTGCTGCTATTGTTTCTACAGTAAGGGTGGAGATGCTTGGGAAGTGCACACCTGAAGTTACCACCTTGCTGCCAGTCATTGCCGCATCTTGCAGGAGGCACCTGCCTTCACAAAGCTGCCTGTTGAGCTGCCTGTGTGACCACGCTTCAGTCACAGTAAGCAATGCCAGCATGGACCTAAGCCATCAAAGCAACCCTGGACTGCCGTGGACAAGCACACAGAGGTACCTCCAGCTGAAGGACAGTGGGAGCAGCAGTCTTGCATGCAGGTGGGATCTGCAGGAGGGGGGCTCTTCACAGTCTAAGCCCACTTGATCACATTAAGTCCCACTAGTGCTGCACACCTAGGAACTGTAGACGGCTGGGGCTGGCTGGCCATGGCTGGTAGGCAGTAGGTATGTATGGGAAGAAAGCAGCTGCCCTCTCTGTCACTGGGCAGGAGTGAAGAAGGACCTAAACTAGTAGTTTTGGGTTTGAGGTTCGCTGTGCCAGTCTAAGCATTAATTAACTGGCTAGTAACATCTTATTAGATGTTTGTTCCACCCAAGCTAGCTGGCACTGGTTGACACCAGAGATGCCATCATTTAAAGGTGGATGGGACAGTGAGAGGAAGATAGGCCTGGACCAAGAGATCTCTGTTCCTCTCCCTCATGACCTTGCCGGAGGCCTGGTACTGCTTATGTTCCCCACACAGAGCTTCTGCCTCTCTCCAGGTGCTTAAAGCTGATGTGGAAGCTGGAGAGATGCTGCAGGAGTGGGCTGGGAATTCAAACAGTGCCAAGAAAAGGGAAATGAGAGCTATTGTCCCCTTGTCCCTCCCACCCGTTATTATCCACATGCACGCAGCCCAAGACAAATGTGTCTAACGCTGTCTATACCAAGCTGGAAGCACAGGCCAGTGGTGCTGTCTCACCGTGGTGAGGCATGGACACAGGAACTCAGCAGAGAGAGGGGGAGATCTAACTGTGATGTGGCTCTGCTGCCCCTCACGGGCACTGCAGTCCCCATGTTGAGCAGGTCTCCATGAAGGATAGTGGTTTTTTGACAAACTCATTCTGAAACACCACCTGGAAGTATTTTTTCTGTCATTTCTGGTTGGGTTCAGTGGAGTTGGTGCTAGGCATGCTCATTTTAGCTCCACATTCAGGTCAAAATTCCAGCCACCCTGGGGTCTGGTTTGAGCCCCTGTGAGTATCTTCCTTGGGTGAAGGCTGGTTTCTAGGCAGGCTGCCAGCCTGGCTGGCTGCAGTGCCAGGAAGGCGAGGACCTGTGTCCTGTGCCCAGAGCAAGGGGCCTGAGTAGGAAAGAGTGGCACGTATGGCATGTGTTGGGTGAGGGCTTGCATAGCATCATCTAAGTTGCTTTAAATTTACTACTTACTGGAATTTAGTATTCTCCCCAACAATACCCTGGAAAAAAAATCCAGGTATCAGCACTGACATAGGTAAAGACCATAAGCAGTTGAAGACAGGAGAGAGAACATTTGGGAAGCCCTGACAGAGCATTACCTGGACCAACAGAATGAAACAAAGAAAAATTTCAGTGGGATACTGTTGAGGTGCAGGAACAAGCAAGACAGAGCTATTTCCTATGGGAGCTCTGCAAATGCTGTTCAGAACACAGGAAAGAGCTCTGTCTTGCAAAGGAATCCATCAGTTCACCCAGCTCATCTAATTTCTGACTCCCTGAAATCTCATCAGAACAATACAGTGCATTTCGTTTTGACTCCTTCCCAAGACTGTCTGCCCACACTGCCAATAAAATCCTATTAGGAACTGCAGTCTCCCAGAGCTGATTTTGAGACATGCTGATCACGCCAGCTCCCCCCACTCCGGCTTTCGCTGGGTCTGTAGATGCTCAGCATGCCCCAAAGCCAGGAAAATTTGTTCCCACCAAAACATACATGGTCCGCAGCACAGCAATGGGTGCGGGCATGCACTGCCCTCAGTTCAGCCATGCAGCATTCCAGATGTGAACTTACACAGTTTTTTTCTCCAGGCTTTGCAAATTTCCTTTAATGTTGTTGTATGCAGCTGATCGGGTCTTTAGGTCTGTTTCTATTTGAGTCACTTGCTAAAACAAAGTAAAACAAAGTGAATCAACTCGATGCTCGAGGTGTTGTCCTCACCCCTCTCCCACTACCTCTGCACCTTAAGGCAAGGACACAGCTGTCAGCCCCTCGTAAAACCACCTGATTATGGCCAAGAGGGAGCCGGTGTCCGAGCTCCCCTGTGGCAAAGGCCTCCGCAGAAAGTAGGATGCAGTTACCTGCTGCTCTGTGTGTGTTGCAGCTGTACCTAAGGAGCAAGTTCATGGTTTCATTTGTTATCTATATTGAACAACACATCATACCTTCCTGAATGGACTGACAGTGTAAATAATTCATCCAGCCTGCAATGTGTTTGATTTAACATCAGAACAACGATTTCACAACAGAACTCCAAAATGGAGAATGATATGGCAGTATATAAAAATAATAAAATATTACAATGAAGGGGATTAAAGTGCAGAAAGCATGTCAACGTACTCTAGTAAATCTGACAAAGTGCCATATACTTACCGACTGGATAGGTTTAAATACATGTATCATTATTATTATGGTAGAAATTAAAATATCAATTGCTTCAGTACAGAGTGTGTGCTTCTGAGTCTGTTCCTGCCCAAACCAAATGCAAAGCTCTCACTGTCTGCCAGGAGAGGAGGACCAAAAACTGCCAAAAGACATGCTTCCCCATGCTGACATCTTCTTAAAATCTGGAGTACAATTTACCTTTGCTAATGCTTCTGATATATTCTTCAGCGGCTGCTTTATGGGATATTTGGCCATGTCCCACTCAAACCGTGTCAGGTAGCTAATTAGATCAACTGAAAATGCAAAGAGATGCATTAAAACAGACAGCTTACCCAATGGCAGGTGAAAGTTTGGGTAGTAGTCCCCAACTATAGCCTAGGTATATCTTTGATTAACATTAGAGATGGGAATGAACCAGAAGCCCACCTCTGAATCCTCAAAGAAATTTGATATAGATCTAATCCGCACAGATCATATGCCCAATCTAATCATCTTTCTAATTCTAATTATAAATATTGCTAATTATAATTAATCATCATCTCCACAGCAGAAACAGCTTCATGTAAAATACCTCAGTCTTGATTATTGCAATATGCCTGAATTTAATCCCAGCAAGAGCTATCAGAAAAATACTTTGTGCCCAGGACCAGCAGTAATACTCTGGGTTATTGAGAGTTTCATCAAAGATATTAAGAGTGTAGCTGATGTTACTTCTCTGTGATTCAGTCAAGTGCTCACTAGAAATCAAGCCAATTCAGGTGCGATGAGGAATTCTTCATTGACTTTGCACACTGAGCTCCCCATCTCACACAAAGCCATATGGTGTTTCACTAAATAGATAAATCCAGTCACAGCACCCAGCAATCGGAATTGTGTGCCTTGTGTGCATGCAGCCCCCCAAAAACAAGACACCCTCGGACCATGGGGAGCCATAGCTTCTTCCCAGAATCGAGGGGAGATGACATATATGACACCCAGCTCCTAGAACAGGGTCATGCTGTGGCACTCTTTGAAGACCAAGGCTCCTTAACATCAGAAAACATTAAGACTTGGTACATTGTAGTACCAAATAAAGCACTCTCCTCTAGCAGCTCATGAAATCAGGCAGCTCTGTGCCTAAGCTGACTCCTGAGAGTCCTTAGGGTGCCAAACACACTCCTACATAGTGTTCCTGGGCAACGTTATGGGATGGGATAAACTCACAACAAGCAGAGGGGGTGGGACTGTCCCCCTGCAGGTTAGGGAGGCTAGAGAAAGGCAGCAGGCAGGGTCTCAATGTCCAGACAAAGAAGCCAGAGGCAGTGTCACCTGCAGGGTGGGCTTTCTTCCAGATCAGGAGAATATCTGGGAAGTCACACTGGGGAGATGGAGAGCAAAACAAGCTCAAGGTGCCAAGTAAAAGGAGGGGCATCCTGGGGCCATTCAGTGCTCTTCGCTACCTTGTCCAGAGAGTCCTTCAGTCCCACAGCAAAGTTTGAGCACAATTTCTTGTGGGCTGGACTTCCAGGGTATGGAGAAAACTTTATGAACTGAGATGCACAAGAAGGAATGTGAAAAGTTGTATAACTGCCTTACTAGCAGGCTGAGGGTACTACCCTGTCTCGTGTGATACCGAATACCCTTGGCAGGACAGCGCTATCCTTTCCATGGGCTTCTCTCACCCCACAACAGAGTCAGTTTACCCTATTAGATTTCTAAAGCATGGAAAGTCTTATGTTAGGAGGAAACAGGCTTCTGAGCAAGGGATAAACTGCCTGGGAGGCAGAGTGCACTGGCATGATGGTGTTCTCCCCCTCTTTCTAAAACCACAGCTCTGTAAACCTCCCCCACATCCAATGGACACGAACCACGAGGCAAAGATCCAGCCATTCCTGCTAAGATCTGATCGGGAATCAGCAAATTCTTCTGCATGGGAAGTGTATGGGAAGGGGGCAAAACTGCAGAAGGCAGGGAGAGCTATCAGACAGCTCCCAGGTGGGCCATTTGCTGGCAGTACTAGCTCACGGTCTCTGGAGGGAAGTCAGGGACGTCAAAAATACTTGAGTGATAAAATTCATGGAGCATTTTCAGCACAGGGATTTCATCCTCCTGCCTCTCTTCCAAGTTTTCTTGCTTAGGCTTTGCTAAATTCAATGGGAATGAAACCTGCAAAGAACATGGTATTACTGGGCTGTGCGGAGGAACAGCGTATTTACAGGCTCTGACCTATATATAGGAAGTCAGGCAGTTAAGCACAGCATGAGTTCTCAGCCCATTTTACAAGTTAATGCCCTGGCACGGGTGCAGTTTAGCAGCCTGATCTCAGGGATAGCACAAACTGGAACACACTAGCAGAACTGAGCTTAAAATGCCAAACAGTCCAAGCACCCTGATGCTCCTGGAATGGCACCCCTCGTTCATGGAACTTGTCAAGTCACTTCTAAAAGACTTCATATAGCTGCCCATCCAGGAGAGATGCTTCCTACCTACCCCAATGGGCTCACTGCTGCCCAGGAACCCCATGGCCTGTATGTCTCCTAACTCTGATTTACTCACCCAGCTCTAAGAGGCAATGTTAAACACTCTTACACTTCCCATTCTGCTTTGTTTTGGGCTTATTATAAAGAATGGAGTTATTCCACCACTTACCAAATTTTAAAATTCATTTGAGTTTAAAATTACTATAAAGAGAAGAGAATTTGGACCATATCTTTGAAGAAAAGCCTTTACTTACATTTCATGTTTTATTCTGTCATAAGCAAGAAAGCATTTCCTGCTGCTGTGAAATACTAAAATTCCCTTTATTACACAAACACACGTTTTCCTTCTACAAGAGAGACATCTCCGCATGGCTGGTTCCAACTGTTGCCCACTGAAAAGCAGTGTGTGTGTGTGTTCATTTAACTGAAAGTGCTGTATTTTCTAGTACTTTGCATTTTTCTTCACACAAGTCTAACCAACCAGTTGTTAGACACACAGCCACCATCTTCATCCATTCATGGACCAAACTGCTGTCAGGATTATATACGACTGAGCTAAAATCAGAAAACGTATACAGTATAACTTAAAACAAAATTTGAGTTGGGATGGTCTAATAGTCTGAAACAGGACCATGCAGCAAGAAGTCGTGTCTTACAATTTTCTTTCTGATTTCATGACCTCGAGGAAGTCTTCAACATTAGGGTCCTTTTGCTAACCAGAAAGGGGAGGAGGAAGAATTCGTACAGTGAAGTTGCTGCTGCTTATGAAGAATGACACTGGAATGTATTAGGGGAATCCTCATACACTAAAGCTGACTCAATTTTTTAAGATGCAGTCAATAATCTTGGCAAGGTTAATGTCTCAATTTAATATGATTTGTTTGGATGACCAAATCCAAACAGAGGACAGAAATTAGTAACACATACAAGTAATTTCCACATCCTTCTATTACAACACATGCAGAGCTGATAGGAAAAGAAAATGGTGTAAAAAGCAGACACAAAGGAAATAAGTGAAACCTGTTGTTTCTCAAGTCATAGAGATATCGTGATCAAGCTACGAGGTTGTTACTTGAGAAATCCATCGTAACCTGATCACTGTATCTCTACAACCAGACCAAGACTTGTCTCTAGCACTAATACACACAAATGCATGCTTGTAACATCACTGCAATCATCAATCCTTAACATACTTTTGAGGCATTTCATTTTATCCTTTAGCCCTGAAACACAATAAGTGGGATTATTGTACTTGTCAAGCAGTTGCACTCATCAAATGTCAGTCTTATGTCATGCAAGGAGAACATTTCTAGAAGAACTTCCCATCCTTTACTCAATACAGATCTGAAGTACAACACTGCAGACAGTCAAAGGGTGATGGAGTGTGCACTTTTAGTTTATTTACAGGCGTCATTCTACAAACCTGTAATTAGCAAGTGTAACACATCCAGTTTTGTTGTACATTTCTAGGATAGCTGGGAATTTGCCCTGAAACACAATCAGGGTTTAACGAAACACGTGGAGGTCTAGGAGCCATCAGTTTCTAAATGTTAATTTTATCCCTGACACAGGCTCACTTTAGGGTCTTCAGCATCATACTAGATAAAAAAGGGGGAAAATTAGTTCATGGAAGTTATAAAAATACCATATTGACTTCTTAGAGGTGATGTAGGGGAGCATACGATAAGGTAGTGGGCTCCCACAGCCCTCTGGCACGTCAGAAGTGCCCCTGCCTTCACTGCCTGCTCTTCTTTGCTACACAGCTGCTGCCAGCCAGGGCAGGACACCACTGAAGGGCATTTTCTGCTGACAGGAGTAACACGTGCACGTCCTGCCAGCCCCTGGCACGACCTTGTGAGTGCAGCCCCAGCGCCATGGTTTGGAGCTGTTGCCTCACATGTCTGCCTGTGATGTCCGAAATCCACAGTTGGTGAAGTGATCTATCCCAGCACTGTAAGAGGGAAGGCAAATCACTACCAGATCACTGACAGATGTCTTGCAGCCATACAGAATGAGATTTAGCTGCCTGTAAGAGATCAAGCCCATACAGGGCACAGAAAGGTGCTAGGTCATTTTAGGAGGGAAGAAAGATGTCTCCTGCTTTCCTCTTCACTCCTCAGCTCTGGTGTTAGAAACTAGTTCAGTACTAGACACTGAACACTCTCCTGGAAGCAAAGCTGGTGCTGGATAAAGCTTCTGCTAACTTTGAGAAAAATGGGAGGAGGCTAGACATGTTCTTAAAAAATGTTGCTGATGGTTTTCCTTTCTAATGTGTGAGTGTTTCAATTCCACATGTTCATACACTGAAGCAAACAAAAGCAGCATTAATGCATTAAAAAGACCCACATTCACAGCACCTACCTCCATTGGCCAGAAGATTTTCCTGGACTTTATCTTTGGAGTCCTCCATAACTTCTCCTATGTACTGGGCTATTTTCTTTATTACGCTTAGGTGTAATAAGAGAAGCATTGTTAGTGAAGAAACAAAATGAATATAAAACAGTTGCCACAATGATTGGATAAACATGGAGATGCCCAAATAAAACACTTCTGAAGCAAGACAGGTTAATTTGCAATTCAAATTATGATAAACAACCTATGTCATATTGACATATTTCTAAATACAGTGATCTCCACAAACACATAGGTAATATCATCTCCCCACTGCTCTAGACTTCTGGAAGATCAAGATTCAGTCTTCTGTACAGTCATGATACTCATAGCAGAAACCAGAAGGCAAGAAACCTACGTTCAAACTCTAAAGGTGATGGAGGAACAAGAGGCTACATACAGACTAACACTGGCTGAAAATCTGTTCCATGGGATGCTAAATAAACCCTTAGGGCTTGCTGAGGTAAGGTCTTACAAAGCACTCAGGGGAAAACGACAATGTTCTCTTGTTTGACAGGGAGAATTTCCTTCTTATTCCTCTTCTTTAGGGGACTCTCTCTCTTCTCTTTAGCATGGTAGACAAGACATTCCTTTAAGGTGTGGGAGAGCTAGATTCAAATCCTCCTTTTGCCCAATTCAGAGCAGTGATTTGCACATTGTCTCCACACAGTTACTTACTCTTTGCTTATTTAAAAAATGGATTCATCAAGTCCCTCCAGCAGCAGATTCCTCTGGCTCTAATCAAAGCACCTATCTCATACAGGCCAAGAGCCTTTCTAGTTTTTCTACTACACTTCTGTGCTCAGAAATATTCACAGAATTTGGCCTTCAGTTCCCTAACTGTTCCAGGTTGACTATACTTTGTAAAAAAAGCAACAGCTAAAAAGTAACTGCCTGATCATGAAATTGGCAGAGACGTGAAGTGGACATAATGCTTGGCATGATGACATGGAGTGGAGCATAATGACAAGCTTCTTCTCCCTTTCTTTCCTTACAGAGGAAAGACTATTATAGCTGCAGGTGAGCTGGAGGCAATGTTTGGACAATGTGTCTTGTGACATCCTGTGGCTTTCAAGAGTTCAGGAAAGGGACTTCAAGCCAGATACAGGTATCATGAGAGCATCAGACAAAAGGATTTTCTTTTATGTGCTGCAAAGCAGATTTATGGGCCATTTAAAAGCAGTAATTCATAGTAATTCTATCTCCATTCCTGTGAAGAAACTCACAGTCTTTGGACTATGCAGTCTCTGGAAAGGTTTTCCAGTCCTGTGACAAGGAGGAAAAATCTGAGGTTGCTGATGCTGCCAAGAATCAGAATTCCTGCTGTTTGGGGTCATTCAGCCTGGAGAAGACCTTATTGCTGCCTTTCACTATATAAAGGGGGTTTATAAGACAGATGGAGAGAGATTTTTTACCAGCACCTGTAGTGATAGGACAAGGGGCAACAATTTTACACTGAAAGAGGGTAGATTTACATTGGACATGGGGAAGAAATTCTTTACAATGAGGGTGGTGAGACACTGGAACAAGCTCCCAGGAGAAGCTGTGGATGCCCCATCCTTTCAAGTGTTCAAGGTCAGGTTGAACAGGGCTTTGAGCAACCTGATCTAGTGGAAGATGTCCCTGCCCATGGCAGGAGGGTTGGACTGGATGATCTTTAAAGGTCCCTTCCAACCCAAACCATTCTTCTCGTGATCCTCGACAGGTGCAGTTCAGAGTGCCTGTAGGAGGAATCTACACCATTGTGCTCTAGTTCACAGCCCTCTCAGGGCTGCCGCAGTTTTCTGGCTGCAGCCACTTAGGGACCTGGTGCCAGCTGAGCGTTGCTGGAGAACACTGTACTGCCTGCACTCAGGCTGCAGTGAGGGCGCATGGATCCACACAGTGCTTCCCCATGAGTTCCAGTTCTGGGCCCCCCAGTTCAAGAAGGCCAGGGAACTACTGGAAATAGTCCAGTGGAGGGCTACAAAGATGATCAAGGCAATGGAGCACCTCTCTTATGAGGAAAGGCTGAGAGACCTGGCTCTGTTTAGCCTGGAGAAGACTGAGAGGGGATCTTATCAATGCTTATAAATATCTAAAGGGCAGGTGTCAAGAGGATGGGGCCACACTGTTTTCAGTGGTGCCCAGCCACAGGACAAGGGACAACAGGCACAAGCTGGAGCACAGGAAATTCCATCTCAACATGAGGAAAAACTTCTTTACTTTGAGGGTAACAGCACTGGAAGAGGCTGCCCAGAGGGATTGTGGAGTCTCCTTCTCTGGAGATATTCAAAACCTGCCTGGATGCGTTCCTGTGCAACGTGCACTTGGTGAACCTGCTTTGGCAGGGAGGTTGGACTAGATGATCTCCAAAGGTCCCTTCCAACCCCTACCATTCTATGATTCTGTGTGATTCTGTGTGCAGCGACCTTGCCCAGTGCTTCTGCAATTTTCAGCTTGTAGACACAGCTGGCTTTCACCCCCTTCACAATGCCCAGGGAGCCCAAAGGAGCTTGGAACAAGACAAGACTCCAGCCTGGTTGATAAGAGCAGTACAGCAGGAGGCTAAGGGCGTAACAGAGAAAGCAGCCAACAGGAAAGTGTATAAACCAGTAGCTTTTCAAGGAGCCTGTTCTGCTTTGGTTACTGTTGAGTGCAGCTGGGGGCTAACCTGATAGCTGGGAGACAGTTAGCTTTGGTGTCCTTAGTTATAGATGGTGGGACAGGTATGTGCTCTTGTGCACCCAGCAGTCCTAGCTGCCCAGGAGAGGCCTGGCTCCCTTCCAGCCCACATGCCCCAAGGTTCCTGCAGCAGGATACGACCAGAATGCATGTACATGCTGGGCCAGAGAAATGTTCTCCAGTCCCGGCTTACTCTCCATGCCTTGCCTTGCATCCTGTGAAATGCAAGCAGGATTCACTCACCCAATACATGCCTCGTGCAAAGACAGAGCAAGCACCCTGTGCACCACTGAAGTCTGAGGCAAGCAAGAGGAATCAGGCACCCAGAGGAGCCCCATCAACTATAGTGACATCCAACAGTGAGCAGCATTCACAACCAATCCTTAAACCTCAGCCTTTAGATGAGATGAATCCCACCTCGAGCAAATATCCTGCTCAAACAATGTGTTATAGAAGGACAGGGTTTCAGCTAAGCTGCCTCAAGAAGTAGTAGTAAAAACCTGTAAAGAGAATAACCCCATTTAGCCTATTATTATGGCTTGGAAGACTCTCACATTTTGCTTCTGAAATTGCTGCAATGTCATTACTTTAAAAAAAAAAAAAAAAGTCTAACACTCTTTAAATGATGCTGTGTATTAAAGGGTGCTACCAGCTAGGCCTCCAAAACGCTGTGGGGAGCAGAAGCTCTGCAATTTGAGGCCACTGCAGAATGCTAGGCGAAACCAGGACTTGGGAGAACCCTTGGGTAAGAGTGACCAAGGGGATCATGAGCTTGAGAGAGCTCCATGCTACCACCAGGTGACATGGAAAAACACACCGCCTCCCTGCGTAAATAAATAATAAAAGTATGTGGAAACAATAGATCCTGCAAACTCTTGCCCCTTCTCTGCTGTCCTGGCAGGAGGCAGCGCTGACAGGTTTGTGCTGCCTGGCTTTACTGGCAGTTTTGTTTATCTAGCAACAGTTCAGCAGGTAGCTGTTTCAGAGGAGCACAAACATAAATGCTCAGGTCATTTGAACAGGCTTGTAGCCCTCGGGATGCCATTTACTTAAAGAAGTGCGAGTGCTTGGCATTTTAACCCTTGAACCACAATTTAGACTCAAAACCCTGGGCATTTATTTAATACAAAATGCTTTTGTACGTCCTTCTGAGATTTGATCTGTGTTGATTATTCTCTGCTATCACTCTACTCTAATATATTTTTCTTATTTTTTAACACATTTTTCTTATTTTTAAATCTCGTTGATCCTTCTTCATTACCTAGCTGGATAGGGAAACAAGACAAATAGGAAGACTCTTTACTGCAGTAGCTTATGGTGGCAGGGCCTCACTGACCCCTCTGCTTGGTGCCTATAGCATGTCATACAGTAAGTGTCGTTACTGGCATTAAAGGGACAATTAGTGGAGTAAAGCAGCATTCAGCTTGAACAAGGAAGTGTACCATGTTGTCAAGTTAAGACAAAGGTAACAGAAGGAGACAGTGAGCCTATGAAGCTCATACTGACATTTCACTTAAAATTACCCTCTGTGATCTTACACGGATCATACAGACGACTTTTCAGAAGTCCTAATTCTACACAAAGCTGGGAATTATCTAAGCCCTTCTGAAAATCAGTTCTGCATTATTTTTGGCAGCCCTCAAACCCAGATCGCACAGTTGCTTCCCTATCTGCTGCCCTGACTACAGACATCTTCCAATAGAACAGATAGCAGGTATTGGCACTGCCTCTCACCAAATTTACCCCCATCACCACTCCACGAAGAATCTCTGCAGTATGAACCAGAGGCCTGAACAAGTTTATGAAGAATTTGGGGCAAGTTTTTTGGCAGGGTTACAATGGAGAAGGTTTTCTTGAAGAATAAAGTATTAAGTTGTTCTGTCCTGCTAAAAATTCTGAAAAAAAGCAATACGGTTTAGTTTTAGGTAGTCCTATGAGGAGCAGGGAGCTGGACTCGATGATCCCTATGGGTCCCTTCCAACTCGAGATATGCTATGAATCTATGATTCTAAAAAAATCAATGTTGTGTGCAATCCAGAGTGATGAAATGTAATCATCCTAATACAGCCCTGCTGTAGCACCAGTAAAGTAAAAAAAAATAATCCTACAGAGAAGTGTATTCTAGCAGACTTATCTTCACCCAAACTGTCTAGAATAGATGTAAACAGTTTATATCAGTGTTTCTGTATGTGTTTGCAACTGCCAGACAAAATCTATGAAAGTATCAAGCATATTTAGACAAGCAAATCAGTCCTGGTTGGGGGGGGCAGGAAAGACAAAAAGCGCCAGAGCTAACAGATGCCTCTGTGACCAAGAACACAACTATATGTGAGGAATGCCTCCAAAGCAAAAAAGAAAACATCAAAAAAACCCAACAGTTTGTACTTCCATTGCCTCAACAAAATCTGCTTTCTACATGAAGTATCTTACAACCTGGAATTTTCTCAGCTTGCTGTACTATATTATTCTTTGTACACCCAGGTCAGTTTGGCCCAAAAAGCAATCTGGGCAACGATCAGCAAGGAGATCATGTGAGTTTTTGCATAAGTAGGTTTGATTGATACAATGTGAGTCAATATTCTGGTTTTCAAGGAGTTTAAAAGTCTGGAGAGGGAGAGCTCAAGCTTTCCATTCAGAAGAACTTATGCCTTAGAACTCCTGTATCTGGTTAAAAAGGGGCAGAAGGCTCAAGAGGAATATTCTGGGAAAATAATGGTTGCATTCAAAGAGTTGCGGTCAACAGCTCAATGCTCAAGTGGAGATCAGTGACGAGTGGTGATCCTCAGGGGTCGGTATTGCAACCNTCACACGGCTGGAGCACCTCTGCTATGAAGACAGGCTGAGAGAGTTGGGGGTGTTCAGCCTGGAGAAGAGAAGACTCCGGGGAGACCTTATAGCAGCCTTCCAGTACCTAAAGGGGGCCTACAGGAAAGATGGGGAGGGACTCTTTATCAAGGAGTGTAGTGAGAGGACGAGGGGTAATGGTTTTAAATTGAAAGAGCGTAGATTTAGATTAGATATTAGGAAGAAATTCTTTACTGTGAGGGTGGTGAGACACTAGCCCAGGTTGCCCAGGGAAGCTGTGGCTGCCCCATCCCCAGAGGTGTTCGAGGTCAGGTTGGATGGGGCTTTGAGCAACCTGGTCTAGTAGGAGGTGTCCTTGCCCATGGCAGGGGGGTTGGAACTAGATGATCTTTAAGATCCCTTCCCACCCAAACCATTCTATGATTCTGTGATTCTATGACAAGATCAGGGAGGGCTTCATATTGTCTAAATGCTGTCTTATTAATTTAAATTTCTGGATGGGGTGGGAGGATGTCCTTTTAAAAAACCCCAACTTTTGAAGCAGTTTCTTTTTGAGAAACAGCTTCCCTAGCACTGCCACTCAAACAGATTGCTGTGCAGACAAAACTATCACGGACTTAACTTGGCTAAATTTTAAGGAATGATCCTTTCTTTGTGATGACTCCAAGACAATCAACAAAAGGGTTAAACAAAGTCTATCTACTTTAGTCCAGTTGTAGTCTGGGCGGTACTGAGTCAGACCGAGGTGAACACAAGGACATACCGTCCCATAAAAACAATGTCTGTTTTTCATTTGTACGTAGTAGATAAGATCTATTTTACCTTTCAGCAAAGCTATCAAGTTTTCCCAACTCATCTGACAGACCAACAAGAGCATCCAGTGTCCCCACCTGTGCAAAAGATGAGAAGTAGGTGAAAGATGCACAAGTCTGCCTAAGGCTTCTGTTGGCAGAGTCTTAGGGACACCAACTTGTGTTTAGCACTTGTGAATTCAATAGTTTGGCGGAACTTTATTTGCTCAGTGGATAACAGTAGCAATTCCTTTACCCAAGATCTAGGGCATAAAAAGCCTTTTCCAATAAAGGAAAAAACGTATGTGTAGTCTCAAGATTACACGTCAGTGTCTTCCTTCCTGTTTTCATTCCTGTATCATCAAGTAGCATAGACTGGTCTTTTACAAGATAAAATAGTGACTAGAAATGCACACAACATATATACAAACAAATCTGATGCATTGAGCGAACCGAGGGAAGCTGCACTTATTCAAAAGGGGGTCTCTGTCTGCATTCTTTGCTATTACCGAAGACTAAGGCTCTCACAAAGCCATTTCCTGCAGGACCAACATCTGCTTTTTGTATGACTCTGTCACAGTCATAATCTTATGTTTATGGAATTGCAATATATTGCCAAACCTTCTCTTGTAATGTTGCCAGCTCAACATTATGGAGGGTCAAGCTCAAGGAGAAGAATCAAATTTTACATAGAACAATTAGCAGAATATTAATGGACTGGTTGCATCTTCAGATACTGCAAATGCTTTATTTCCTGTAACATTAGCAGACACACCAACACCGCTAGGTAAGACCCATAGATGGTAAAAATTATATCAATCTCGGATGCACGACCAAAAACCAACATTTCTAGTCTGAAAGATCCATGTGACAATTCAGTAGGTTATTACTTGAGAACAGGCCACACTCCCCTTTTAATTGTGTCCCTATGTAACTGGGATAGCTCAAGTTATAACTGTTAAAAACCTTTTTGGATTAAAGCCAGATCCTGGATGCACTACAAGGAGCTTCGTTAAGTGATGGGTTATGGCAACTCCCCAAGGAACCAAGTTATACATCTGTGGTAGCTCCACTGACTTTAATGCAGCGTATCTGGAATTTTCATAGCCACAAGTGAAACAAAATTAAGGTGCAGATCTTATAAAATACGGATTAAATAATGCAAAGATACCAAAAAAATCATGGATTAATACTCTTCCTATTTACATGATGATAGGAAGCTGGATAATGTAGCTGAATACACACACACATCCATTTCCCAAGGAACAAGGTACATTATAGAACTGTTTTCTCTGTCAGCAATTTTACTGGCACAGTTCTAGATACTTAGCTACTCCTTTTGCACTAGCAATCCAAGATGTACAACGCTGTATGACTTTCATGACTGGGAGCAAATGGTACATCGAATGCAATAGATTAGTTATTTAACTCATCTCACTCATCTTCACTCCTTGTACATATATCCTTTCAGTGCGAAGGTCAGCTTCAAGCACAATGAATTCTTTTCTCTCTGATCAATTTTCAGTTGACTGAACACAATTCAGACCCTGACTGCCATCTTCTTCTACTCTCTGCATATTATCCCAAAAGATAAATCCCACATTTATCCTAAAAGTCTTTAGCCCTGGCTAATGCTGCTGTATCACCCACACCCAAACCCTTCCCTCGTTTACCTTTAAGTCTGGAATATGGAATTTGCTGTTGCTGGACAGGTTGGATTTTGATGTCACCGTGTTCATTCTCTCCCATGCCTGCAGATTTGTTTTATCTCCCGGGGCAGAAATTAGCCAGAACTCCGACATGATCTAATATTTTCCCTTCACTCCTGGTCACTGTAGAAACACAAAGCAGGTAAGTGGCTAAAAGACCACTGCACAAAACAGGCTCTTCCCTAAGAACAGAAAAAGTTAGAACAGATTAATGATTTTTTTCAGAAATGCAAAGAGACTGAGTCAGTCCTGTGTCTCCGGCTGAAACGGAACATGACCTTCTCCAGAATGTCACGGAAAGAGTGCGGCCGTTCCTCCTTTCTCAGGGTTGTTTCATCCAGTTTCTGAATGAAGAAACGAAGCTTCCTCCTCCCCTTTTTCCCTCCCAGCCTGTTCCATTCGCCTTGCACTGTAAGTCCAGTCTCCACTGTGGAGTTTGGGGACTTCACTGAACCATCCAAACGTGATTAAGGATTTCTGCTTGTCTCTCAAATCTTTGGACACTTGTAGGCAAAGCTGAAAACAAGATGTAAAGACCTCGGTTCAACGTATAGGCTGCAAAAGATGCCACTGGCAAGATGGAACATTACTTTCCCCCGTGTTTTTCTTCGCAGGTTGGATAGGAAGGAGCTGGGGGGAGGCACGCCGCGGCATACAGAGACGGTACCAGCACAACAACATAGCTACAACAGCCGCGAGAATCCACGGGGGACAAGTACACGGGTCTTCACCGCACAGACCGGGGCAGGACAGCGAGAAGCAGAAACGAGCCCTGCGAGCGGGGTGATGGGGGGGGGCGTGCGTGTGGTGTGTGTCTGTCTGCGGGGGGAAGATGCTGCCGGCAGGGGGGACGCTGCCCGCGCCCTGCCCGCTGCCTTACCTGCGCGACCTGCCGCTCCCTGCCCGCGCCCCCCCTGNNNCGGGGGGAGGCCGGGCAGCCCCTGGACCGACGCCGGAGGGAGGCGGGCGGGTGCGAGGGGGCAGGAGCTGCCGGTGGGCGCGGGGAGGGCGCTTGCACTTGGCGAGACAACCCCTTAAGAGCCGGCAACAGCTCCGACTCTTGCAGCTTTCCGTCTGTTTGCTGTCTTTTGAACTCGCAAAAAGAATACAGAGGCCATTTCTTATCGTTAAACACTGACTGCCTGTAGCAAGTCTGAAGGTTTTGGAATAAATGAAGAAACTTTCAGGAAACTTCTGTTTCTGGGACTTCCCTGGGTGCTTTATTTAAGAAATACTCCTGCGGTGCAGGAGTCTGCAAGGTAGCGAAGCTTCCTCCCTTGGTGATGCTTCTTCCTTGGTAGAATATAGCTGTGGCTCTTAGTCCCTACTAAGTCTTGAGTTTGCCTTAAGTTGCCTTAAGCTAACTTAAGATATTGGGAGTGCTCGGTAGCTCGTAAGGAGTAACGTTCTGCAGACCCTTCTAAACCAGACAGGCTGTGAAGTAGACAAGAGTCTAAACACTTCCAGTACCTGCCCTTGAGTGACATCTCTGTAAACAGGAATTTAACCCCCTCACAGAGAGTACATGGTGCAACCAGTTCTCATTTTCATAGTCTAATCACTATACTATCATACAGCACTTAGGCAATCTCTCCTATTACTGGTGTTTTATTTTCTTCAAAAGCCAGTGCATTGTTTGCTCATGTTTCCACATACCAAATGTAAACGAAGCCTCACAAGAAATTAAATAGAAGGACGCTCTTGGTTTTCCACATGATCTGTCCTAAACTGAGAGGGTTTGAGTTGTGTGGGCCAGGCAGGTCTGGTCGTGCACAGAAGCAGAGCTCTTGAGACCTCCAAGAATCTTAAATGAAAACCCCTAACAGTTCTAAGTATCTCCAGCACTAGGTAGAAGCAGCTGATGGAAGACATCCTGAATCATAGTCTTGGACTTGGACTGTTCCATCTAAATCAGGCTTTAGGTAACTAATGTGCAGGTCAAGGTCTTAGACTCTAAATTTATAGACTCTTTAGATTAGCCAAGGATTCATCTTTCTTTGCTTCTCTTATTTTTTTCTCTTGCTTCTCTTCTTTGCTTCTCATACCCATGCTATGGGGTTTGGAGAGTGTGCTGCACACTCTGGTGGTAACACAGCTATGACAGGTCACGTCTCCCCTGCCATTTCGCTGGCTGGTACTGTGCTTTGTGCCATGTGATCTCAAAGCTGCCTAATTCCCCCGTGAGCATCATGTGTCTTTCTGCTCCCTTTGATCCATCGATGCAGGGAACCTTTCTGTGACTTTGTCTCTCTCTGTGTTTATGAGTACTTCTTCATATGTCACAGTAAGGAGCAAAACTCTGCCTCCAAAAAGTCATTAAGAGCACTGAAATACCCTATTTGAAGTATGTCCCTAGGCAAATTTCTCTAACAGATAACCAAAATTAATTACCTAGACAATTATGACATTGATAGGAAAGCTTATGTTTTAAGCTTGCAAAATGGCAATGACAGAGCTGTTGTTCTCTATAAAACAATTTATACATCTATTACATGCATTACCTGTTTAGTCTTCCAGTAATGCACAGAGGTTTTCTCCTCTGCTTAAAAAAAATCTTTAAAAATCCTATTTCCTAGTCCCATGAGTGTTTTATTATTATTGTAGCAATATATTTATAGTCTAAGGTAGTGAAGGAACTCTTAAATAATTTGATAATACATAATAAAATATTATTTAAACGAAAGTATTTTTCTATACTTTTAAGATTAGTGTGCAAACACTTATCATAATTCCTTAGCTGTGTATCTATTTCTTAATTATGTTAAAGAATATTGGAATATTGGTTATTCACTCTCTCTGTACTGTGAATTGCAGCAGAACCTTCCTGACGAATTGCTTTTATACACTGAACATGAAATGTTGTTTCAATGTGAATATACCTGACAACTCATACTTAACATAATCATATGTATGTATGTACTGAAGGGGCACTGTCCAGTTATTACTAAAATCAGGAAAGGTTACATTCAGTTTGCTTATCATCACGCTGTTTCAGTACACTGCATCATGTCTGTCACCAGGTAATGCCCACAGCAAATTCTGACACTAGAAAAACAAAGAAAAAGCAAGCAAAATGATTTGCTCTTGGTTGGAAGCATCCTACATCACACCTATTTGCAGTCAGTACACCTACCTGCTCAACTATATTCGTTTGGATGGAAAATGTAAATGTATATCATTACTACATGCAACAAAGATTCATTATATACAGGAAGCAAAATGCTTTGTCAAAGCTTCTCCTGCATTATTCAGATCCTGATTTTTTTAACTCTATAGTAAGTGTAACAGACAGATTTGGCTGCTCTAAGTTATCTGGATTGAAATTTTAATTGTCTACATTCTAGTTGATCTTTTCCCTTTCAATTTTCTGAGAAGTCTTCAATGTATGACTGACCAGAGTCAGGTTTGTCAGCTTTGCCTGAGGACTGAATTTGACTGAAAAGAACAAAACATTAATTTCAAACAACTTGAAATTCAATGCTGTTTCCTGCTGTGCATCCAGAACCTCTGGGTTCTACTCCTCTTCTTTTGCACTGTGGCCAGTTAAATGCATCTGGAGAATGGACGAGAGGGTCAGGAATCCTTGGGCAGTCTCACCTAAGGAAAGTCACATAATTCTCCAGTATTTTATACCTCTAGGAATTCCTTGTAGGTTCAGTCCTCCTGACCCTGCCTAACACCTTTAGCGGTGCCCTGGAGCATCCTTGCCTGGCCTTCAGCTGCTGTTCCAGGATGACACTGGTCTTCTGCACATCTTGCATCACACCAACAAACCCCCTGCAGATGTCTAGGATTCCTTAGGGCATCCCGAATGGCACAAGACCTCTGTATGTGGACAGCTGAATTCAGCCTTAAATGTCTATTCATACCTTGTGGTGGTCTAAGTAATTAGACAGTGGAACCTAGAAATGATTGAACTCACCCCGAAGAAGACACCTAGTGGCTACGGCACCACATTGCTCCGCAGGCTTCATAAACAGCTTTTACCAGGGATGAGATTCAGCTGCCTGAGCTTCTAGTGCCACTTGAGAGGTCCTTATGCATCCTGCCTGGACTCCAGCTCATGCTGTAAATGGGTTTTCCATAGGTCTTGTGTCAGCCCCACCTAGGTGTCCTGGATGCCACACAGCATCTCAAATGCCACTAGACAACCTACATTTAAGCAAGTGAAGCCTTAGCTCTCTGAAATGAGAGCTTAGATGCCTAGCACCCACAAAACCACCTATATTTAGGTGTCTTGATCTCCCATGAAGCTCAGCTATAACGCCTTCTAATATGAACTAGAATAGGGTCCTTTCTAGTTATGATATCGGTATCATCATTGTTGAGATATATCATCCAGGGAATACCATACACAAGATTTATTTGAAACAGTTCCAGTTTGCAGCTTATACTGGAGTTACGTATTGTTGTGGTAAGAATTTAGTTGTGATTTTCATTGTTTCTTGAAGATGTATATAGATCGGATATACATTATTTCAGTCCCTGCCATTGCTCTTATGAGTTAGAATAGGAATGGTCAGAATTTTGCATGTCCATTCTTGTTTAAATGGTGATGCTACAAAGCAATAAAAATCGGTCTTTTTACATTTGCTGTCAAGGTTCTGATCAACCAAATCCTGGACTGATTGTTTTCCGTAGCTAATGGACATGGTTTGTTGTAGCGTGAGAAAATGAAACTCCTCCACCAATTCTGCAAAAGCTACTCCTGCCTTCCTGATTTAACCTTAAAGCCACCCAGAATGGCACCACTGCCTGGCAGATCTTTGGGTGTTTCAAGATGGGGTTTTGCTTACCAAGGAGGAGAGCCACAGACTGTGTGACACACACAGCCGCCCCCTGTTACCTGCCATCTCCACAAATTTTGATGCCTGACAGGTTCTTACACAGGTGCTTTTTGAAAATTTGTCACAGAAGGAGCGATGCACTTCACTCGTAGAGAGAAGCAGCAGTACATTTATTGATATAAAACAGGGATTTAAGAAAGTTTGATGGTAAACACGACAGTGTTTTAACAAGCTTCAAGATGGCAAAGCACACTTGGTTATTTACTGCACAGAGGACAGGGTCAGACAGAGCTGTCAGGGAGACCCTCTCATTGAGTCATGAGGTTTCAGAAAGGCCCCCCTTGCTTTCTAAACTCTGCCTCAGAGGAGTCTAGGTGCAGATGGATCCAGTCCTAATCCCAGACTTGGTCAACGGTTTATATCCAAAGGATTATATATATGCACAATCAATCCTTTATATCCCTTAGCTAAGATTTCAAAGTTCAGCATGCTGTTAGTCACTTACCGAGGATCTGTTGTGGCAAGGAATCTCTGAACCTCGAGGAGCAGTAACCTTGAGTGGCGTCCATACTCAAGGGGAGATCCTGGCGTGCAGCCCGCTGCTGTTCAGGACAGCTCAAAGGGCTCTTGGGCGGTTCCCTATTTATGGGGGTAAGATGGTTGACCTATACTCATATTTGCATATTGACCACAGAACCAGCATTGCTCAAGTTAGCCCTTGGCTATTGTGTTGTTATCTGTCTCCCTGAAACCATGTTGAGCTGCGGATGCCACCATCGTGACTACATGCACCCATTATGACCACCACGGGTGGTTATCGCTTGAGCAGGGTTACAGGAGATAAAGAACAGGTGGCGCCTGGAGAGGGGGAAGCACACCATCACAACACTAGAAACAAACGCTTGGGGAAACTGGTAGCAGCCCAGTTGTTTTGCTATGAGTGATGGCACTGGCAAAGCGTGCTTTCTCTTGGATTTGTACCCTTCCCTATGACAAGGATTTGCTTCTTTACCAAGCTGGAGGGAAGGGATGCATGAACCTGGACAGGCTTGAGAGGTGGGCCCATGCAAACCTCATGAAGTTCAACAAGGCCAAGTGCAGGGTCCTGCTCCTGGGCCAGGGCAATCCCAAGCACAAATACAGGCTGGACAGAGAATGGATTGAGAGCAGCCCTGAGGAGAAGGACTTGGGACTGTTGAGAAGCTCAACATAAGCTGGCAGTGTGCGCTTGCAGCCCAGAAAGCCAACCGTATCCTGGGCTACATCAAAAGAAGTGTGGCCAGCAGGTCAGGGTAGGCGATTCTGCCCCTCTACTCCCCTCTGATGAGACCCCACCTGCAGAACTGCAATCCACCTCTGTGACCCCCGACATAAGAAGGACATGGACCTATTGGAGTGGGTCCAGAGGAGGGCCACGAAAATGGTCCAAGGGCTCGAACACCTCTGCTATGAAGACAGGCTGAGAGAGTTGGGGTTGTTCAGCCTGGAGAAGAGAATCACAGAATCACAGGGGTCGGAAAGGACATCTGGAGATCATCTAGTCCAAACCCACCTGCCAGAGCAGGTTCACCTAGAGCAGGTTGCACAGGACGGCGTCCAGGTGGGTTTTGTATGTCTCCGGAGTCAGAGACATTGGCTCTGGGCAGACATTTCAGTGTCTCAGAGTCGGAGGAGGCTTGGGGCCAACCTTATAGCCCCCTCCAGTACCTAAAGGGGGCCTACAGGGAAGATGGGGAGGGACTCTTTATCAAGGAGTGTAGCGGTAAGATGAGGGGTAACGGGTTTAAATTGCAAAAGAGTGGAGGCCCCATCCCTGGAAGTGTTCAAGGCCAGGCTGGCTGGAGCTTTGAGCAACCTGGTCTAGCGGAAGGTGTCCCTGCCCATGGCAGGGGGCTTGGAACTAGATGATCTTTTAGGTCCCTTCCAGCCAAACCATTCTCTGACTCTTCCCTATGGCAGAAGGGGGGCCAGAGCCGCCGCCACCCGGGCTGTCCCCAGCCCCAGCATAAGAGCGCGGCCCAGCGCGGCCCAGCCCCGCCGCACGCCGGCCGGAAGCAGCGTCGGGCCGGAAGCGAGCCGCCTTCCGCTTCCCCTCCGCCCGGGAAGAGGCGGGCAGGGCCGCGGCCATGCAGGTCTCCAGTCTCAACGAGGTGAAGATCTACAGCCTCAGCGCCGGCAGGAGCCTCCCAGAGGTGAGGGAACGGGGCGAGGAGACGCGTGCCCGGCCCGACCTCTACCGCGGCCGGGTCGCCGGGCCCGGGGCCGCCCGCCCGCCGCTGACGGGGAGGCCGCCCGCCGGCTCCTGCAGCAGGAGGCTTTAAAAACGTGTCGTACGCTTGGGGCCTGGGCTGCAGGCCGGGCCAGAGCCGCTCACCCAGCTGCCCCTTCTCCTTCGTGTGTTGAGGGTGGGGATCGTGAACTAAAACCAGCTATTAGTGTTTTTTTAAACTAAAAATGCGCTTTGAACGCTTCTATCTGTAAGTGTCAGTGTGTTATTCTACAGACCCTTAAAAAACACGACTTTGTATGTTTTCTTGGTGTGGAATGGTTACGCTTGCCAGTGGAAATTTTAAAATAATCAAGAAGAAAAGATTTAGTGGCCTAAATGTCTTATACTCCTAGATAAACTGGATAAACTTCAAGCAATTCTCTTTAAGAGTAATGAGCTCAAGACTGATTTGTATACTTTCTTACAGTGGCTCTCAGACAGGAAGAAAAGAGCTTTACAGAAGAAAGATGTGGGTGAGTTTTCCTGCCACAGGGTCCTCGGTCACACTTGGCTGCTCGTACACAATGTGCAAGTCCTAAAGGAGACGCTTTGCTAACTGACAGAAGGAAGTTATGCATAGCGCATGCTTTTAAAATGACAAAATTAAGGCTCTAAGTAGTTACTTCAACTTCCTGTACAGCTTTATGTGAACAGAATATTACCAATATTATTTTAAATCTCAGACATTAAACACTGGGGCTGTAGATTGTACAGAAACACGATGGATGAATTCCATGTGTAGCTTATGACAAAGTCCAATATAAACCCCTCTATGGTGTTATGCTCATCTTAAAGTGCAGGAACATCATCATTCTAGCCTCAGCTTGTTGTACAAAGTAAAAATGGCTATTTACATACCATAGGAAATGTTGTATAAGGAATTTAACCAACAAAAAAATGCATAGTGTTAACAGGAGGATGGAATACATTATACAACATCTTAGTTGTGTAAAATGTGTCATAAATATTTGCTACTACATTATATAATAACTGGTTACATAGTTTTCTCAGAATAGACATTTATTTTGCGTGGAGTCACCTGCTTCTCAGGGTTAACAGGCTGTATTAATCTGCTTATAACATGTTAATATTTTAAAAGATCCTAAAAGATATTTCCTGTGTTCAATTAACTCAACGTGCTTCCGTAAGAAACCATTAGTTTTTTGGACAGGTACAATTATGCTACCTTTACAAAAATACTTTTTTTTTTTTCTTTGCAGATATCCGTAGAAGAATTGAACTTATTCAAGACTTTGAAATGCCCACAGTTAGCACAAAGATTAAGGTATCAAGAGATGGACAGTATATTATGGCAGTTGGTGAGTTAACAAAGTGTGTCTCTGTAGCAGAGGCCAAAAGTGCTAGAAAATTTTGATTGCAAAATGACTTAGTATTTCAGGTAGAATTGATAATTCATTTTTAAATGTAGCACTGAACAGAAGTTTGGAAGCTTACTGTTAAGATGTGATAGATGTGGCTGTCTTGGTAGTGGTATTGTGAAACACTTCTTTTTAGAATACAGGTGTTCTTGGAATCATAGGATGGTTTGGGTTGGAAGGGACCTTTGAAGATCACCTAGTCCAGCCCCCCTGCCACCAGGGGTTTATAATGCAATTTAAAACTAAACTGTTTATAATACAGTTAAAAACTAAGTTCTTAATTATTTGTATTGTATGTACGTAAATTTGCTTTACATAACTTCTGAACATCATTGCTTGAGTATTATTTTAATGGATGGAAGATAATGCTACATTTTGTAACTCTCAGAGCAGGATCCAAACATGAATACTTTAGCAGGTGTTAATAGCATAAGGAGACTTGGTCTTTCGGACTTACTGGAAGGTATTACTAAATTCTGTATGATGTATTTGGTAATCAGAAGAACCTGCATACCAGTAGGGTGCTTCCAGGCACCAAAGACAAAAACGAGGCCATAAGATTATGTTACTAAGAGGCACATTTTTCCAGTCACAGAGACTCTGGTAAGATCAGAATACCTATAGTTGAAATTCAGTAAAGCCTGTATATGTAAGACATTAGATTTAAAAAACAAAACCCCCAAAACTTTAACATTATTTTTTGTTCAATTTTTTTATTAAAGATTAAATTATTCTTTCAGGAACTTATAAGCCAAGGATCCGCTGTTTTGATACCTATCAGTTATCCCAGAAATTTGAAAGATGCTTAGATTCTGAAGGTTAGTATAAACTATGGCTGTTAGTACAAGATACCTTTCCTACATAATTCACATTGGACTCAAGTAGAAATTTCCCTCCCTATGCTGGGGGTCAGAATGTACTTTGGAGGAACACAAGAATCTAGAGTAGAACATCACCTCGTCTTTATCTTTGTACTTTTCCCTTCTCTTCCTTTTTGAAAGTTTTTTCCTCTCTTGGAGCAGTGTGAAGAGTGTAACATTTACCTTTATCCAGTAAGTGCGAGGCTCAGGGAGTGAATGTGGCTGGAGGCTGTGCTCTGTTTGGGGAATGTGACGCGGGTATGATGGCTGGGTACTGATCGGTTCTCCCTTCTTTCCCCTTCTGTGAAGCAGTGTAGTAGGCAAAGGCACAGTCATTACTGAAATGAGTTTTCACTGTTTTTCCACTGGAGCCCAAGCTCAGTAGGTGAGTTAGAGGGTAATGCGAATTTCCTGAGAGTGAATTTGTTTGGCTTTGTTTTCCTGGAAGCAGGGTACTTAGGGATAGATGGTAGCATGGCCAAGGCCCTAGTTACACCTTGTTTGCTACAAATTTGAAGGGAGAACAACTATGGTGAGGAAAGCAAGGAGCCATGTAGACAACGGGAAAGGGAGAATCTGTTGGTAGTTAGAGTAGGAGAGGAGGTCAGAGCTGCTGTGGCTCTGAGTTTTAGGGTGCATAGATTTGGGGAATGGTGGTTTGTTTTTTTTGGTTTGGTTTTTGTTAGAAGACTGGCATGTTAGAAGACTGATAGCTGAAAACTGGGATACAGGTGTGATCAAAGCAGTGAGGCGATGAGCGTAGAGTGGCAGAAGTCTTAATTCATTATGGAAGAATGAAACTGGTCTAACTGTGACGTGTGTGAAAGTGATGTGAAAAATAACTACTGAATTAGGTCAGGAAAAGGAGAGTAGCGTATGGTGGTGTTTCTTTACCCTGTGCCTCAGGACTACAACGAGTCGTGGGGCAAAAGGACAGTGCTACAACATAGTAAGAAGGGAGGTGGTAGGGGCAGGGGTTCAGAGAGGCAGGGGAGAGGAAGGTATGGCAAGAGTGAGACCGGCTTTAAAAGAGTAGGAGTCATTGTAATAGTAAATGCTTGCTGGTAATTAGAGCTTAAAGTGAGATTTTTTTTTTTTGACCTGGCATCTTGCTAGGCTACAGAAATATGTTTAATTTGAAGTGTAGCATAGAGTCACTTCAGGTAACTAAATGAGCTACCTCATTTAAATGGAACCAATTTAGCTGAAGCAGCTACTCCCTAATGTTCCCAACCCAGCTCATTTAAAACTAGGCAAAGTTCAATACATTGCAGTGTTCAGCATGGATAGTAGCTTTCAAATGTGTGATTTTTTTTTTTTTTTTAATTTTTTTGAGCCTTAAAACTTTTTCTGTGGAAGTGCTGACCCCTTAGAAGGATTGCATGTGCAGGTTTGTGTGTAGTATGTCCAAACTTGTGTCACTTTTTATCATCTTTGACAGTTTACCAAAGATCCATGGACCACACACTCACTGAAAACCATTTGATTAGACCTTCCCCGAGCCAATAAATACATGGTTGAGCATTGTGTTAAGGAGTGTGTCAAGTATACAAAAATGATAAAAAGATTACAGGATGCTTCATATGTTTCTAAAGTTTTAGAAAAGTACTTACTATTTTGCAAATAAAGTTACATAATTAAAGATTTTATCACTATGCCTGCATTATGCATTGACACCTGTGGGGAATACTTATATGACTAAAGGTTAGCATGAGTGTAAATGTTTTCAGGATTTATGCCAATGTTTGCAAATAAGTTTGCTTACTTAGTTGACTTAAAATTCTCTTGCTCTCTCCTCTAGTGGTTACATTTGAGATTTTATCAGATGATTACTCAAAGGTATGTTTAATGTTTTCAATGTATAAATGAAAAAATCCTTTAATATGTATATTAAAATGCATTTTCATATATAGTAAAGGCAGAACAGAAAAGTTTTTTTAAAGAAGCAAACAGGATAAACGTTTTTTGTACCTTCAAAATGTTGTTTGTTTTCTTTGTCTCTTTGTATTATAATTTGCCTTACCACTTTTGAAGTCTTTTGTCTGTAGTAGAGAAAAACTTGAAATAATGATCTATCCTATTAACAAAATAATGTGAAAAATGAAATTAGTTATTCTTTCTAGTATAACATTTAGTCACAACCCCTTGTGACAAGCGATACACAGATACACCGTTTTTGAGAGGTGGAATAGCTTTTGGTAAGTTAATAGCCTGATTTGTCTGTGTTGTTGTAGCCATGATACTTCTAAGCGTATCAATGAGGCAAAAATTGTGGAAAGAAGTAAAGTCTTGTCGTTTTTTTTTTTTTCTTTCCTTATGAAGCGCTGTACCTGAAGGAAGCAGTTGAGTTCTTAGGACCATTAGCCTTTTTCAGGCCCAATACGGTTACCACTTCTAATTCTGTTTAACATCTGGCTGTTTTCTTCAGCTGCAGCAGTTGATGTAATAAAAGATGTTACCTCTTTCTGTAAACTTTGCTGATTCATCAAGGTGTTAAATATGAAATTTAAGCATATAGTTTTGCTGATTTCATTAGGACGAGCCGTGGTTGTTGGGGTTTTTTGTTTTTTGGTTGTGGTTTGTTTTTTTTTGTTAAATGTTTATTTTAATACCTTTTTTCTGAGAAGAGACCTTAGCATTTCTAGTACGGGTTTGTTCTAATAAATATTTCTCATTGATCAGAGACATTATCATCTAGCCTTCTAGCTTTAGTCTTTTCAAAATTTTTCCCCTGTGAGATTTCTGACAATATGCGTGAATTCAAATTGTGGAAGAAGGTGTGTTTGCAAATAGATTTCTGACTGGTTACGAACAGTAAGGCTTGTGTGTGTTTTCAACTGAAATTGGTACTATATTTCAGAGTGAAGCCCTACTTTCACAATGTAATACAACCTTATTTTCAATTTTATTTTCCTAAAACTTATCAAATCATCAGGAAGAAAACTAATTTCAGGTAGCTGTCATAATGTTTTGAACATGTTAGAAAGATGGAACAATATTTGAGAAATTACACTTGAAATGCTTAGAATCATAAAAATATTGATTGGAAGGGGACCTTCAGATGTCATTTAATGCTTGAACAGGACTGTCAAAAACTGCAAGTGTGGAGGTTCCACAAATTCACTGAATAAATTGTTGCAATGCTGCACTACCTCATCGTAAAGAGTTTTTCCTTCCTGTCCAACCTGCCCAGTAAAATCTGAAATTTTCACTGTTGCTACTGCAGTAGCAAAATGACTCGTCACTTTTGTACCTGCACTTCAATTGCTGGCTGCTATTAAGTTGTCCTGCAGGGTGCTCTTTGCCTGACTAAACAAGCTAAGAATCTTCCAACCTTTCTTTGTTTCTATGTTTTGTGTTCTGCCCCTTGTCTGTCTTGGTAGCCCTCTTGATGCTCTCAACATCCCTCTTGAATCGGGGGGCCCAACACTAGGCACACTGCATCATGCTTTAGTAGCGCAGGGAAAACAGCTTCTACCCGGTCTGCTCCCACTGTCCTCTTAAGGTTGCCTTTTGAGGCTTATTTGCATTTTTACAGTGAGAGCACACTGTTGGCTTTCATTCATATTCATATCCATAAGGCCAGTTACGCTTCTGTGCTCTCCTAAGTTTTAGACTTGGACTAAGATTCAGACTTTGGAGAGAGTGATATCTTTTTTCCACAACCTTTTGCAAAGAGACACGTGTTTCCGCTTAGTGTTTTTGCCACACACTGGTGGCTGTGCCTGAGGTAGTAGTTTTCTGGCATTGACCAAAATTAATTTAGTATGAAGGAAAGACAAACATGATTTACAGGGAGTTGTATCCATTGCTAATGAAAGAGGACACAAATATCTTCAAGTCAAATATTGTAGAAATTTATCTTCAAATAGAAAATTATTAGAGGTAAGGAAATCATTAGCAGAATACTTGGTTGCTTTTGGCAACTCTCAAAAACTTTCTAAAACCTTTTTGGAGGTAGAGTGGGTGAGGAGAAAATTCACTTTTCTCATTGAAAGCAAACTGCATCTTATCTCTTCCTGGTAACAGGTTTTTGATGGCTTGCTGGTAGTGAACTAAGAGAATGTCATACTGATATTTTTAAATTAAATATGGTTTAATTTTGTGTTCTTCTCATAGTTTATGTAGCTTCTGTACTGCATGAAGATGCAGACATTTCTTCTTTTGCAATGATGATAGAGAAAGGATTTGATCTGGGCATTGTTTCAGACAGATAAGTAAAGAGCTTTACTTGTTGTAAACCTCCAGTTGAAAGCATAACGCCATTAGACACGCAAAGGATTGATTGAAAAACATCGTTTTATAACATTGCCTGTGCAGCTGCATCTGTAATCTCATATGAAATTGTAGTTACACTTCTGAAAGGTGATACTCGACTTGGTCTTGGACCAAGATGAGCGAGTCCCTGAATAAAAGTTGAAACCCTAGTGTTCTGATACCAGAAAAAACATAAGGGGGGACTCAATAAATAGGCATGAAGTACTATTCCAGGTCAGTACTTTCTCCATGTCTTGTAAGGGAAGAACATACATATATAAATAAAGATGACACCTCTCCTGAGCTTCTCATCCTTACTTGAGTTGCTAATGATGTGGTCCAGCAGTAGGAAATTTAAAATCTTCATTATCTACTACTTTTGGAAGATGCATGGACTATATATGTTCTAAACTAGCACTTCTCTAATCTAAGCTAAATAGGGATGAGGCTCCCAGTCAAGAGTTAGCCTGTGATTATCCGTATCATTTAATTGTTGGCATGCATCGTGGCATGAGTTTGGGCCCAGCCAACGGTTCCTCAATCACACAGTGCCTGGGCATGGTTTGATGTACAGCATGATTGTAATGGGCTGTCTCTGTTTGAAATGGGGAGAATTCTTTCATATGGATATGAGTTGTGCTATTTTAACTTGCCATCAAGACTACAGGGGCAGGTTCTGGCCTATTTTACTTACTAGAATAGATCTAGCCTTCTGGTAATGCCTCCCTGTGGGCTCTTCCAGGACTGAGATGTTTGTGTAAGTTTCAGAAAGAATGTGCTTCTTCAGTTGGCAAACATCAAAAAAATGCACAAAGATTTATTGGAATGCTGCCGTGCATCAGGATGTATAGTTCATGTGCTTAGTACCTATGAACATATTGGTGTCTGCATAGCATTGTGCCTGGAAGAAATTAACAACTCTGGTGTCTGGCAGAAGGCCAGATGTTAATTTTGATGTAGCATAACGCTGAGGTGACTATACTGCTTCTGGCTGCAGAGTCACTTTCAGGGTATCAGATATACTTTTGTGAATATACATTTAATCTTTATTAATAAAGCTCTTTGCTGCAGCTAGTGAGAATGATGAAGTACTAGTTGATTCTGTCATTTTAATAGAAAAGGTTTAAATGCTTTGTGATAAACCTGTGTGAACTTGACAAAAAAATCACTGGAGTTTGTGCTGTAAGACAAGTTGAGGAGATTGTCATCTGCTTCTGTGTATTTCAGTACTTTCTATTTTATTTTTAGATTGTCTTCTTGCAGTGTGGCAGGTTTGTGGAGTTTCATTCGCAACACGGCCATTACTACAAGACAAGAATACCAAAATTTGGTAGAGATTTCTCTTATCACTATCCGTCGTGTGACCTGTATTTTGTAGGAGCAAGGTATTGATTAAGTGGATTATTTTGTTTCACTTTTGTTAGCAATGTTTTCCAAAAATACCAGAAAAGTTAAAAATTGGAAGAAGTGGCAATTCCTTAGAACTTAATAATGTAGACACTGAAGAGTGGAAAATGTGGGAAGACTAATATTAGTTCAGTTTCCTGTACTGCTTTAAGACTCTTTTTTCTTTGGTTCTTAAACCAGGTACATCATGTATTTGCAAATTTGTTATAAAAATTGCAACTCAGTATTGTTTTAAAAAGTGATTAGCGTCTAAGTAAGGAAAATTAACAACTTCTATCCTGGTTGGTGTTTTGTTGCTGTTAAAGTGTGGTGAAATCACATAAAATAATTGAGTTTTTGAGAAGACATAGTAAAAATAAAATGCGGTCTTTAGAGTTTCAAATAAAATAAGTAGGAATTCAAGATGTAATGTAAATCATATGAAATTACAAGCTTTTAAGAAATGAATTAATGCATCTTTTCCCTGGAAAAAGAACAATTGGTAGGGTATAGCAGCATAATAAATATCTTGGGTGAACATGCACGTTTCTTTGTATTTGTAACACTGAAGGATAGATGTGTCATATTTTAGAATGTGAAGTCTGAACATTGTATATTTGTTAAAAGTAGGCTGTCAGCAAGAATCTTTATAACTCCAAACTTATAACAGTATTTTTCAGTATTCGTAAGAGAAAGGAGTAATTTTGGATTTTTCCTTTGTAGTTCTGAAGTATACAGGCTAAATCTGGAACAAGGAAGGTTTCTCAACTCCCTGCAAACTGATGCTTCGTAAGTTATCTGTAATGCATCACATCTGTCTGTCTGTCTTCTTTCCACCAGGTGGAAGCAAACTACTAGCATGCTCGCCATCAGTACTGTATCTGAATACTGCCCAAACGCATTGTAGAGTTGAAAAGGAACATACGCTGAGTCTGAGCCTCATTTTATTTTATGTTCTGTAATTCTTTGTTCTAGTTTTTATGCTTTAATTGAGTTTTCTTTTGTGGATATTTTGAAATTGCTTAATATAGACTTGTAATAGGTATTATATAACTTGATATTAAGAGCATTTCATTAAAACTTTGCCATTATTGCTCAATTTAGCCATCATATAGAGATCTACCCACAGGGTATGTACTTTCCCAGACACGTCTTTGTCCTTCTGCTCTTGGAGTAGCCCAAAGAGAATTTTTGAATCTCCAGCATGTGTCTGATTATTTTGAAAACCCTACCAGAGTAGGAGCTGGGCTTCTTTCATGTGGGGAGAGGCAGCTGAGAAGAACAGACTTGACTAGATAAAGTGCCTAGTTGGTGGGCAGCAGCTGGTGGTCAGTGGGTAGGATAGCTTAATGGATGAAGCAATATTTGGGAAGGCACAATATGGAAACTGAGCAGCAGAAAAAAAAAAAAGGGGGGGAAAATCCTGAGGCGGTAGAGCTAAGGATGTAGTGTAACATCTGAATTAGAGAGATGAGACTTGGAAGTTGTGGGTAGGTTGTGAGGTGGGGGAGTTGGATACAGAACTAGAGGTGGAGGGCTTTGAATGGAAGAAGTTGGAAAGTGCTGGGATGAGTGCTGTATTTGTACTTTGGAAGAGCTGTTGGAGAAATACAGGGCTCTTGGGTGCCCTGTTGAGAAATAGGATACTTGGGTGAGGGAAAGGAAGACAGGCCATTCATCAGAATATGCTTGAGAGGTAAGCTTCTGAACATAAGTAATCGGGAAGACCTTTTGACGTAAGTGAGTTGTTTATAGTGGAGCAGAGCAGTATGGCAAGGCTTGGTGGTGGGTGTGAGCAGCGAAACACAGAATCATTCAGGTTGGAAAGAACCGCAGAGCTCAGCCTCCTGCTCAAGGCACGGTCACGTTGAATTCAGATGAATTTTCCCAGGGGGTCTTAAACTCCAAGGATGGAAATTCCACAGCCTCTATGGGCAACCCCTTCCAGTGCTTAATTATCTGCATAGCATAAAAATATTATCTGTATATCCAGTTGGAAACTTATCTGTTTCAAGTGATCAGCACTGTCTCCGATGTCTCCAAATTCTTGGTAAGCTCCTCTTAAGTATGGGAAGCTGTTATTAGTTGGCCATCCATCTCTCTCTCCAGCTTTTGCTTTTCCAGGCTGAGCAATAGTGTGCCTGATTACAGAAATCTTTTTAGTTTTTCGTGTGTTAAATTATTCTAAGGTCATTAAACTTGCTCCTTTTTCTGTTTTAGGGAGAGTAATGTCTGTGACATAAATCCTGTACACTTCTTGTTTGCTATGGGGACGGCTGAGGTAAATGTTTGCATTCCTTTCATAAAAAGGGCCGTAGTGTTTGTTTCTTTTTCATATTAGTTTGCATGAGGATAAGAAGAAATCATGACAGAAACCTAATTAATTAATATGATCTCATTTGCTATGTCAAGTATAGCTTCTTTAAACAAGATGACTTTTTAGAGCATAGTGCAGATATAATTTCTGAGCTACCTCAGTTGCTGAGGTGCTTGAGATTTTGCAGATGGGACAGGAAGTAATGTTATCCTTGCTTTACAGTATAGCCATCTGTAGAAATTAGCTAGCATGTATACTCTATTAATCTTCAGAAATTTTGTGTTAATGATTTTGATTCAGATCACATTTTTTAAAAATATAAATGAAATATGTGGAGCTTGTATGCCATTATTAGAACAACTCATGTCAACCTAGAAAATTTGATTAATTATTCATAGGCTAATAAATTCATAATTTTATTTAAACATTTTCAGAATACCAGACATCTGTTGCATAAGCTTGAAACATATTTTCTAAACTTTTTAGGGTAAAGTGGAATGCTGGGATCCTAGAACGAGAAATCGAGTTGGGCTGTTGGACTGTGCTTTAAGCAGTGTGACAGCAGACACAGAGTGAGTAAAGGCTACCTTTTCAAAGTGCATTCTTCCATTTTTTCAGAAGTTTTGCTTCTAGAAACAGATCCCACTTTGTGTTACAAAGACCTGCCCATGGTCTTCTCTTCTCATTGCTAGTGTGAATAAAGGGTTTTCTTAGTCATAGATGGAGTCTCTTAGTTATTGATCTGAGTAGCAGTGGCTAATTTTCTATGCAACCCTAAGTTGTGAATGTAAACAATACAGCTTTTTGAAGTAGAATTTCTGGGTGATGTATGTAAACTAATTTACATTAATTATCTTAGGTATTTTTAACATGAAAAAATTATTTGCAGCATCTATTGAAAGAATGTCTATTGAAAGAATTATCTAACTATAAGCATTGTGCTTTGCAGGATAGATGGTTTACCATCCGTTTCAGCATTGAAATTTGATGGAGCTTTGAATATGGCTGTTGGAACATCTACTGGGCAGGTAGACTTAACTTCATCTACAACAGTTCCTAGGAGATCCTGTTCTTGCGGTTGTCAGTCCAGGTCTATTATACATTGTGTGCACTTACAGTAATGTAAATATATGTTAATAAAAGTATTTGTAAGAGCACAAATTACATATATAGACTTAAACTGTAAATTAATTTTGTCAAATGGTCTTGCTCTTCAGAATACTGTAGGGACCACTTAAAATCATCACAACCTACATACTATGTAACTTCAAATTCTGAGGTTTTCTTATGACTTAAGTCTGCAGGGAAGTTGTTGCTTTTTGAGACTCTATCAGTACTATTTCACTGCAACATAAATGCTGTCCCTTATCTTGATGGTGGCTAACGAAGCAAAAGTGATTGTCTCTCAGCTATTGTATTTACTGTGTTATCTGTCTATAAGGGATCATTTCGATTCATTGTTACTGTCATATTTGTAAATTTGCGTATGGGGATTTCGGCTTTTGTCAGTCTTTTGCTGGATTTAGAAACTTGTAGCTTGTTCAAGAGCAGACAGGTATGTTAGAGCTGTATTTGTGATAATGTTAGTATACATGTCAGGAAAGTTTTACTGGAGATTATATTTTTTTTATTAAACAAACCGATAATATTTTTTCCCCAAAATTATTAGTATTCACACTTTGCATGTGAAAGATTTAAGCTCTTGTTCAAGTTCTGTAGGAAACTTTGGAGATAAAAAATCCAGGTTTCTGGAAGACAAGGCCTGTACTCTCTACTTTCCTTAAAATAAAAAATTACATTCTGTGTTGATCACTGACTGAAAGTGATACTCACTGAATGTGGAAGGGAGTCTGAAAATTTAAATCTTGTAAAAACAGCACGAGAATCTGGAAGTGAAATATTGGTAATTAAAAAATACTAAGAGCCTTGAAAATGGTTCATTTTTTCAATAGAAATTAAAAAAGACTTTAGAAAGATAGTGAGCTCTTAAATTTGCTCTTAGTTTTTCTAGGCTGAAGCATTCTGAGGTTAAAATATTGTCAGAATAAACTGGGCTCACTTAAGCTGTTTTCAGAATTTAAAATTATTTCTTTAACATAGATACCCTCCATGTATCTAAGTAAGAAATCTCAAGTTTACTTAAACCTTTAGTGAAGATCTGATGTGCATGACTTCCTTGTTATCTTACAATATTGTAAGTTTAATCTGTCTCTTTATTCTTCAAGGTTTTATTATATGATCTCCGGTCTAGTAATCCATTAATAGTCAAAGATCACCACTATGGCTTGCCTATTAAGTCAGTTCAGTTTCAGCATCAGTTGGATTTAATTATTTCTGCAGATTCTCGAATCATAAAAATGTGGAACAAAGATACGGTAAGTGTTTTTATGTTGCTGCTTTCAGATTTTACAATTTTTTTTTTTTTGTGTAGCTTGAATAATAAAGCTGAAATTCAGTGTAGGAAGTCAGGTTTTTAATGTGTCCTAATTTACATAGCATTTTGTCCTGTCTGACTAAATAAACCAACATCTGGGAAGGTATTCAAGCGCCTGTCAGGTATAAAAATACAGTTTTAGGTATTTTTTTAGCTGTTTGTACATGTCTGCCTAAGATGCTTCTTTCAGGAGAAGGACCTGAAGATAAAAAAATAGTATCTTAGCCATTGCACTGCTTTGTGTGTTTTTCACAGTGTGCTTGAACACATCCAGTTATGGGTTTTCATCAGAGGAAACATGGTCATTCCAGTTCCGTGCTCAAAGAAGGGCTAACTTCAAAGGCAGATCAGTTAGTTTATGACATATTAAAATCGGGTACTGCTTATTTTCACAGAAACCTATTTGGATATTGAAGCAGATACTATGCCTAGATCCAAATAACAATGTGCATTATGCTGTATTAATGGATTGTGTTGCAATAGGCAGCATCTTTATCTCTGCCTTTTGCACCTCTAAGTGAAGTTGAAATCTCTATATTTCATAAGACTTTCTTTTTCTTATCTTTCAGTCAAGGCAGCTTGCGCAAAATATGTTACCACATGGATTCATAGTGATACTACTGTATTGAGGGGCTGTGTTTAGTCATTGTATTCCTTCTAAAAAACATGCTCCATCTATGTTTTTCTAGCTTTATAATGAAACATATCAAGAGCCGTTACAGTAGTTTAGAGGCACTTTTTTCTGACTATGTCAGGCAGTCATTTCTCTATTGTTGTGCTGCTTCATGAACTTTCAACAGCCTCTTTTTATTTTTTCTGTGATCGCAAGCAGTTTTTTGGAAGATCCTCTGCAGTTCCTTTTTATTGTTTAAAAGAGCAAATAAATTATTGGTTATTATTTAAAACATCTGCAGTGGCATCTCTCCATTTTTCCTAGGTATATATATTTCCCTCATTGAGAATGAAACACTGTAAGGTTTGTCAGGTGGCCTCTGCAGTGGGAAAAGGGAGGGTTTCTTACTGCTGGAAGGCAAAGATAGCTTTGGACTCTTTCCTAGAGTATGTTCCAGCTGGCTCCACCTCTCCCAGATGTTGGTTCCTGACTATCTCTGGCTGGGAATCAACTGCAGAGGCAGACTGTGGGGTGGAGAGCATATGGCTTTGATACCAGAATAGCCCCATGCTGAGACGTGCCTTGGGGTGGGGAGCATGAGGCTTTTGTCTGCTAAGACCGGGGTGGGGGAGGACTCTTATTAATCATCGGGGAGAGACCAGAGGTGGGTGGGGTAACAGCATGTAACTGGGAGGGAAAGGAGGGGCCCAGAAAGGTAGGTGGGATTGCTGCAGGGAAAGAAGAGGAACAGGAGCAAAATTTGCTCTGTTCCTGTCCCTCATTTAGAACCATGTAGGCATGTGCTCTCACGCTTCAGATTCTGTGGCCCAGTTCTTAAGACACTCTTCCTTTACTGGCTGTCTTATGTGTTGGCTTATAAGAGCACCTGTATTTTGTCTGGGTTTTTCAGACTCTGTTCCAATTCTTATTTTATTTGGAGAATGTTGTTTCCTGCTTTTACCTTTTTCTTAAATAACCTTTATAACTTCACTTCTGATCGAAGCTAGATACCGCTGGATGCTTTTACTACTTTTATTTTAAGTTTAGACTTCTTTTTAATACTGTGTTTATAAATTACAGGTAAAGCGCTGAGCTATATTTCATTTTATGTAGATATGAACAGGGTGGAGGAACCAAGCTCCAGAATCAAATTCCACTCTCAGTCCATCATTTCAGCTAATGGTACTTACTGAAATAAAACGATTTAAAATGACCCCATTCAGACTTGAACAAAAGGAGAGTTACGCTGGCAATGTGCCAGGAACTTTACAGACATCACCCCCCCCCTTTTGCATAAAATAAAATAAAGCAGATCAGACACACATATTTTCAACTGCAGTGTGAGCTGAGAAATTAGAAGTGCAGCTGTAGCTGTGTCTTCAGTAACCAGTAGGCTGCACTTCCTTGTAAGAGATTGGATCAGAGACAAAATACAATACTTGAGTTCCTTGTGTTATGTTCAGATACTTTAGTAACATTTTGTTGTTCTGCAAAATCTGTTCCATCTTTATTCCGTGATATTTCTTAGCTTCTGTAATGGCTATTCTTAATGTTTAGATTTACTAAATTTAATTATGTTGTTTTGAGTTCTTTATGATGTATTTTCTTCCTAAAATTTCAGGGGAAGATATTTACTTCAATGGAGCCAGAACATGATATCAATGATGTCTGCCTGTATCCAAATTCAGGTATGTTACATTAATGTCTCCCTAAGTTCAAAAGGGAAAGCTTGTGTTAACCCAAGCTGTGGTCTTTTTTTCTGTTTAGGTGATATGAATTAGGTCCGCTTTCCTCCTTATGACAGAGCTAGGAAAAAATGGTTAGTTGTCAGTTAGTGTCATTGTTTCCTCTGCATCTGTATTAAATCGGAGCGTCTTTGCAGTTAGGAGCTGCTGTGCTGTCTATTGAGTGATCGACCTCTTTTGCCCTTTCAAATATCTGAAGTGTTTCGTTTCATAAGAGTAGGAATTTTTGCCTTTTGTCTCGGCTGTGTCCCGGATAAGTTAGGCCTTGCTTTCTAGAGCTAGGAAATATCTGTTTACAGCAAGTTCATAAGTTTTTACAACTACTTGATCTTTCCTCATTTTAGATAAAGCACTTATTGTGCCCTCCCTGAGAGTGATCACTTCGATTTAAGTGTAGATTCCTAAGTGCAGTGATTTGCATGCTTTCTGTGACTGTTCTCAGATTTGCTGTGTCTCATAACGTTATGTTTAGAGGTCAAAACTGAGGGTCGCTTTTAACCAAAGTTTCCAGATCTTACCCTATGAGTAAAAATATTTTACAAAATGGTGATTGTATGTGCACACGTGCTCTGGTTGTACCTCAGATTGCAACTGACCTTAATTTTCTCTGCTTGATCTGAGTTGCTTAGTTCTTAACTACTATGTGACACCTACTTCCTTTTCAGAAAGCAGCACTGAAAAAGGTGAAATAAAAATGAGGGCCACTAGGATGACACAGGACAAAATTCTTGATCCAGAGAATGCCTGTGTTGAAAACTCTGCTATTAATTTTAGAGAGAGGTAGCAGCAAAGACAGAGTGCCTTGGACTTTGATTCATACTAGCAGCTCAAATTCAAGATTGTAGATAAGTGAGTTTGAGATTTTTAACGAGTTAAAACTTATCTTGTCTTTTCTGCCAACTTCAGTTAAGAATGTGCCTTTTTTTTTTTTTTTGGTAAGATGAGCACTTAAATACTGATCCAAGCATTTTTGACCTTATGAAGGAGCAAAGCTGTAATGGTCTGCAGAACCTTGCTGATGAAAATAATAACTCACTTCCATGCTGCTCAGGTTTAGCCCCCTCTGAAACAGACTGGTGTTTCGCTACTTAGGAATTGGGCTAGGTTTTTCTGAGCCCTCAAAAAGGCATCAATGTAATTTTTACTTGTTCCATGTACTTGTTTTTCCCAGATCACAGTGCCAGAAATCATGTAAGCAAAGAATTGAAACCTGCCAAAACAGGGACTTTATGGTACGATGCTGAGGGTACATCTGGTGTGCCCTGGTTGCATGTATGGGTTCATTTGGGTGTATTTGAGAAGTAACTGTGCGGTAAGAGTGGACTGTGCAACATGGAAGCAGAAAAAACTGTTTTTTCTGTCATGCATAGTGGCTACAGAGAGAGGTCATTGGAGTGAGTTATCTTTAGCATTCTATCCAGGTTTCAGCTTTGAGCTTACTGATTTTATCCAAAAGAGAACCCAGGAGTGAATTAACATCATGCAGCACTGATAATGAAGGGCTTGTGACAGGGAGTGAAACAGAAGTTAGTTATTTAACAGTGTAGAATCTTAGCGTAACTTAGGTTGGAAGGGCCCGCTGAGGGTCAGATATTTCCTGCTCAAAGCAGGGCCAAACTTGAAGTTAGATCCAACTCCAAAGTCTGATCAGGTTGCTCAGGTCATAACCAGTCAAGTTTGAATATCTGCAAGGATGGACGTTACTCAACTATGGACACTCTAGCCTCTGTGGTATGTAGACATGCCTCAAGTGTTTTTGCAGAAATGATTTTCATGAGACTCTGCAGGAAGAATTTTGTAGCACAAAGAATTGAATGTATGTGTCTTCCTAATGTTGCTCATTGGACATTACTTTTTCATGTGTCTGTGATCTAGATTGAGATCAGTGATCTAGATTGTGCGTTCCAGTCCTGTGTCCCATGTCTCCTCCTTAAGTCAGTTCTGCTTTTCTTATTGTTCTTGCTTTGACTATGTCTGTAGGGGGACAGGTTGATGTCTTTTCATAAGAACTGTTGTGGGATGAAAACTAGGTTATATTGTATAATCATATTGGGGGGGGGGCGGGGACTAGAAGATGTTGCCGTGAAAATTAAGAGACTGAAGATAAGAGGTGGTGCATTACATGTTTGTCGTAAATAGTGTTGCTCCAGAATGGAAGATGCCTTGCACCACCTCATGCTCATTCAGAATTTAAAGAATAATAATGACTGAACATCTGAAAATACGGAAATACTTTCAGTGATAGGAACTTGCAGTTGTGGAAAGCTGGAAATACAATATCACTTAAGTAGCAGTATGGCTATGGCTCAGTGCTTTCATTGGTGCCCCAGCATTCTCAGAGCGCCGCTGTATGTTCGTGAAGCCAGCGTGGCACAGGAAGCCCAAGGGATATTTGCCTAGCTTGTGTTTCAATACTTTGTATGAAACCGCTGCTCAGAAAGCCCATACCCTAATCTCACCCTTATGCTCTTGTATTCGCTTAAAACAGCTTTGCAGTTCATTATTGCAAGGAACAAAATGCTTTCATATTTTATTTCACTGATGTGGGTCAAAATTCAGAATTTTTCATGAGAAACACTTACATGTTTTGTTTCAAATTGAAGAGAACAATTTCAGAAAAGTAATGAACCAGAAGTCATTGAATCTACATTTAGAATGCTTTTGTTTTGGGAAAATTGATGTCTAGTATGGCTAGACACTTTACTTTTCCATTTTATATTTATAATTTTACTAAAATAGTTGTAATAATCAAGTTGCAGCCCTTTTTTACATCAAAATGACTGCTGCATGTGTAGTAATGAAATAGTTTTAACACTGTATTGTCACAATTATAAAAAAAAAATTGACAAAGTGAAACTACATGGTAACATAAAACATTCTGAAACATTTATGGTATACTGTGGATCAGTATAATGTGAATTATTCTTTTTCAATAGTATTGTGAGAGTTTTGTTCTAGTTGGGAGGTTTTTTTTAAATTAAATTATTTTAATCAGCCAGCTTCAGTACTACTGCCTTTCGTGGGAAGCAAACCTTTGTGTATCTTTTACCAGACAACATCATGACAAACTTTAGTGGATCTCTAAAACTGATTATGAATGTCTCTTTTTCTGGTTACACATACACAGAACGGAGCTAGGGGGGAAAAAAGGTATACCACTTACTGAGTAGGTTTGACTCAGCTTCAGTTAAGTTGTAGAATATAAATGAAACTTAACATCATCTTCAGTGTATAGAAATCTGTGCCTCATTTGTTTCAATTACTGTAAAAAATTTTTTGAAGTTACAAATGTGCATTTTCTAAAACCACTTCTCTGATTTACTACCACTTCATACTCATGCTTTCATTCCTTTAAATCGATGATACTGTATTGCAGACCACTTTCCAAAGATGGTCTTATTAAAACTGCTTCTCTGTAAAAAAGAGTTCTTATTTATTTCTCTTTTAAAGTGATCAAATGAGGCTGCTGTGTAGTTTATGGGAAGAGAGACCACACCCTAACAAAAATTGGTTAAAACTAACAAGCTGAAACAATGACAATGTGCGCAGGAGACATCTCTTTTCACACAATTACTCCTTTTTTTTTTATTCTTTTATTTCCCTGTAGTATACACCCATATACTGTCCTGAAGACTGTTTTTTCCCTCCTTTAATTATTGGTGGAAGACTCTCAAAGAGGAGGTTTTCCCTTTGCTGTCATCTTGGAAGCACCTGCAGAATTAATTTCTATCCTTTTATCTCTAGTGATTCATATTCAGTCAATGGAGAAAAGTGTTGTCTCCTGAAATAATAGTGAGCATGCTGATAACTTAAGGAAGCGTGTAATCTCTATACTATATTATAGTATATACATATAGTACAGAGAGTATGTGTATATATATGCTATAAAGTCTTACTTTATCCTTAAATTGCCTGCAGACCTTTCCAGGTATGGTTTTTCGTCTCAGTTTGCTGACTAAGCTTTCACAAATTTCTTGCTTTGCCAGGAAAGCAAGCCCCCTTTTTTCTGACATTATAAGCTGCATTGTGTCTTTTTAATAAAAGGATTAGGTAGGAAGGATTACTCCACCCATGTTAATTGCGTTCCTCTAGTTGGGTGTAAATTATGTTTCTGCCCTCTGGTTGTGTAGTAATTGACCCAGTTATTCATAGTCTTAGTGGCCTATGTTACAATACTTTTAGATCAGAATGTTATCTAACTTGATTGCTCTTTTTTTCTTCATATTCTATCTCTTGTATTACCTGGTGATCAGCTACATTGGAAAGACAGCATTGAGATAAATGTAAAAGTATATGCTGAATGTCCTTATTACTCTGTTATGTAGAAGGAAATCGATAGCATTTCTCATTTTGATCTTACATGAAGTCTTGTAGCAGTTGGAGATTTTCCATGGTTTTTAGTATTTCTGCAGTAGTGTTTTATATTCAGAGTATTTGCAACCCTTGTTCACAGTGCTTCTTAGGTATATTCATAGATATTTCAAATTTTACATTTGCCTTGGTTGGCTAGTATCACTAATATTACTGCATTTGAAGCCACAATATCCTGTCTCTCATTTTGTGTTGACAAGCTACTGTTACTTTGATTTCCTGAGATGAAATATGAATAAAGGTGTAAACCACTTTATGATTTATGACTTTGTTTAGACTATAGATGTGTGTTTAAAAACAAAACAAAACCCCAAACCCCTCTTGTATTAATAATACAAGTTTATGGCCAAGGTGGGTTTTAAGTGCAATACTAACTGGATTTGTTCTAAATATTTTTATGGGATGAACTATTTAAGTTTGTTACGAAAATTGGCAGCACGCAGTTGTCAGGACTTAGTGTTGCTTGAAGTGATGCGAACAGTTCTGAAGTTAGAGAACAAAAGGGGATGAGTATGTCAGAAATGAAGCATCATTAATTGTGCTGCTATCAGACCTTTCTTTCCTTAGCATTTGATGCAAGAATTTGTTATGGGTCCCAATTAGCTGTTCCATTGCAGGCCCAGAACATGTACTGTATGAGCTGCAGGTAACGGGACTTCACCCCTCTTCCACTAACCCATGAAGGGTTCTTTCCCTTCAAATACTCAGGTTGCCATTCAAACTTTCCATTTTTTCCATTTCTTTCTCTGGAAAGATATTTTAAGTCCTCTGTACAGATCTACTTCATGTGAATTAAATGCCTCAAGTGTATATATATGTATTTTTTACAAGTAGTGTTATGTTTTTGTGACCAATATTTTTTAATGCGGAAATCTCTTTTTAGGAATGCTAATGACTGCCAATGAAGCCCCTAAAATGAATATCTATTATATACCAGTAAGTAATACAAATTGTTGCTGATATTGCTCTTCTTTTAAAAGAAGTCCGTTTGGTGCCATTCAAGTATTCATGTTGAAAAATTACTTCTGCAAATTCATGTCTACATTCTCTGGCTTTTAATGATAAAGTAAATTTAAGGTAACTCTAATTTATTAATGTAACATATTTAGTAATTATTGAATTACTAAAAAAACAGCCTGTAATTTGCCTTTTGCTACCAGTTCCAAAACTGGCTAGTGACAGTAGGAAATTCAAGTGGAGCTTTGCCAGATAAAGTAGTTTTTGATAGCTGATCAGAAAAGAATTCCTAAATAGGGACCGTATAGCTTACTTTCAAGATAATAATTTTTTTTTGTTGTGAAATATTTTGTTACTATCTTTAATATGTGGTATATAGTGACGTAGTCAGGGCAGTAAATACTCTTCTCTGTTCTGACAAAGAAATGTTATTGTGTGGCTTCAAGTCTATGTCTTGGCTGTAGCTTCTGCTTGATGCCCTACTTGAATTGCAGCTTTTCACTTGAGAAGCTCTTCACTTGGAAGGCTTGGCTGTAGGTTAACTGTATGTTACATCTCCGCAGGGATTTTAGGGAGACTTAACAGCAAGCCTTCTGGTGTTAGGGAATGATACAGAAAACTACGCCTGCATTTCACTCTTGTTTTGGTTTTGAGTCTACAGTGCACGCACTAGGGGGTTTTTGGCCTGCTAGGAGATAAATAGTAGGATATATATGCAAATATTACAAGCAGATTAGCTGACCAGACTCTAAATCTTAAGTAATTTTATTCATATTCTGGACAAGCTATAAAATTTGTTAAGTTTGAAATATATTTTTAGCTGGTTTTTGAATCGGCCAAGAAGTCTTCATTCAGATAATCAATTTTACATTAATTTTAATTTAATTTTCTTTAGTTTATTTCTGGGTCATCCCCCTCCATGCCCATATGATCTTCATTACATTTAAGACGACGATTCATCAGTTGACATTTTTCTTTGTGGAGTAGATACTAATACCTGTTGTATGTACGTATCTAAACACAACAGTATACCCCTCTAAACAGTTCTATAGTCTGGTTATATTTCCTTGTATTATTGGATTTTTGCACTTAAAGGTAAAATTTTATACATGAGTTCTTTGTGTGTCATTTACGTCAGTTTGTTCTTCAGACGTAAATTATCTATTTCTCTAATTCAGCTCTAACCAACTTCTGTTTTGTTACCTGGAGCTGTTCCATGCTTTGGATAACAAAGGGCATGGGGACAACAAATATTTTTGTATTTAAGACAAAGTATTAGCTATAGTTAGAAGCTGAACACTTTGTTTCTATTTATCTTGTCCTTTGTAAGATTTAGAGAGTAGCTCTCCAAACATTTTTTTTTTTTATCCGTCATCTTTTTAATTAACGGATTGGGGAGGACAAACTCCCATATTTTCAAAGTCTGAGTTTTTAAAACTTGAATGAACTGGTTACTCAATTTAAGTAATTCAGATGGAAAAAGCATTCCTTCTGTCACTAAGGGTAAGGTTCAACTTCTCTCTGAAAATTGTGCACTGAGATTTTTTTATGCAGGTGTGCATGATATATGAACTTTACAGCTATAGCACATTAGAGATGCATATCCAACATTGCCATTTAGCCAAAAAATTTTCATGGCCTTGATTGTCACCAGCAATGAATGTTTGTTAGACCTTGTTCTAGCCAGTATTTTTTGTATTCTTTCACATATTGTAAATCAAAATGAAAAATACTTGTTTTTTACTCTCTGAAATCTCACTCTTGCAGAATCCTCTGTGAATACTGAATTCATGTTTTTGAAGTTAGATAAGTAATTTTTTAGCTAAGAAATGTAAGCACTCTATATTTGATCTCAGATCACACTTACCAGACATTATTGCAAACCTAAATATTGACTAATACTATCTCGTATTTTTGCAGCATGCAAGCTATCCCAATAAAAATGAACACAAATCTTTCCTTAAACCATCTTCCTTTGTCACTGTTCTCTGCTGATTATTGGTACCTGAGTCTGCCTGAACTTATTTGGATCATACCTTTTTGTGGGTTTTACTTTCACAGGGACACATGAGTGTACAAATGGTCCCAAATGATGAATGTTAAAGCATAAAACCAAATATGAGTTCTATTTTTGAAATACTGGTATGTATAAGAAAATTTAAAATTTTATTCAAAGGCTACTGCCCAGATTAAATTTGCTTTTTGAATAAGCTAAACTTCTCCAATTCGTGTCAATGGCTTTGAGTTTGAAGGCTACTGAAGAGATCTTAAATACTGGCATGACCTTTTTTTAGTCAACAATCTGTAGTTCGTTTCAAAACATGCAATGCTTGTTTTAGAGAACAGAAAAGTTAAAGGTAGTGAGAAGTTACTTTGAAATAGAGACAGAAGTCTCACAATCCAGTAACTGGCTCTTTTACCCTGTCTGCCTTTTCACGAGCAAGACTGAAGGGGCTGGCACAGATAGCGTTGTATAATTGAAGGGTTTCTTACTGCATTTCCTAAAAATCAAGTATGTAGCTCAGTAAATCTGTTTTGGTTGGCTGTTTTGTTTTTTTTTTAATCTCTTTTTTAAATGCAGAAAATATAAAATGGAGAAGTCGTGTCAGCTTTAAGGTGCTCCAGGGCATTTGTTATTAAGGAAAACTCAGTGTTATTAATGTGTTCATGTTACAGTTTTATTCCTTGATCTTTTGGGCTAGTTATTTGAGCTCAGAGATGCACACCTGTCCTTTGGTTTCTATGTCAGTAGATTATTAAGACATGTTTTTTTCTATCCTTGGAACACTGAGTAATTCCCTCGCACAGGCAAAGATGAGTTTGGTTGCATGTGTGTTTGGAGCAAAACTTTAAAGAACTACTGATTTGCTATATTACCTGATCTCTTTTCATAGTCTAGTTTTCTGGCTTTTTCCAAGAACCAGGGTTCACTGTTTTTCCAATTAATAGCTTAATTTTCTATTTGTTTATTTACTTTGAAATAGACATGAATACTACTTAAAATGTCATCTGTTTTTCGAGATGTTGACAAGAACTGAGTTACAATTCTTGAATTCCACAACAGAATAAATGCCTGGGGGAAATGCTACTACTATAAAGGACAGTTGTGTTTCAGAGCTCTTGGAAGTACTTCTGTGTAAATAGAATCCATTCAATTGCCCTAGCCCCTCATTGCCCTGTAGTGCTAGTAATTATTCTCTTTTTTTTAAGTCTTCATTGCAAAAGCTAGAAGGAATTGCCATGGCTGTGGTCAAGGTATGGTGCTGAGCTCTAGCCTTCTAGCTTATGACATCAGGAAGAAAATCTTTAGAAGAAGAGATGCACAGGAGTTGGAGTCTTACAGAGCAGGAGTGCATGTGTACGCGGGTGGGTGCAGACAGTCCCAGCATCCTCTGTCCTTGATTGAAGTTGGCCAGACAGTGTAGGACTGTGCCCAGCCTAATATACCCTGCCTCTCAGCAGGTTTTATTAGTGTGGGCACAGTGCTGTGCTAACACAGTTACATGGCTTGTGAACTAGAGCTGGCTCGTGTCTGGCCAGCTTGGAGTACGGTCTGACTGAGCTCATGTCTGACTGAATTATCTGTGTACATGTGCCCATTCTCTCCATTGTTAATGCCAAAGCTAAATTTCCATTGCAAAACCAAAAAATGACTGTCTCTTGAACTTTAGGATTATAAAAGAGTTGACAACGGGTATCATAATATTGTCTGTAAATGAAATGGCATGCATCAGCTTTTCCTGCAGAATTTTCAGCAATATAGGTATGACATTTGAGACTAGGAATGTCTGAGAGCACTATGCTTTTTTTTTTTTTTTTTAAGAAATCACTGCACTTGTTTCTTTTGTGTGCAAAGCTGTTAGTAGAGGGAAAAGAAGGTGATTTTTGGTTTACCAGAAAGGACAGGCAGGTTTGTTTTTAAATGGCAAGAAGGTGCCTTATGCAGGTACACAGTGCAGGGAGTGGGTAAAAGCCAAACCCAATCTGACCATTAAAATGAAGTGTTTGTTTTACATGGGTAACACCTTGAGTGGCTTAGCTTAGAGACTTTGTTTTTGTTTTATTTTGTTGGGCTTTAATGAGGGCAAGTGCCTCTGACTGGAATTGGGCTGTTTGCCAATAGTTTAATAGTTAACTTGCAGTTTATGCAAACATTTGGAACCTACTTCTTGCCAGCTGGCTTCCTGGTGTATCGCTTTGATGTGTGCCTCGGGAAGGTTGAAATGAAAGTTGTATGTGCCTTGGGATACTTTTCAGACTACTGACTCAGAAACATAAGTTGAGTCAATAGTGCAACCAGGTCCTGGCCAAAGAAGTGAAGAGAGGAAGAAGCTTCACCGACACATGGTGGTCCACTGGCCTGGGATCTAACATGAGCTGGACTCTCTTAAGTTTAATTGAGGCTGTCAGCTTCCATGACAGATCATGTTCTCTTTTTAGGTTGTACAACAAACCCCCTACATGTTAGCTCCTGGATGCTCTGGGTGAAAAGCAAGGGGCATAGGTGTTGTTTATTCTGAATGTTTACTACTGGTTACATGAACATGTTTGATCTTAGCACAGACATTTCGAATCAGTCCTGTCTCCTTTATTGGACTTGAAACTTTGGGCTACATATACATACTGAAACTGAAACTTGCTCTGTTCATTAGGCTGTTAAAAGAAGACAGCAATTAAGCGTGTAATTAATTGAGTGTAATATTCTGTGTTCTGGATTTTTTTTTTTTTACTTTCCTGCAGTCTTGGCAGAAAACTCCCTGTTGAGGCTAGAAGCAATGTACTTTTGGTGTAGAGAAGATATTAAGCTCTTTAAGAAAAATAAATCCTGGAGCGTCTCTGGCTTCTTTTCAGGTGGTTTTGGAAAATCATTTGATATCCCAGCACTCTCCTAGTTCAGGGTTGTTGGAGTTAGAAACTGGAAATGTTTCAAGGACAAGTATTTCTTGCCTACTCAATGATTCAGTTTCTCCGAGAATATAATGGGTCTGGTTTCTAATACAATACCCACTTTGGATATGTGGATCTCTTTATTGCTAGAAATATTTATGAATTTTGTCCTCTTCAAATTGGGTGGGTTTTCAACTAAGTTGTTGGTACTTCTTTCTTTTCATATGTGCTATTTTAAATTATTTTTTCTCCTTTTTTTAGGTCTTCTACTTGCCGGGTTTAATTACTCTTTATCATCATCTTTTTGTTTTGAATATGCCTCAAAAATGCTCATTCTTAAAAAAAATTTCTTTTCCTTAGATTTAGGAAAAAAACTTTTAGAAAAACTGTAGAAAAAGCTAAGTTTTCCTTAGTAGTTAACCCTGAAATAGCATAATCTCAGACTATGGCACCAAATTCTACTAGCTCTTGTGTTTTCATTTAGTGCACTGGATATTTGATGAAACAGATCTAGAAAGGGAACTTGTACTGAAGGAAATACAAGTGAAGTTCACCCCCTTTATTTTGTTTTCTTGATACTAGTTCGGAACAGTTCTGGATTGTAAATTAAGGATGAACATGCTTTGGTTTGATTGTAGGCTTCCAGGTTAGCTACTTCTAAATCTACTTGTGACTGAATTGACCAAAGAGTTGTGTTCACTCACCAACAGAAAAAGCATTTATCTGAAATAGGTTAGTATTTTCTGTCAGTCTGGTAACAGACTGCTCTCATTAGTTCTGTGCAAGGGGTACAATCATCAAATATCTATCCTTACAATCTGTCATTTATCACTTTAAAAGATGTGGGAGGTTTCTTATGTGTAGCAGGCTCCATGCTTACCTCTATGATCATAGCCTTTCAGAACAATTTTGTCACTATAAGACTTACTTTCTCATCCTTTCATTCTTTTGGGATCTACTCGTTGTCTTTTTTCTCTCTTGGGTCTTCATATGGTGGGGATACAATTAGAGCAAAACACCTATCCACACCTTGTACTTCATGCCATTAAGACCAATGTTCTGTATAGTCAGCTGTTGTTAAAACGATTTATGGGTGCTGTTAGAGTTACAGCAAGATCTTCTGAACTGATTTTTGGCTTCTGCATGGTAAAAACTATGACACAAACAATGCAATTCTTTTTATATTTGTGGCTGGCATTTTAACACTAATAGAAAAGATTAGGAGTAGAGTGTGAGATTTTGATTTCTTTTTGGATGCTTTCATGTCTTCTGGTTGGCAGTATTAGATCATTCTGGATTAATGCTGCCTCAGCCATCTTCTTGAAGATCATATGATGAGACTGTATTTTTTAGAAGACAGTTGTTCATCTCCTTCAATACAACCCTTACCTAAGAAGTTTTAGGTGAAATGGAAAGCAGCCGTGAAACTGAATTATGCTAAGGGATATTTTTTTCCTATCCTGAAGCAATATATAGTGTAGGCAACATTTCATTCCCTGGGGAAAAAATGTTGTAAAATAAAGATACAGTAGTTATGATGTAGAGTGGCAAATGTTGGTCTTAACCTTAGTTTGCTCATTTTGAGAACTGGGAAATGACTGGAAAGTGGGGTTGTTATGAAGTAGCATATTACAGTTGTGCTTTGAGACTGCCAAGTGTTAAAAGAAAAAACTTTCCATTAATAAAAGACACTTGACTGCATCCTTGGCCTTTAAGCTAATTCTGAGTTTTGGTATATCATTCTTTTAGAACTGTGTTCTCCATCCAGAACAGTATAATCCTTTACACAGAAAATTGTGCAAACAATATAAAAAGAATGTCTAGTGAATGATACATTATCTGTCTCACAATATTTACAAGCATAGGAAAAATGCTGTTTATCTTCACAAACAGAAATGTGAGCTTCCTACTTTTAACCTAAACACTTTCAAACTGAAAAATAACATGCTGGGCTTATTTCCAACAAAGGATATCCTCCATTTCCCATGCACTAGCTCAGAGACACTGTACCACTTATCACACGTATATAGAAGGAAAACACCACCGTGCGATAATCAGGAAACAATTTTTGATCTTCCTGTAAAATTTGTTTTAGATGGGTTTTGGTGGTGATGAAATAATAGTTCAACATCATGTATAGATTATGAAGGTGTATGATTCCTGCTTACTGCTGTTGTGGATGGTAGTATGATAGGCAGCACGTCTTCATTATTTTTTTAGTAGATAGCATGCTGACTGTTAAGTCCATACTTGCTTGTAGTTTACCTCATACCCTTCATAGAGCAAAGGAGAAAACTCTTCAAAGCAGAAGTTTTACTGAATTATACGAGATGATTGCTCTGCCATTTGATAGACTGACATGTTTTTTAGTGTCATGACTGTTTCTTAAGCAATTGGTGGTATGGGACCCTCTGTTCTTGAGTTCCTGTTTTAAGAAAACAGGTTTTGAAGGGAGAGTGTGCTCCCCTTTTTAAGTGGTAGAAAATGTAAGCCTTAAGTATCTGAAAGATTTTTTATTCCTTAAGTTGCACTTGTTCCTTCCTTTGGGCCATCTATTCGTCACCTGGTTTCTGAAAATTTAGAGATGCAGTTGCTCAGCTTCAGTCAGTGAAGAGAGAAGCAGTCACGGATAACGAACAGCTGTAATTGCTGAAAGGAAGGTTTGTACTATACTATGGCCCATCAGCATGTAGTAAGGATGAGTGTCTTTTAGCTTTTGGATCAGAAAAGACAAAGCACATGAGAATTTTCTCTATGTGATAATTTCAACTAATTCTTTATTTCATTATGTTTGAAAGCAGAGGCAAGTGACTCTTGTGGCTTATCTGTATTGTCATATTTTGTGCTGTACTCAGTAGGGAGCCAAATGTGTTATGAGCTATGACTGTTATTCAGAAATAGTAACAGAGTTGTGAGGATTTAAGATTTCTATCACATAAACGTGAGAGAGAAATAAAACCATCAAATACGTGAAAGCTTTCAAATACATATTTGAAAGATATTTCCTACTCAAAATTATTTCATAGTTACATAAAATTTCTTCTCTCTAGCATTATACTCTGTAGAGAGTAGGTTGATTTATGCTGAGGTTATCTTCATTATCTGTCTGGAGGAGTTGCGTGTTCCCAACGGGTAGTTGCCTTTCCTTCCCTTTGTGTTGTCTGGCAGTAGTTGTATAAACTCACGGCGCAGTCTTCCTCCCAGGTTTGCAGAGAGCAATTAAGCTGCCATGGTAGGCAGTTATGAGAAGCTCACACGTTCCTAGATTTCCACTAGTTTGTCAGTTATGTAAGGTACATCTGGATTTGCCGTTACCTTTATATCTGTAGCATGCCTTAGATTTCCCTAAAATGCAGGTCATGCTTTCAGCTCCAGTACAGTAAGTTTTGTTTTCGTGACTGTAAAGGCATTTGTGCTGTAACATTCCTTGGCATCTGGCTTGTGCTGTGAGAGCCCTGTTGTTCCCATCCATTTAAAAGCACGAGAGGCAAGTCCCCACACAACGTGACATTTGGGAATTTTCCTGTCCCATCAGAGAAATGGAGAAGGGGACTTGCTGGGATTTTGCCTTTCTGGCTTATTCTAGGTTATACTTACTTGTTAATTTAGATTGCAATAAAAGGCTATTATGTACATACTAAAATCAATGCACACGGTACTCTCATGTCTGTTAGTAGTGGAAATTTTGTCCATTGATGGCCCACACCCTTAGTATTGCAAGAAATGCTATGATATTTTGAGAAACAGATTTCTGACTGTGCTGGAACAAGTAGAAGCTGTGTAGAAGTTCTCTTCTTGTGTAAGAGAAAGGCCAAGGCAGTTATGAAGTCTCTCACTTGCTGTTGCCTTGTCTGCCTCCCCTGCAGTCACAATTGGAAATGCGGAGGGAGAGAATTGTGAGGGACTTATTCTTGAAAGAATATTGTGATAGGGTGGGGGGGTTTTGTTAGACTTCATATAAAATGTGGAGGTGTTGTGTTTGGGGTGAGGTGGGGTGTTGTGCTGGTTCACTGACCTCGAGTCACTGAACAGTAAATTGGCTTTGTGACGGGTCTAACGAATACCAGAACCTGTGCAAAGGAATGGGTAAGAGCACGTTGTCAGATGCGGTAGGGAATGGGAGGTGTGGATGGCCAAAGGAAAGTGTGGTTGCTGCCTTTTATTGTCAGCAAGGCATTAGAACAGCTGACCATACTTGATCTGCACCTTTTTTTTTTTAATGGATAAAGAAACAGACCATCAGCAGATGTTCACAGGTAAATAAATTTTGTGAACTGAGTCTCAGATGAACTTACTGCACAGTGTTAAGTAACTTACCTAAGTGCCTCCATTATTACAGGAGATATGCTATAGAAGCTGCTATGTTAGAATAAGAACAGACTTTTGGGAACTTGTAATTCATTTCCAGCTGTTATTTATGGGAAAGTGCTTGAAGCAGGTTCTCTCAGGCTTCTCTCTTCTTACCTTAATTGATTAGTTGACTTAATGTGAAAGTAGCAGGTTCTTGTACTTCACGTTTCTACCTATTTTTCTGACCTCAAATTGTCTGAGCTGCAATTGTCTAAAGACCTAAAGCATGTAGGGAGTCTGATAAATAAAAAGATCCATAGCAATAGTGACGAGTGTTTATCTTATGTATGTCAGCATGTCAGAACGTGATGGGTACACTGGTGAAAGCTTCAAACTCCTTACTCTTAATGTCCACAGCTGGTAAGTTACTGATGTCTTGGGAGAAGTATCCCTTTTTCTTCCTGTCTTGTGAGGAAGAGAACTATTCTACTAACGTTATTACAATTTTAAGGAGTAACTTTCTTTGCTGAAAAATTATTTCCTGTTCCTGTCTTGGAGGGCATTTTTTTTTCCCAACATTATGAGCAAGAGGAATGTTGCTTCCTTCAAAAGATGGTGGCTTCACCAAGAAGACACCCACAGTGAGAGCAGACCTGTGACTGGTTAACTGACTGTAATACCTGTCAGATCAGAGAATATGAGATTTAAAAAAAAATAAAAAAAAAAAACAACTCCAAAATAACAACAAAAACAACAAACAAAAAAAAACCAAATAAAAAACCAAAATAAAAGAAAACCAAAAAACCCCCAACACCACTGTAAAGCCAAACTGCTTAGGATTAGAAAAAGTACTTACTATCTGATAACTACCAGGGCAGAAAGATTTAGTATCTCATTCCTAGAAGATGTGTGCAAGTTCCTGCAGCAGTTTTTGTTTAACACTGGGAAGATCTTAAAAGCAACATTTCCTTTAACATGCTCTCTAAGGAGTGAAACCTCCAAATTGTTGATTTGGCAGCTTCCATAGCATAGTGAAAGGTAGGAAAACCAACTTCTCTGATTAATGAACCTGCCAAAAATGTCTGGATGTGCTGGAGTTATGATGAGAGAAAGAGCCAATTCATTGTATAGTTCAGTGAAATTTATGAGTGTGTGGGCTTAAAACCAAATGCAATGCTGTTGTCAGTAGTATGCCGAAAAGGAAGAATGTGCTATTCAGTCGCTCTTGGTCATAGCTGTACTGCAGTGAGCTACTCGATGGCCGTAAAAGCATCAAACCTGCACCATATAATGTAGGGTGAATGAAAGCATGAAACTATGAAAAATGAAAAGATATGGGAGATTTATTTCAAGTTTGTTCCCGAAACCCACTTAATTTAGAGAGTTAAAGAATTTTATTTGGTACATTAAATGGAATTACTCGTGAGATTAACAGGGCACGATTGGAGTGGATTGTAGAGCGTTCATAGGGAGAAAGATTAGAAAGGAATGGCAGAATAAAACTCAAAATCACAAATTGTTTGCAGCACATTGGTTACTAAGGGAAACACAGTATATGGAAACATAGCAGATAGAAACATAACAAGGTAGCGTGATCCCAATGCTCCTATCTAACATGAGCTAATCTCCTGGGCTCTCTGAAGCTCTTGGGCTGGATATGACTGAAGCCCAAAAGCATAGAAACAGGAACAGAGAGCTGCAGCTTTTCATGTCTGAAAGCTAGAAATGATCCATCTGATTTCTGAGAGTTACCAATTGCAACTGATGTAACCTTGACTGCTAACGAGGTACAACAAGGTGTTCTTTCTTCTCTTGCCTTTTCAATGCATATAGATGGAAACTTTTCAAAGTTGTTAGATATTGAGATCTGTCTAATTCTTAAAATTAGAGAACAAAACATAGAAAACAGTACTCTTAAAATGGATAGTAATTAATTACTCATGTAATTGCATTAATTAAACTTGGCTATGCAATTAGGGAGCTAATTATGTTTAAAACACAATTGCACATTTCAATCACTGCCCACACCCTGGGGATCACCTTTTTTTTTTTCCCCTCCCTCATTAGACCTTCTGTAATCTCCTACAGTTAAATGGCGTGATTGAAGCTGAGACTATGCATGCTTAGGTGTGCATTTACTTTCTCCAGTAAATGTGTCCTATTAAAAGTTTAAAATGCTTCTTATTGTACCATTTTATTTGAAAAAAAAAAACAGCCAAAAAACCAAACAAACAAAAAACCAAAACCCAACCAAAACAAACACCAACAGTAAGAATTTATTATTATTCTTTGTCTCCTCCAAAGGATTGTTTTTGTCTCCTACGGGTAGATATGTATGTGAAGTCATTGAGTCATTTGTGTAAAATATATTGCATTTAAAGAAATTATAATCTGGAAAAGAATCTCTCTTTGTTAAAGTGCCTTAAGTTTGGGTTGTTTTGTTTTGTTGTTTTTTTTTTTTTATAAAATGGAAACAGAGGCATGGAGGAGCTTCCTTGGATTGTGGAGTCCAGTCCCATTTTATCAGAGGCAATCAGATTGTATAATCTTTTCCATGAATATGTCAGATATAATCTGAAAATTAGTTCTTTGTTTCTTCCTCATTATCTCCATTAAAAGGCTGTTCAAGAGTCACATTCCTCTGATGCTTAGCTAACTTTTCTAATTTATGGTGTCACAGTCATAACTTTGCATGTATTTATTCTTGTGCAAGCATTATTGTTTCAGAAATCATCCTAGCAGCCTTTCACTGTACTTGCTACAGTCTGCATTCACGTATCCTGAATAGTATTGCCTGGAGTTGTACGAGATGTCTCTACTGAGTCATTATTCCTAGCCTATATTAGTACAGTGGCCTTATATGACCATTTTATTGTCCTGTGATCAGTTGGTATCATTTTTTTCCTATTCTGTTCTTTACAGCTGATAGTGATTGGCTATATATGGGGAGGTTTAGATTGGATATTAGGAAAAATCTCTTCACTGAAAGGGTTGTCAAGCATTGGAACAGGCTGCCCAGGGAAGTGGTGGAGTCACCATCTCTGGAGGTATTTAAAAGATGGGTAGACATGGTGCTTAGGGATGTGATTTAGTGGTGGACTTGGCAGTGCTAGGTTAACAGTTGGACTCAGTGATCTTAAAGGTCTTTTCCAACCTACATGGTCTACGATTCCACATCTCATCCAATTTTCAGCATCTTAGTTTTCATGGTAGCTTTTTTCCCTGAGAGGTTTTGAGCCTTCTTGAGTGGCAGTTTGTCATCAGCAGGTTTTGTTGGCATTTTCCTACTATATGTGACAGTCATTACTGAAAATATTTAACAGGATAGTCCTTGGAGCTTCAGTTGCAACCTACTCTCTGTGCTGTACCACTCCTTTCAGCATAAACTGTTTCTCGTTAGCCAGTTCCTATCTTGCCTTATGGTTATTAAAATTCTTATTGTGGTAATTTTACACAATATACTGTACCCAGAGCTCTGTTGAAAGCCTTAAAGATATGCTATTTTTGTTGTAATTGACATTATTCAAATAGTATGGTAGTGAATGATTTTAGTAGTATGTTTTTGCTACCTGATAAAGGTCTTACAGTCTAACTTAAAAGCCATAGAAGGTACCATAACAAACAATATGAAGATGTTTTGAAAAAAGATTTTACTTCTCAAATACTTTATGAAAGAGCAGTGATATGATGTATTTTCATACTTATTTGTTATTAACTGTATTACTATGGTATGAGATGATACAGTATTACAGTGTTACTTCTTTGTGAAACAAGTTTCTGTGAAACTGCATGTTGCAGTCTTGTACAGCCATGGCAGCTAACACTTCTGCTTTCCAAAGCCTCTGGAAGTGTTTTGTTGAACGATATCCACAGACATTAAGTTAGTCTTCTAGGGGGAATTTAGACAGTGTAAACTTTGCAAATTCTAGTTAATTATTTTAAAATCTGATTTATGCTGTCTGTGAACACTTTGCATATTTCTGATTGCTAAAATACATCAATGAAGGTTGGGAGGAGTTTCTGCTGGTTGAGTCTTAGTATATTTTGACATCTTATTTACAGCTGAAGAGTTTCACTGCCCTGTATGAAATCTTCCAGGGACTTGCTATTTAACATCCTGAAAAGTAGATTTTGAAACCTGTTTTGACTCCCTGAGAAGAAAAGAGCAACTGTTCAGTCCACATGTGTAGAATTGGTCCCCGAAACCTTCAAACAGATACTTAACAATACTTATCTGTATGTGCATTTGAAGTCGTTTAATTTAAATCTCTTGACATCTGACTCTGGAAGCTGCTACACATCCTGGCCTTCTTTTACGTTGTTGAGCATGTTTAATACTAGTTAGGATTAGACCCAGTTTTTCCTGTGGCTCTAAGGGCTCTGCGGAGCTGGCTGTCAGATTGTTGAGTGGCATTTTAAAGTGTACAAGTGCTGTCTGGTGTTCCAGATTGAAGATAAGGAACATCTGTTGTGGGTTGGGAATAATAACCTGCTCTGTCCTAGGGTTCATTAATTTCAGGGGAATTACAGACTGATGACACGATGATATTTTCGACAGAAGAGCTCAGGAATTGGGCATGGCTGTAAGTACAGGGCATTGTGGTGCTACAAAACTTTTAAGTTAAACATCTTGTAAAATAGAATACAAAGAACTGTGTTTTTTGAAGTTATTTTAGAATATTTTAAAAATACTTTTCTGTCAACATTTTTTGCTTCTTTTTCTTGAAGAGTTTGGCCTTGCAGTTGTCATTTCTACTCAGTTGCATGCTAGATTACTCATGATATTTTGTATTTTCTGTGTCTAAAGTGTTAAAAAAAGACATTCTAATGTGTACTAACAAAAACTTGGCATTGGATAACGTGATACTAATAATAATCAAGTCTGCATCTTTGCTTCTTGTGGCTTGGTATAAGACACAAAAGGCAGTGGTGAGATGTCTGTGTTACCCGTGTACACCAGTGGGAAGCCCCCCATGGTAAGTCCAGCCATGTGGCTCACCTGCGGGGAGGAGAGGGCTGCTGTCCTCGTCCTGCTGCTCCTCATCCCCTGCCCGGCATGACCCAGCCACCACTCTGCCTTGCAGCGCGGTGGTGGGACATGATGTGGGATGAGTGCATTTTGATCACTTCATGGGTACTGTTTCCAGTTGGTTAAGGAGGAGAGCAGGGAGCAGCCTGCCCAGCTTGCTGCCAGTGGCGCCCAGCCCGCCGGGGAGGCTCTTCTGTTGATAGGGAAAAATAATTTCAAAGACAATCTTCTTGATTTTCACCAGCAATTGGAAATTGTCTCAAGAAGTGGTTATCCTACGGAAGACAGAATAATAATGAAAATAGCAAAAATACTGATTCAATCACTATTGATGATGATGTCTGGTTTTCCTATCCTAAGAAATATTTGAGTAAAAGCCAAGTGTAGTTTTGCACTCATTTAATAATGATTTTCCCATTAGCTGTGTGCAGCTTTTCTAAAACTTGCGGAGAAGCCTGTTTGGTGCATCATAAATACTGTAAAAAATGAGATCTGTCAGTTAAGTTGCCTGCAATTACATTTTCTTATTCTTGCTGTGAATTCCAGTGCATTTTTCTCTGTTCGTTATGGCAGAATTTTATGTTCCCAATCTAAATTGATAAGTATATTAATTAGCCACCCAAACTCCATAGCTTCATGGCTGTTTTGCTGGGTTTAGCACGGACTGCACACCAGGCTGCGGTGGTGGCAGGAGTTCCGAGGGGTCCCCCCTCTCCTGCTGCACGCCTGCTGTATGGAGACCCATGAACAGGGGGGAGAGACGGGTTTCATCCTTGGTGGCCGGCTCCAGACCAGCCCTCTTAACTGTTGCATTTGTACCTGGGCACAGGAATGGCGAAGCCTGCTGTTTCAGAGTGCTCTTGGCATCATCCCGGGATGTCTTGGTTGACAGAGGATGACAGAGGAGCATGAAACTCTGCAGTTAAAATGCAATGGCAATTAAATTCTGTGAAGAATTACTATTGCGAGAGAAGGACACTTCTTGTTTTTGTTTTTGTCATGGTGGCTCGTATTGTTTGCCTTTTCTATTTTTAAATTTCTTCCTAAGCTTTAAAAAATGTTCCATTTTAATATAGAAAGCAAAGCTCCTAAGGTGTCCTAGAATAGGTAGGCAAGTGGTTTCATTAGGGTGGGAGAGAGGGAAATAAGGCAATTAAACATACACAGGCATCTCTGTAGGGTTTTCCTTTTCATCAGGTTACATGTGAAATTTGAATAATGGTTGGACTTTCTATTTTTTCCTGGTATTCTGCCACTACTTTTTTCCGTTAATTATCTCATTTCCACTCCCTTGTTTTCTATGATCTGATCATCCAGCTCGCTCCACAGATTATAATGAATAATCAGGTCTTTTGGCTTTATGTATTTTGTGGCACAGGTTATGTGCCGTGAAGGGTTTTACTCCCAATATCAGGTTTTGAGTACAGGGGTGCTTGGAACAGCGAGTGAAGCTACACCTGAAGAGCAAATAAACTGTTTTCCCTTATTTGTGAGACTTCTACTTTCGTTATTTGTGCAAGATCCCATCGGGGGATTACCTTAACTGGTTGGAGTGGCCTGAGTTCTCAGTTGAGTAACATGCACTTTGTAAGGCTTGAGCAGATAGTGTTGTAGACGTGGAAGTGATGAAAAAGGTTTATTGAAGTGACAGGGATCTTTACATGATGAGTCAGCAAGATAGAATGAAGGGGAACTTTTTATTTAATAGGAATGGATGTGAGTCAAGGATTCTCTAATCTCATTTCTAATAATCTGCAGCAGAGAAACTTGTACTTAACAAAACTTCTTTTGTAATAAAATTCTAGTTAGTAAGCAAGGACAGATGGTTTTATCCAAAACAAAACTATAGGTAAACTTTAGAGAAGATTCCTCCACTTCAATCATGCTTTGATGGTCTGGTAACAAAGCACAGATAACTGATTTCTTGAATGGCATGAAAACCAGCGGTGTGTTTAATATATCTAGACCGCTTTCTTATTAATATAAAAGTTTGGCGTTTAGATTTGAAGAGGTGGGTTTGAGGGAAATAATGGAAAGAATTAAAATCTGGATGAAGATAAGATGGAGACGAAAGCTTCTGCAGTGTTGGCAGGAAATCAATCTGAATGTTGTACAGTGTGTAAGATGAGTATTACTTGAGCAGACATAGGGATTTGGTTAATTCATTAAATAGGTAAAGTTTTTCCTGTTAGTGACATCTTAGGTCTTTCCTTGGAAGCTCTTACTAATTGGAATAAAATATGCAGCATTGTAAAGAAAGTGAAATTTTTCATTTGGCATGTTATGGTTCTCAGCTAGGGTTGAAGTCTTGCAAAGATAAATCACACTTGATACAGAGACGATAGCGGTCTAGAATACAGTATTATTGTCTGGAGTGTTACAGTCTAGAATATTAGTAGAATGTTATGGTCTAGGATACAATTTTACAATTTTTTGTGTATAGTTGTCTTCAAAAGAAGACTTTTGAATGAGTAGTAACACACTTTTTAAACGAATGGCATTATCTCATACTGTTACCACACTATCATGTTAAAACAAACTATATGTATTTTATGTCTATAAAATCACTTCTTCCTTCCATAATCGACTAACATCTTAAAATGTTGAATCACAACCATTCCTATGGTCATGTTGACTGCAGAGTCTTTAACATAAATTTTTGGCAAACAAATCAGAAGCCTCATCAGAAGTCCCACACTAGGAGTTAACTGGCCGCTTTACATTCTAAAATGTCAGCTGATTTGCTCTAGAGAGAAAAATGTAGTGTTGGATTTTTCCATTCGGCTAACTCACCTACTGAAATAATAGTACTGGAACAGCTGAGTATGGCTGCATGCATCAGGGTAGAGAGGAATTTCAGTCAGAACAGCGGGAGGGAAAAGTGAAGGGAGCTAATTGTTAACTGGGGAAATTGGAGGAAGCTTGTATGGAAAAGTACATTGATAGTGCAACATAATATTGTTCAAATAAATCCTTTGCCTCATGGTGGAAATATGCAAGTTTTTTAATATTTCCCATTATCTGTTCATACGGTCTGGGTTTATCCTTGAATAAAAATACATTAAATATACCTGTGGTGTTTCAATTAAAATAAATAGGGCAGAACAGAATTTAACATGATTGTGTAGTGAACCCAATGAGTTCAAGATCCAGCAGTGCTTTAGAGATTAGTTGCTGTCTACTGCTGTTGGTTCATAATTTCATCTATAATGTTTGGCTCTGAGTTTTTAATGAATTAATCAATCAGACTGGGACCACTTGAAGCAGTTAAACTTGAATCCTCTAGATTGTTGGTCTCAAATAAATGACCTGAATTAAAATAATACTTACATAATCTATAGTACCCCTTATTGGTAATGCAAGCAATAGGTTTAATTGTGGTCTCTAACTGCTGTTGCTCTTTACATCTGTTTGATTTCAGAGGGATTCATTTGTTATTCCATTACAGCACAGTAGCTGAGAGCCTAACTGTACATTTTTTCTGTAAGAATATACAATGTTACAACTTTCTATAATATCCACAGGTTTTAGGGCCTGCCCCAAAATGGTGTTCCTTCTTGGACAACTTGACTGAAGAACTGGAAGAGAATCCAGAGAGCACAGTTTATGATGATTACAAATTTGTTACCAGACAAGACCTTGAAAATTTAGGTAAAACAGTTGAATATCCTCTTTAGCTGACTTTTGTTAGTTTTTGATCATTTACACATCTAAGTTTTGTAATTCTAGTGCGATGTATGAGGACTGATAGAAATTCACTGGCAGTAGTTTCCTTGTTGTCTTGGTTATTAATATACCAGACTGATAGCTTTATGTTCTTTGGTTCCCAACCAGTGCAACACTAGATATTTTTCAGATTTTTATCCCAAGAAGATGATTGATATTTGCTGGTTTAATATGTCTAGGAATCTGTTGTATGTGCTTTCAGACACTAAATGGAAGGCATAGGAAGAGAAGTTGGTTTAGTTTTCAAAATATTTTTGAGGTGCTCAAATAGTATGTTGGAACTTAGAGCAAAATTTGTCAAAGGCTACCCTATTTGAATGTGGTAATTTCCAGAAAATACAAACCATTCTAAGGCTAATAGAAACACAGTTTCAAGGAATTGGAATGCGGAAAATTATATAGTAGAGAAGGTAAGCATGCTTCTTCCAAGGTAGTCAGTCCTTTTTCTGTCTGTTACATGTTTTGAATGCAATGTTTTGCTCCAGTTTAATTTAATTAATTTACCTCTGAATATGGGAGTTGGTTTTGGCCTGGCAGGAGGCCATACAAGGCGGAGGTCATCCAAAGCACCTGCATCTTCTGTGTTAGAGTTCTAGTCTAGATGGTCTGAGTGTAGCCCACAGACCCCTCTCCCAGTTGTAAGGGAATAAGGCAATATAGTAGTATCTACACAGAGATTTGACTGGAAATAGTTATTCTGCTTTAAATTCACTAGAACTTAGTCAAATTCATTTCCCCATAAATGCAAGCTTTCACATGAAGAACCAGCTTAGAGGATATTTTGTATTTCATTTGTCAGGGATTTTTTTGTGTTACTAGTCATTAGTAGTACTCTCATTTACTAGCCGTTAGGAGTACTCTCATTTTGGAATACGCAGGAAGATTGTTTTCCTGGAAACAGTTAAAAAATTTTTTAGAGGCAACGTTGCTTTCTGAGATGCACAGCGCTTTCTCACTTTTTTGCCATTTAGTTCTAGAAGAGGTTTGTTTATTCTTAATTTTTAAAGACTTGGGGTTTGTAGAGAGTATTTTGCTATAAAAAGCTTTTCCTTTTCTCAGTCTTGGAATTTTGTGAAGATACATGGAAGAAAACCAGAGAACTCTGAAGTATTTTCATTCTTACTTAGGTTAGGGCCTAGGGTGGCAGTTTTATGACCTGATGTAGTACTGTATTTTTTTTCAACATGTTGATTCTTCAAAGATAGTGACCCAAGGCAAAACTCTTTAATTAAAAACATCTCTATACCACACTAAAAAAGTGATTGTCAAACATCTATGGACTTTAAAAAAAAAAATCCTCTTGAATTTTTCTTAGTAAATTTTATGGACCATAGTGCTTGTGGGCATTTTTAAAAAGTGCACAGTAACATGTATTATGACAAGAAAAATGATTTCTTGCTGGCCAAACTGGATTTTTATTTTTTTTTTTGTGGTTTTATTTAGTCTTGATGTAATAGATGTGACTGTTAGATTGATGTGTTGCATTGGCAGTGCTTGTTTGTCTTGAATCAAGTAAGTGAAGTGGCTAGCTTGGAATAGGAGTTCTTTATACAGGAAAGCTCTTTGAAATCCTCTGTAACTTTTTTCCCAGGCCTTGCTCATCTCATTGGATCATCATTGCTCAGAGCATATATGCATGGCTTTTTCATGGACATAAGACTTTATCATAAGGTAAATAAGACTGATCCTTGTCAATTTTTACTCTTAACAATAAAATATGTGTGTTGGATTTTTGTTGGGGGTTTTTTGTGTGTGGTGGGTTTTTTTTGCTTTCTTTTTTCTCCAAATAAGGGAGATGTGTTAATGTTACTTTCTTTATACTCCCTTTTGCTTGTTCAAAGGCAAAAATGATGGCCAACCCCTTTGCCTATGAAGAATACAGAAGAGAGAAAATAAGGCAGAAGATAGAGGAAACACGTGCCCAGAGAGTTCAACTAAAGGTAAATCCTGTAAACAATGAGTATACTTCTGGGACAACTATTTATAAAGCATAATACATTCTTAAGTGTATCTCAGAGGTGTAATGAGTTAGGATTTGATTCTGTTTATCATCAGAGGCACAAAGTAATTTATAAAACTTTTTGAATGGAACCATAAAATTCCCATGCGTGTGATTCCCACAGATGAGAAAGACTTGATATCAAACTGTAAAAGAGCAGCTCTCATCACATTTGCCACTTGAGCGGATAACCCACTGGTAAAACTTGCAGTTTCTACTTTTGTCGTTAAGCTAAATAACTTAAGCCATTAAAACATAATACTCTGGAAAGAGAGCTATAAAAATAGTATTGTGTTTATAAATAGTAGCTTTCTAGATTGAATTTTGTAAACATAAAAGGAGAAATAATTGCTTTTAAAGCACTAGAGCTGATGTATTGCAAGGAAGAAACGATACAGAAGTTCTGCTTAAATTTTCTCCAAGTGCTATAGTTTTGCTAGTACCTAGAAATATTTGGAAACAGTCAAGGAGCTTTTCATCAAAAGTTGTAAGAATGAATAAGAATTCTCTCTTCACCACACTTACGAATGTAAAGACATGTAAGTTTTTGCATGTGTAAAAGATTAATTCATTTCCTCCCTTTAGAAACTTCCAAAAGTCAATAAAGAGCTCGCACTCAAACTGATTGAAGAAGAAGGAGAAGAGCAGCAGGTTACTAGAAGAAGGAAACAGAAGGTGAGCTTTCGTTTTGGAGACTTCTGTAACTGGGAGCGCAGAAATAGTAATGCTTACGGTATTGATTTGTTGTTGTTGTTTTGATTTTCTTAATTTTTTTTTTATTGTTACCTGGCCAAACAGATTCAAAATTCTATTGCTTCTGTTTCTCATAAATAACTTTTTGTAGTAGGTGGCTTTAAGGTAAACTTCACTGTAGCTGCAGCACCTAAAAGGCCACATAGTAAATTAGAGCTTAAAATGATTAAATACTCACTGTGAAGATGATACGGACTTTGTAGAACTCCAGAAGCTAGCTAAATGCAGAGTCAATACCAAAGTTGTTCGAGAAAGACCTATTGTTTGCATTTGTTGGTATTTTGGTGGTAACCACGACAAGACAGATGTTATCTGTGAAACTGAAGATACGATTGCCTTTCTTTGTGCACACAGTTAACTACATTTTATAAAATAGCCAAAATGGTTTGCTCTTGTGCAACAGGAATTCTTCCTGCTGTTGAAAATAATCCATTTTTATCCTAAGTGAAGTCTGAAGGAAAAAATGTTAATGTTTAGTGTCTGGTGGGAGGGGGGGTGTCTTTCTATAAGTAGCACTTCATAGGTGTTCATTCTTACAGGAATATAGCATACGTGAAAGGCAGGCATTAGCTTCACGTGGCATCAAATGATATCCTGTGTGTTACAGTTAGTAGGAAGCATGAAGTCCTGAAAAAGTAGGTGGTGGTAAATAAAACCTTAAATGCAGACTGTTGAAGCCAGTCTTACAATGGAAATATGAGTTCAGTAAATGGGGGCTGATTAGTCTAGGAGTACGTATAGATTATGTTATTAAGTGGACTAAAAAGAGTATACATAAAAATGCATGTTCTGGTTATTTTCCTGAAATGGCATTAGAGTCTTATGAAGAGGAACTTATATTAGGTTTTGGGATTTAATTTTTTGCTGTGTGACTGCGCTTCACACATTAGCAACAGTTTCTGTGTTTAAAATTTACACTTGTTATTTTCTGTATCTCCCCCACCCCCCCACTTCTTAGGTAAGAATGAAAATTTAATGCTGGGGTGGGATGATTGTGCTGGTATAAGTTTGGCAATGTTGAAAGATCAGCTTTTTATAATAAAAAGCTATGTATTAATTTATTTTAAAATGATGACAACAAATATTTACATAAACTGAAATTGTAGCTACTGTTCCTAATTCAACAGTAGCATAATTTACACTAAGTTTGTTTTACTTTGACATGAATGAAACTGCCTTTTCTATTCTGTATGCATGGGCAGTGAAGAAGTGTTATAAGATGTATAGAAACACTTACTCTTATGTATTTACAATAAAACAGTAGTAGCATTGCATGAAGACGTGCTTACCATGATAATTTGTTGTACATGTTGTAGAATCATCCCCGTCAGGCAGGGTATTTGCCTTGGAGATACTGCTGATTAGTCAGTAGATATCAACATGTTTCTAGACTAGCTGGCAGAATGTATGAGAAACATTAATTCAAAAATATTAGTAATTGTGTATTTAAGGTGTCTATAGTGTGCATTAAAAAAACCCTGTCTTGCTTACAGGTAGCTTAGAATGGTATTTATTTGATCTTTGTGAAAGTAATAAAATATAATAAGCATAAATCTTGATTTTTATATGATCTGGAAGGATAAAGCAACTGGCATTTCATGTGCTGGTTTTGAGTTTTGTTTAATTAAAAAGATGTTTCTTTCTTTACCAATGTCTGTTTCAGAATTTTATAATTCACTCATGCTTTGCTTCTTTTCCAGAATCTGCCTAGTCTTCTCAAAGATGATCGTTTTAAGGTCATGTTTGAGAATCCAGATTTCCAGGTGGATGAGCAGAGCGAAGAATTTAGGCTACTTAACCCACTTGTTTCAAAAATAAGTGAGAAAAGAAAGAGGAAACTAAAGATGTTAGAGGAACTGGAAGCACAAGAACAGGTAAAATATCTTGCATTTGGATTAAGAAAAATCCATAGATTTGGGGTTTTTCTTTGTTTCAAGCATTCAGATTTTTCACCCTGGAAAGAAGGAGGCAATGCAAGAATGTTTTATCAGCTACAGTAATTAAGTGTAATTCATAATGTTATCCTAGTTGTTAGATGTGAAAAATATTGTGTCTACATGTATATAGGTTTGAAAAACATAAAATATGTAGGTGGAAACAATTTTACAATATATCTTCTGCTTCATTTGCTGTTACTGCTTTTGTTCAAATTTTAGTTCTCTTCAACTGTATCTATGTAAAAGCTGTCACGTATTCTAATTGCGGGAATGCCTTGAAAAGAAAATTAGTTGATGATTTCTTATTTTATACTATTTTTGTCTGCAGGAAGAGGAGGAAGAACCAGAAGGAAAAGCAAGTGATGCAGAAAGTTCTGAGAGTTCAGATGATGAAAAAGGCTGGGTTGAAGAGGTCAGGAAACAGCGCAAGCTTCTACGCCAAGAGGAAAAAGTAAAGCGGCAGGAAAGGTTCAAGGAGGATCAGCAAACATTACTGAAACCTCAGTTTTTTGAGATTAAAGAAGGAGAGGAATTCAGAAGCTTCAAAGACTCTGCCAAAAAACAAAAATTAATGAAGTAAGACTAATGTTCCTCTTTTAATAGCTGGGGGTGGACGATTCTCAAGTATTTCTCTACAATGCAGGCCAGTGGCATTTTGGCTTGGAAGCACTTATTCGTAAAGCCACATCTGGCAATTCAGGGATATAACTTAAAGCGACATAGTTGTTGAAAGCTTTATTTTGTAGATAAACAAATACAGCGTTTAAAGTACGGCAGAGAGACAATACAAATGAGATGAGTAGGAGACTGATTCTGAGCAAGATTTGGCAATCTGTTCCTCAGTGTTGGTGAACTGCTGCTCTCACAAATAACTCTGATGTCTGTGAGGCTGGTTATATTTCTCCACCAGTGTCAGTATGAGGTTGACAGTCTGGATGTTTTTCATCTGACCCTCTGAAAGGATGTAGAATACTGCATGACTAGTAGCTATTTTGGGGATAGGAGTAAGGTGGTAAAACAAATTATTTTGTCTGGGTATTTTTATCGCATCCAGAAACTTTAAAAAACCTATGCTGTCCTTATGTTGTCAGGTCTCCTTATTTCTTTTTTTCTTTTTGCAATACAAAATACATTCTTTAAATGTGGATTTCCTTAAATTGATGATAAACTAAAGTAATTGGGTATTGTATAAAGAACACGTCAGACTAAAGGACTTGGCTTTGAGGTGCTTAACGCCTGCAAATCTCATTGATTTATTTTTTTTTCAGAGGTGAGTTGAGCCCTTCAGAAGATGAAATTTAATAGCCTTTTATTATTTGGAGTGCAGACATTAATATTAAAACCTTAAAAGACAATAGCTTCAAAGTTCTTGCAGCACACTGAGTGCAGAGCAGAATTTTGACTAATGTTGAAAACAAGTTGCTGGGCTAGATGGATCTTGTAATAGCCATTATGTTTCTACTTAGAATAAAATGATACAGTCAAAGAAAAGGAAGTGAATAATATATATAATGGGACTGTTTCTTTATGTCACTAATGACTGATTCTACAACCTAGTTGTTTCATGATGGAAATTTGCTGGAGGTATGTGAAGAAACATTTGGTAAAAATTCAGCCTGTCCCTTAAATGTGCAAGTTTTTAACTGGAATTGTTGTGTAAAATGGTCTTTAAGTATTACAGAGGCAGTGTTTCCACAGTAGTCCAGTAGTCTATGGTTTCCGTCTTGTGCCTGTAAGACCTCTTTAAATAGAAGCAGTAGTTTTTATACACTAGAGTTTATAGCAGTTCTGCAGAACTGATTCCCATGTTTCCCTTAGCTGTTTTTTATCAGCAAGTGTTTTCATATAGGGATTTTTCTCTGTTCTTTATATTAAATATACCCACTCATTCTGGACTCTTAACTTCCGTAGATTTCTCCATCAACTTTCTTCTGATTATTTTTCTTTCTTTCTTCCAGAAGATGAAGCAACTTTTTACTTTTGTTAGTTGGTTGTGGGTTTTTTTTTGTCAGGAGAAAATACACTCTGACAGAGTATTGTAGGTTAAGGGTATTTTTTTACATTGTACTTGCGTTTATAGTCATGTCAGTAAGTGGCTTGAAAAGGAGCCTGAGACAGTAGTCAAATGGCACTGTATTCTCACTGCCGCCAAAATACTTCCCTAAAAGGCAGTATGGCTGCAGCCTACTCACATACCGTTCTTTTACGCAAATTCAGCTGCTGACCTCTAAAGGAAATTCTCAAGGACACTCTATTTGAAGTATTAAGGTTTCATTTTGCTCAAAACATTGAAGGCTTAAATGTGAACAAGGATACTGAAAGCTAAGTAAATAAGCCAAGACAGGTGTAAGGAAGGAAAACATTTAGAAAAAAATAATACAGCGTGACACAGGACAAAATTAATTCTTTCATCTGGTTTACAGAGGGAGAAAAATCATTGCTTCAGCTCAGGAAAAACGAAAACAAATACCAGAGATCTGTCCAGTGGATGGAGGAATATCGGTGATGACATAAACCATGGAAAGACGTCTAAAAGACTATGTTTAGGGAAGAGAGAATCTGTCTTAAGATTCGCTGCTAATTCCCTGCAGAGTATTTTGCAAGGTGTGGTGCATAGTTAGGGTGGCTCAGGTTAGTTACCCTCTGTGTGGTAAATGCACAGATGGGATGTAATGTAAAATGTTTAAAAAACAGAAAAGGATTGAAAATTGAGGATAGAATAGGATGACAAAAAAATGGATGTGACAGCAGTACATCCTTCGTGTTTTTCTGAGTTGCTGTCATTGAATTGCCTTTCCATTATTTTTTTGGTTTTTTGGTTTTGTCTAAGCAATTAGCTCTATAATCACTGATGCAATTTGTGCTCGTCCAAGTATTGTTCTGAGTACGGAGTTTGATATTCCTCAAATTCTTAAAGGAAATCTAAAAAATTAACAGCTGATATCCATTTCTTATAATGTATAGCTGATACGATTCTGTAGTGTGTTGTGAGCTAACTTGTTTGGTTAATAAGCATTTTCACAAATTAGAATTTTATGAAGAAAATACCTAAATATGTTTTCTGCGGGCCTTATTCAGTGATAAGTAGTCAGCATAAAAATAATTAATTCAAGTAATGTAGTGAAAATTGGAAAGACTGTAGTGGCATGTACAATCTGGTGAGGCTGGCATGTTTGTCTTTGATTTGATTTATCCAAGTTATGGAATGATGGTCTGTGACCAATATAATTAAGTACCTTAATACCTTCACTATGCACTTAATGGTTAGGTGTTCTTTTTTTTCTCTAATCGTATAATGTTCTACCTGAGGAAACAGTTTATGACTTATATAAAACTGGGTGTTTCTTTCTACATGTGCCTGACTCAGCACGGCTCCAAGCCCAACTTCTAAAGCAGTGGTGCGTACTATATATTTCTTCGTAGACCAACAGTCTATGCATTTATTTGCGCAGGAAAGCTGCAAAATTTACTCACAGTTGTAAAAAAATGCCTTGTCTCAAAACAGATTACATTTCATCTTCCCCTTTTGTACTCTTATGCTTACACATGAAAACCTGCTGAATATATTAGCAAAGATGCAAAACTTCGCTTTGTTTACTTACTGCATAAGTTCCTTACACAGTAACTTAAAAGGATCTGTAAAAGGAAAGGGTTTTTATCAGTGTGCTAAGAGCTCTTTTGATTTTCTTGATGTCCCTTTAAAAGGTTTGTTATTGAAGTTAGAGCATGTCAAAGTTAAAAACTACAGTAGTTATACTTCATAAAGTATGACAGTGAATGTATATATCTTCAGAGGTGGCCAAGAAAGTCAACAAAAGCATAGTTGACATTCCTAGGTATTCCTGAAGTAAAACAGCAGGAAAAGTCCTGAAAAACTGTTCTCTTTACAATGATGAAAAAAGAAGTGTCTAGGCAATTTTTTGTTTGTCTTTTACTGTAGGGCAGGGGAAGTTGCTTTTAATAACACTCTTAATGTATCCCTTGAATCAATTTGTTGAGAATGATTTTTGAAAAACAAACAAACAGAAACCAAACAGCTTGGCTGTTGTGTTTGTGTACCAGTGTCTGCAATTCACTATCATCTGAGGTCTGCATATTTTCAGATAAATATAGCCATACCTGCAATTATTCAGTAAAATTGCAACCCCAGAGCATTTTGCTAATATCTCCTCATTTTAATTTTTCTCCTGACTGAAGCAGTATCTAGGCAGTCATGCTAAATAATTGCTGGGTAGTAGCCATATTTCTCCAGTTCACTTTCAAAGGGGAGAAAAAATGGGACTTCACTTGAATGTAGAAATCCCACCACAATGTTGGTGACTGATCTTCTGCCATAGTTAGCTCTAAGGCTTAGCTTGTCTTCCCGATTCGCACAGATGGAACAAGTTTTTACATGTACTCAATGAAAAATATACTACAGAAGAAAAATACAATCAAAGTACCTAGTCATGAGAAATAAAGTAATTCTCGACAGTAATTTTTCATTGTTAATCTGAAAAGCCTTTGTTACATAAAATGGCTCATTAACCAAAATTCGGTGGACTTCAGAGGCTTTATGCATAGGCCACAATGTGTGAGCCCTTCATCCGTAGAAACGCCATTGACTTTGGTGGCTGCTAATCGTCTGTATTTTTATGATGACTTGTTTTCCACTTTGAAACTTGTACAAAAAAATGTCTGTTAGCCTTCTTCAGAAACATCTAATAAGACACTAACAGCAGCATCTCAAATTGCAGAAACTAATTTCGTTTACAGTTAGGTGAAGGTTTTCTAAGCGCATCACAGGGTGTGTCTGATCATACAAGCCATGTCATATTCTCAGGTGACACTACCTACTCGCAGGGCTCACATTACAGAGGAAGGACTAGCCATGTTAGCACTCACAGGTGCCTTGTGGGAGGCTGGCTGAAGCCAGCACCATCCCTGCTTGCCTGCCGCACCCCTGTGCTGGAGGCTATGCGGGAAAAGATGTATTTCCACTCCTCAGCTGTTCCAGTTTACAATCCAACTTACTCAAGTCAGCAAAGGTGATACTAAATATCAACTCACAACCTGGAGCAACTGGGGCACGGCCATGTCTCTTGCTTTTGTAGGGGCGCTAACTTCGAGTGGGGGGAGCTGAAAGCAGTATCAGTTTCGACCTCAACAGCTACCTCCTCGGTAGAAATGCTGGAGTTCAGTGCCCGAGGGAGAGGCTCTATACCAGCTCGCTTACAGAAACTAACTGATGATTACCATGTGCTTGAAGGCATATACTCATGCGAAGGTCCTCTCTGGGCTCAGGGTCTGTCTTATTTATCACATTCACTTGTTTGCAGTGTTCTTTTATTTAGAAAACTATTTTCATTAGACTGTTATGGGCACAGTGTCTGAACAGTTGTTTGTATTTGGACTAAGTAGATTGTCAATATCAGTGAAGTGATTCATTTGGTGATGAATTCATTCTGATGCATAGTCAAGATTATTTCCTTCCCTCAAAAGTGTTTCCAATTCAGAAATTACAACATTTCAAGAAAGTTATGTTTATCTAGCCTTACTGTTTTTTTATTTGTGTATGTATCTATTACTGCAACTGAATATTCCTGAGTTTTTCTGACATTTCATAGAAAACTATAGCAATAGAAGGGTGTGGTTTCTTTCTCAACTAGAGTCCTGTTGCTTTTTTAGCAGAAAAGACAATGAACTTTACATAAATTACTGAAAGCAATATCTGGAGGGAATGATTTGAACTTGTCTTTTCAGTTTACTGAATGTTTATTTTTCAGACTTGTGGGATTTCAGGGTTTCGGAGAAATTGAGATTAGTTTTGACTGCACTTTCAGCCTTTATTATAGTAAAAAGATGGCAAGAATTGGGACTAATGTTAATTATTGTCTGCAGGAAAACTCTTGGAGATCGTTTAAAGCTTGAAGAAAAACTTGGCACGCTCAATGTGTCTGATACCACAGTAGGCAGCAAACAGGCAACATTCAAATTAAAGAAGGTGAGCTATATATATAATTTTTTAAGATAATACACAAGTAACTTTAGTTTTTGCATGAAAGAACAGGAACTTTAAAACCGTCAAACAAATGTCCCTCTTCATTTCTTTATAAGCTGCCAACTCTTCTGCTTCTTGCCAAGAGAATGAAAGCCTCCAGTTGTACACTGTGTGTTTATACCCTTATAACTCAGGCAGCACTCATAAAATCTTATATTCCAGTGGAAAATACTGCCTTCCATTTTTTAATAGTTTATTTGCAGGCATACCATCAGAAGCTTGTGACCTTATCTGACTTCAGTGCCAGGACTGATCAGATCTTGGTCTGCAGGTCCAAATGCAATCAGGATGCTGTACGTGACAGGCTTCCTCTTGGTTGATAGTGTTGCTAGGTCTCAGCATGATAGAAACAGAGCTCCTAACCACCTTTGTCATTGAACTTGTTGTAACACACGTCACAAGAATGAGCTCTGGTCCTGTTCTACTTGCCAAATTCCATTCGAAGTGTGTAGTTGACTGCTGCCTATCTAACTTTCCCGAAGGGTTTTGATTTCCCATCCTAAGGAATTTTGTAGATTACAGACAGGTGATTACTTTATAGTGTGGGCAGAGTTAAATGCATGTGTGCATCGGCTACTGCTGTAGAACGCTTAGGGATTTGTTTTGCTAGAAAAGTCTTTAGAACTGAGGAAAGGACACATTATAAAAGCTGAAGACTCATATCAGTTGATACTTGAGCTGACAAAATGTACTTCAGTTAAAACTGGTTTTCCTCAGATAAACCTCTTTGCTATTATACATTTCTCCGTACCAGTGGTCAAATATTATTCTCACCGGTAAAACTGCTGTCACAAGAATGGCTAAGTAGTTATTTGATTGTCACATTGAGTATGCCTGAAAAAAATTTTTAAATAACTGAATTTATTGGACTATTTCTACCTTACTTGTTTTACCTGATTATTGTCTGTTTGCAGATGTCCTTTTTCATCTGGTTTTGATTGCTGTATTGCTGGAATTTAAAATGTGTTGACTGTGGAATAAGTCAGAGATTCCTCTGCAATGCCGTGTAGAATAACCATTCTGGGGATTTTACCAACTGCTATAACCGATATGTTAGTGTCTTGCAGCTAATTAAATGGGCTTTGCAGGGCTTCAAAAGCAGTCTTTTTTATAATAGCTTTAAATTAGAGAGCGCAAAACCACAAGGATTCTTGCAATTGGTAGTGAACGATGAACTATCACCTTTTGCTGACAGTTTTGTGACGATTTGGGAGTAAGGTAGAAGACGACAGATATGGCAGTGGTTTATAATGCCATTTTTACTGGATTCCATCAGATATGCTATAGCTTTGATTTTTTTAAATTTTTTTATTAATTATGTTGCTAACGTATATGGATTTTTTTTCTCTGACTGTTAACTGATGTTGCTTTATTAAAATACATATGTTGTTCTTGTTTGCATGAAGAAGATTTTTTTTAAAGTCTAATTAAAAGAAAACTAATGCATCTACACTGGAGATCTTTTCTCCTATCAACAGAATAGCAAAATAAGACTTATAAGTCGTCTTTTCTCAAATAAACAGACCATGTGTATATATTCTGAAGTCCAAGGTAATGGAGCAGGGAGAGCTAGGAAGAAGTCACGCTATGCAGTATGCTGAATCTTGACATTCCTTTTCAGAGGATGAAGAGATGAAGTTGGCAAGCCAAAAAAGGGATTTTAGTGTCACTCTGATCATCAACTTCTGCTCTGTGATGCCTTTTCCTAAAGTGCAGGTGTATTTAGGAGTAGGTAGAAAGGTTTAGTAGGGGAGAGAATTGTGCTTCCATAAGATTGGTATCACTCGACCTTATAAATCAGTGGAACTGAGACTGAACGTTGCTGTTACAGTTGTGATATGTTAGCAGCTTCCCAAATGCCCAAGAAGCACTGACGGATCCAGCGATTAAATTGTTTGTCATTGATATTTCACAGTTTAGTTTTCAGGGGATGTTAGTATGGTTCCTACAGTGTGGTATCCTGTTTCTCAATTTCAGCATGCTTTATGATACCAAATAGATATGATAAAATAGCAGGGTTTCTAAAATACCTGTACTTATGCTCCTAGGGAGATATAGAGGACGTTTTTTTAAAAAACCCAAAGCTTCCAAGTGCGAATCAAGATCATTCAATTTCAGTACACTAGTGGTAGCAGTCAACACTAAATTAAGTAAGATTTCTCAAGACCATTTCAGACAAAGTCTGGAGATGGAGAGAAACTGCTTACATTTTCACATAGTGGGTTGCTTGTTTCCCTACTTGCAGTAGAAACAGGAGTCAATAAATTGCAGCAATGTCTAAAGACCACTAGCTTTTATTACCATGATACTGATATGGGCTTATTGCTACATTTGGTAAATTGGTTCATATCTCACCTCAGCCAAAGTGTTGTCTGTGCATGCAAATCTCTAGCTCAAGTTTAAGTGGTACTTTAATGGGAGATTCAGGAAGAGATGGGCTGCCGTGTGAATGCTGCTGATTGCAGAACTAGATGCAGTGGGGATGTAGCTACATATCTGGTAATTCTGTCACACTGTTAATGCACTTATCCTGTGCTACCACTGAAATTGCTCTAATTTTATTTAGAGTATATTATAGCATATTTAGAGTATTTTATAGCATGGACAGTTGCCTGAGTTTGGCTAGTTCAAGTCTGCTAGTTAAAATTTACGCTTAGTTTGAAAATAAGCCTTAGTCTTCCAAAGAAAATCGTAGTTTATGGCTGTAAGAGCCATTTCATCTCTGTGGTATGTAAATGAAACCCTTTCAGCGTGTTTTTGATGAAGAGGAAAAACATTAATAGAGCATGTACCACAAGAACAGAGATTTTAAGTTATTTTTATGTGGAAAGTCTTTCTAGAATTGCATATAGCATACTAAACACTTTGAACAACTTGTAAGAACACTTTTGAGAAAACTTGTATGTTTCAGCAAATTTAAGTAATTGTCTGTCTCTTTAAAATGCATTTATGCAAATATTAAATGTGATCATACTAGTTGACCAAAGTAGATATTATATAGCCTCAAATTGTGCTCTACCTTCGTAAGGGCATTAAAACACAAATTCCAGAGTGTAATTTTACAGTCTATTGTTAAGACATTGGTTTTCATCTGAAATACATTGTTTTTTTTCGAGATCTTTGTCTTAAATGTTTGGTCTGAATTACTTGGAATGATAATGCCTAGGGATACCCAGAATCAACAGGTATGGTATGAGACAAGATAGCATGGGACCATTTACAGTAGCGCTTCCAGATTTCTTTAATGGAATTCTGACTTGATATATAGATACTGGAACAGTGAGGTGATATGTAAGTTTACAAGAACCTGAGCCTATTTCTGTTTTAATATTCCAGTCAGAGCAGCAAAAGAAACAGCATGAAGCTGAGAAACAACATCGTCAAGAGAGGAAAACTCTTAGGCGTTCTGCTAGTCATCTCAAGAGCAAACGTGGAAGAGGACGACTGTTTCATTGATTTATTTTATGTTATTTTTTAAAGAAACTTTTTATCTCATTTTTCATTCAAAAAAGGGACTTTTTCAAATTGGAACACAGTGCCAATGTATTTGTATTTTGATTCATTGATGAACACAAAACCCAGAGCTTGTTAAACCCTGTGTTAATTACTGAAAAGTTTATGAAAGTAAAAGTATTGACCAAAGGACACTACAAGTATGGTGTGTTATAAACTCCAGTGTGAATTGTATTTGTGCAGAAATCACCAGCAACTGGTTATTGTATAACCCTGGATGTTTTCTATATAAGAATTTATGTATACAACGAGGCTGCCTGTCTTTTATTTAACTTAAGAGCTGTGGGATTTTGCTTTCTGAAATCTTTGATTGTGACTGCTTGGATAGAAGATCAATGGTAAGTTATTTGGTCTAAAAACTTACCTTTACAAGGGCACAACAATTTTCTTTTATGGTTCTTGAAGGATGACACAATTGTGTTTTTCAAAAACTGACTTTGGCTTTATATTCTTGGGTTGCCTTAGTAGCCAGGAGGAGGTACAAATGGTCGTCATGGGGGCAATTGAGAACGCTGATTTAGGTTCCTCTAAGTCACTCTGTAAGGAAACCTCTCTTGCCACACGGATGTACAAAGGGGGATCTCGGAAGGGTAGTCTTACTAAGCTAAATTTTGTGAATATGGCCTTTACTCAGAATCCTTGGGACCAGGTTTAATATGCTTTAGTAAGCCAGCCATGCTTCAACATAAATCAAGTGGTATATGTTCACATAACAAGCATATTAAGGCCATGCCAGTAGCCGCCTATTCTTCAAAAAGTTAGTTTAGTTAAATAATCTAAGAAACTAGAACCTACATTAAGGAAATGATTGATTCTTTTCTGTGTGTTCTTTTTGATTCCCAACAGAATGCTTGTTGCTAGCTAGGATACAGCATCTCTTCTTGATTTTTATCTTGCAAACCCATCATTTACATAAGTAATTCACTATTTAAACAAAGAAATTAATTTTTACCTTTGCTCCTAAAGGAACTTTGTTTATTGCTTTTCAAAAGGCTTTATAAATTGTCTTTTTGCTAAATCCAAGAAACTGAACTTTGGATCCAACAAGAATCAGTGAGTCTCCCCATCACTGTAGATCTTTTTAAGAGACTTGGAGGTTCTCAAGTGTTTTGCTTTATAAACCAGAGAGGTTATTAATCTGATCAGGTCTCCTGGACAGTATTTACCATAGAATTTTTGCGGTTATTTCGGTAGAAACCTTGGTTTCACATAGCCTGAAGCTTTTTTTTTTAAGATGGTAGAATAATCAGTCAAATGATTAAATTTATTTTCTTCTCCCTGATTTAATTTTACCTGCTTTAATTCCTTGCTTCTGTTTTTAATTATATTGTTTCTTTTGATTTAAAAATTTCTTTTGCACCTGGTATTTTCATCTTTAAAACATGCATTGTAATCATCACCTCTCTCTCCTGGTGTTCCAACTAAAGGATGAGTCTCTCAATACCTGTTTTTTACCTCTAGCTGTCAAATTTCTGCATTATCCATAAACTTCTCGTGCTTTCGATTTAACACAGAGCTATCCAGTATTCCATTGTCAGTCTCACCTATGCTGTGTATCAAGAAGTACCGTTATTACTTCTGTTTAGCCACTGAGAAAACTTAATGCAGTTGTGCTTGCCTGAAGGTATGTCCCTCTTTTTGGAGTCTTGTCTTTTGAGAACATTCAAGCCTTTGAAATCCAAGTGCAATGACAAGTTAAAAGTTTGTACTAGTGCAACATCTTTTCCCTGGAGCATTGTGTTATCTCTTACAATTTATCTGCCTGCAATTCAGGTGTGTTTGCTTCATATATATGGCTGTACTGAACGTGGAAAGACTAATGGTGGAAATTTGCCACAGTTTTGTTTGATACAGGGAGAATTGGGGATTAGGTGGACAGAACTGGTGCTGTAAGAACAGGAATTCGGAGGACTTTGCTCCTTCCCATGGTAGGCCTAAATCCCATTATGTTTGATCAAGAGCTAGAGGTGCATTTATGGTTTAAGGCATCCTTATTTTAGCAGTGTTTTTGTTGGCTGTCAAAAGCAGAAAAAAAAAAAAGATACGATTGATCTGCAAGGTAGTAGTGAACTGAGTTTGAAGCAGTTAACTTTCAGCTTAAAAAAAAAAGGGAGGGGAGAAAAAGAAAAAGCTGTATTTCTTCTGTTTTGAGATTCTACTGACCGACACTAGTTTAGCTCAGTGTATGTTTTGTTTTTCATGCACTTAGAGTACCTCGTTATGATAATATTGGTCATGTATTTAGGTTGGAGCCTATATGAGTAAAAGAACATACTTCATACTCTTAGAGAAAAGGCACATACAAACTTTGCTTAACCCACCATTTATTTCACATAAAGGATATTTGGGATACACTTTAAATGATGTTTAAATATACTAGGCATAACTAGTGAGATGCCTGGAAAGATAGGACTGTGACTGTGATTTGAATATTATAAAAAGGCAATGTGGAAACTGGAACACAGGCTCGATGCACTTTCAGTAGCTTATGTTGTTTAGAAGATACTCTGCAATAGTCCCTACTGTTCGGGGTTTCCAAAGCACTACAGGCTTTGCCTGTAAGTGCGCTGTATTTTTATGTGCAATGTATATAAACTCTCTCTGTATATAATCTTGCTATAATAAGGCTAATTGGAGACAGAAGTGTGAGTAATAGGTACCAGCTATTCTGGAGAACAATCCTAGAAAATTGGAGGTCACGGATAGCATTTGTGAATGAAAACATTAGAGTTGGCTCAAGTATTTGTGAACGGCATATGTAACAACCAGTTGTGATGTGTCCCTCCAAGGAGGAAGACTGTACTGTGTTGTAAATTCATCTGCTTGTCTTTGCCCAGGAACACCTGCCCTGTGGATGGTTCTTCATTCAACAGTTTCTTCATTTGTGCGCTGGGCTTGCATGAGAACGTGGTGGAATAGGGCATTTGTGTAAGGTGAAGAGGCAAAGCTCTGTGCAGTGTCCATCTTAGCTGTGACTGAATTCGTGCTCTACCAGACAACTAGTGGCTTGTGTAGACTTTGAAAGACCAGAGAGAATTAACCAAAAACAGTCTGCAGTGCCAAAGGTGTGTTCTTGCTGTGGCCATATTCCTGAAGGAAGGCTGCGTCATTCTAATACTGGCAGAGGGATACCAAACATGTCTCTAAAGCAAGAAGATAGTATATAATTTTAAAATTAATAAATTACTGAACTAATATTTAATCTCATGCTACTTTTTCCCATGAACCAGCAGCTGGTAAGAATCAGCGGCACTCAGAAAAATGGATTTCCTAGCCTTGATCTGACTATTAAATGTTTGAAAGAGGGCGGTGTTCTCTGTATGTTGCTCACTTTGGTCAGGAGAGGTGTTTGATGTTTGCATTTTTCTAACAGTGAGGCATGGCTCTTCAGCATGTCCAGCGCTGGAACTCTGGAACATGGGTGAGCTATAGTTGGCAGGCTGTGCCAAGCTGCCTGGCATGCATTTGAGCCCAAGAGCTTTTTGGTGAAATAGGGATGAAGATTCCTTGCAAGCCTTGCTTTTGAGGTGTTGGGGAGCAGCAAGAGCGTGCAGCTGTATGAGGGAAGGCAGGCTGGAGCTCACGGTGACCAGGCAGGGGCAGTGACCTCCCTGACAGGAGATGCAGTCCTGCAGTTATCGAACAAGAAGAGCAGTGGGGTGGCAGCAATGAGGTTCAACCAACAGACCAGACAAGTCCGTAACAACAAGGCAGGTCCAAGGCCAAGTGAGCAGGTCAGGATCCGTGAGGCACTTGAGCAGGCATGGGCAACCTGCAACATAGCTTAGGTGAGGACAAAGGGTGATGTAGCTCCCAGGCAAAGCAGGGGCCAGCCTCTGGCAGGGCTGCTCAGGGGTCTTTCTCACACATCTCTTCTCATAGCAGTCTGGTCCCCAGTTGGCTGGCCGTACTGTTACCAGAGCTGGCTTTCAGCACAGGCAGCCAAACCCTTAGCAAGATGAGGGAGAGGTGGCAGAGTACTAAGGTCCCATGTAGGAACCCAGCATGAAGCATGTTTAGATTCTTGAGATTGATAAAGCAGGTTAATGTCCTTCAACAGCTATCTGGGCAAAGATTTGCGAGTTTCAGTAGAAGCTGACATATTAACGCAACGTTATTGCAACCAATGAACTTCATAATGCAACCAAAGCAGGCATTTCTTAGGTATCAGCCTGATTACATCAACCTATTTTCAGGCAACAGTACTTCATTTTCTATACTGCAGGAATCAGTATTGATCACTTTTGCCATTCCTACAAGCTGAGCAGCTGCTGGGATCCTTTTTGACATTTAAGGTTCGTACTGTAAGGTAAGAGTGGTCAGATGCTGTAGCCTCATGCAAATCCTGATTGTTTCATACATATGAGACCTTAGTGGTCACAATCAGTTTAAAAACTCCCTATAAATAAATTTACAGATAGTGGTTAAATGTGAGTGAAATACTAGCGAGATGAAGAAAAGACCTGGATCTCATGAGTCACCTACACTTCAGTACTTTCTTACTCCACAAGCAATATAGTTTACTTCAGATAGGTTATTAGTCATTGAACAAACACTGAACCAAAACTATTTGTGTAATGTTCTTTCCAAAATGCTATTACCAAGCCAAGATGCATGCTGTGTTCCTGTGGCTGGTATAATTGTCTGAAATGGAGAGCATCCATCAGTTTATACAAAACAATGAAAGAATTTACTGTACCAAACTGCTGGTTCTTAATATCTGAACAAAATAGCGAAATATGATTTAAAATATTCCCCTGCATAAATAGCAAGTGTGTGTAAAATATATATACACATTTTTATACTCGTGGGGTTCATTTATGTATGGAGCTTGAAGTAGGTATGACTTGACATTACCAGCTTCAGGAAGAGTTGTGAGGGAGGGTGTGACTTTTTCAAATTACTCCATCTTGCTTTGCAGCTGCCTTTTTATATTTGTCGTCTTCATGTTTCCAGATGGGAAAACGAGTAATAGACTTGAATTTCCAGGAAGGAGGGACCAAATTCCAGATGCAGAAGGACAGCGAAGCAGTACAACAGCTTACCTGGGGAGGTTGTGCAACGGCACCAAAAGACTCGCGATGTCAGATTAAACATCTGCAGGAACCCCACAGGTATAGTGGAGCCTGCCTCGAGGAAGAGGAATGGATTAATGAACTTTAAAGGACCTCTCCAAGCCCAATGACTGTATGAATGGTTGTAGGGCATAAAGAAGCAGCATGCAGCATTAATTGACTGGAGTAATTTTTCCCCTTAGTCCCATCCTTCAACTGAATCACTCACTAGTTTTATCTTTTTATCTCTTTCATAAAGATTAAATACTTTTTTTGGCTTGTTTCCATAGCTAATATATTTTGTCTGATCTTGGGAAGTATGGGGTTTTTAAGCTGAATGAAAGCACATAAATCTATTAATAAACTTTAGCTCTTGATCGTTATCTGTGTTTCAAAGCCGATTCTACTCAACAACTGACTCTTTGTGATGAACATGAAGTAGTCCTATTCTATCACCAAAACGAATAATTTATAGTACAGCCTGCAGAAAATAATCAGATTTAGCAGAGCTTGTAGTTTACACAACCGGAGGAAAAGGAATTCCCAGATTTTAAAGGCTGTAGATGGGTAACTATAAACCTCGCGATGCGGTTCATAAGTCATTCTGTCTATAAAACTGGGTATTGCTAATTTCCACACCCATTCCCCCACCTATAATTTAGGCATTCTCTCTCTGCCCCGTTCCTCTCTCTGATGACTGCTTGTGTTAACTACATTTTAGTATCACTTCCTTCTTCCTTTGTTTTTCAATTTGGCCCACATCCTTGATCCACATGGGGCCTAGTGGCAAATTTCTATGGATAATATGTCACACGTTACCCTGCATTTGTAGTGTAAGTGGTATTTCTGTACAAAATACCTGTGAGCAACCCATGGTACAGACTAGTTTGTGCACTCACACATCAGCCAAGGTAAATTCAGCTGATTTCTGTACAAGTGAAGGAAAACTGCAATGGCTGTAAATCGTCTATACTGGTATAAATTCAGAAATGTATCTGTTCCTGACTGTGTTTTTCAGGATCTCATCTTCTGTTCTTTGTTTGCTTAGTGTTTTAGACTGCAGTGCATGTGCAAGGAGTGAAGATCGACCCTGAGCATATTCAGAAAGGAGTAATTTTTCTCTTACTGTTTAAAAGAAATAATTGCAGAGATAAGTGCTGCATTTCCTTTGACAGTTACATTCAATTGGAGTTTAAGTACAATAATTTTACAGCAAGATCAGGTATGAGTTTAAAATACAATTGTTCCCAGTGTGGTCGTGCTTTACAAGGGACATTTGGGTCAGCTTACCTATGAAGCAAGTCCTTGTTCCCATTTAATTCTTTATTGAGTGGGACAAAAGTGAAAATCCCATTTCCTCATTAAAGACAAAACGAGGCAGTTGAAGTGGGAAATACCAGCCCATCCCTAATCAAAATTTATACTCCCAATTCCTGGAACCACCCTTCCCTTCCCTACAGCGGTTTCTGCCAAAGCTGCTCTGTCTCTCCTACTTATTATCTCTTGTTTCAACATCTGGCTATTTCTTGTGGGGTGCCTATCTCTACACTCCAGTTTTTCTATTAATATCAGGATCTACAGTAAAACTTTGTACAGATATAACACAGATTTGAGAATGAGCACTAAAATTATGATAGTAGATGAGTTGTGTATAGGCACACCGTGAGCAGAATGGATTTGTATGAACTTGGACATGTGGAGAGCTGTGACATCAAAGTGCATGGTGGGGGTTTGGAGAGCTAGCTCTGTGCATCTGTACCACTGTGCTAGCTCTACTTCAGTAAGGGTCTGGGTGGTTTGGGTGGGGTTGTTGTGCTTTATAATTTTTTCAAGACTTCTGCTACTACATTAGTACAATTGCAATGTACCATTACATACATACACACAATTACATTACATTATGTACAATTACACAAAAGGTTCCACATTCAAAAGCATTCAAATTATATATCATGACTTCAGTAATGAATATTATGTCCATTCCATTTACCAATGTTTCTTCTGTAAATATATTTTCTTATTTATTTTAACCTTTATAATATTGCAAGTGAGTATCACAAGTGAAGTGCATACAGTAGGGGTCATAAAAGACCACATGTTTAGAGTCATAGAATAGTTTGGGTTGGAAGGGACCTTTAAAGGTCATCTAGTCAAAGTCCTCTGCAGTGAGCAGGGACATCTCCAACTAGATCAGGTTGCTCAGAGCCCCATCCAACCTGCCGTGGAGTGTTTCTCGGGATGGGATGTCTACCACCTCTCTGGGCAACCTGTTCCAGTGTTTCACCACCCCCATCGTAAAAAATTTCTTCCTTATATCTAATCTAAATCTACCCTCTTTTAATTTAAAACCATTACCCCTTGTCTTATCACAACAGGCCCTGCTAGAAAGTTTGTCCCCATCTTTCCTGTAGGCATCCTTAAAGTACTGAAAGGGGCCTTTAAGTCCTGAAGGTTTCCTGGAGCTTTCTGTTCTCCAGACTGAACAACCCCAATTCTCTCAGCCTGTCTTCACAGGAGAGGTTCTCCAGCCCTCTGATCATCTTCGTGGCCCTCCTCTGGACTTGCTCCAACAGGTCCATGTCCTTCTTATGTTGGGGGCTCCAGAGCTGGATGCAGGACTCCAGGTGGGGTCTCACGAGAGCGGAGTAGAGGGGCAGAATCACCTCCCTTGACCTGCTGGCCACGCTTCTTTTGATGCAGCCCAGGATACAGTTGGCTTACCTGTAAGGATTTAATCATCTTATGGAAATGAGAATGTTGTGAAAAGTAATTATCTTGTCTATTAAGAATTTGCTGATATTCTTGTAAAATGAATCAAAAGGGAAGTTTGCAACACTCCCATAATAGCTACTGTATTTTTCTCCTTTCCCAGATGTAAACGGGAGATTGCTCAACAGGACTGTGACACTGTTGCACTGAAAATATGAGGCAATATTTTAAACAGATCTCTGCAGTAAATAAATATCCTCAATTTGAGATATTTTAGACAGGTTACAAAAAATCACTCTTCCACAATTCCATGGTAACTACATTGCTGCAATTTAAATATTACTAGAAGCAGAGCATCAATGGTCGTACTCCAGTGCTTAGGACGGGGCCTGACACTGTTCAGTTTATGAGTATAGACATGGGCAAGAACATCGTGTGTAATATCCCACGTATGCCTGTAGCTGGGGACTAGTATCACTAAATTAAATTACCAGTTAAGGGAAGAAATTAGCAGTATTGGTAAGTTTAGAGAAAAGGGTTTTTTAGGAGAATTCAAAAGAGGTGATCCTTTATTTTCATGGTCAGTCTCTCAAACCATGAGAATTTCCAGTCAAACTGGAAGAACATGGAAGCTTCCTCAGAGCAGAGATGAAGCACGAGGCTATTTCAGGTATTCAAGAAATGCTTGACCTTCCTGGAATGGTGGGAATGAAAGTTGACTTCATTGGTGGCATTTTGGATAGATGTGAGGGCAGGGCTATGGTGGATATTTAATGTGACCAAAGCAAGGGAGATGTTACCCCCAAGTGGAGAGAACACTGTGCCTCAGGGTGCAGGAGGATGAAATAACCAAACAGTTGTGGCAGGCAGCTCCTCTCCACTGTTTTTCCAGGGGATCTCTCTTAGCTTCCCTTGTTATATGATGTGTACATGATGTCTACTGAGGCAATTTCTAGGAAGTAATGCCCAATGGTGGATGTCTGTCTTGGTCTCTAGTGATACTCCTCTTAATCACAGAAAAGTAATTGACCTTTTGTGTCAATTAAGACGTACTATTTTCCCCTTGCCTCTGAAGATTTGGGGAAGCAGAGTTCCGTCCTTCAAAGAGGCCACCATTCCCCATGAAATTAGAGGAATTTCTCAGAGAAAGAGATAATTTGGAAAAAGTGTAACTGTCTAATAAGGCAGTCAGTAAAGCAGCTGGGAAGGAAGGGAGAGAGGAGAGGTGGAAAATCATTTGAGATATGGCCAAATGTTTCCCTTAAAAAGCATTCCAACAGAGAAAAGAACTTATCAATGTAAAGGTCAAATTTCCAAGAGCTGAAACTAATCTGTTCTAGTTTGACGTTTTCAGCGAAGACTCTCTAGCTTTTAATTTTACCACCGTTTTCTCCTAGAGGGTACAGTCCTGTCCTGGGCTGCTCTGGTTTCTCGCACTTCAGTGTCTTTTGAAAACTGGATTCCTCCAGCCAGTATGACAAGATTACTAGAGCTGGCCAGGTAGAAATAATAATGCAAACTCTTTCAAACTTTTTTTTCTGGTTCTCCCCTACCCCACCCACCCCCAACATCTAGAGTTATTTGGGGTTAGATAATTGGGCACTACCTAATCATGAGGCCTGAGTTGGTGAGTGCTTGTGTGGAGCACCAGTCTGAAGTGCCTCCAGCTTGTGGCCGCCGAAGTGCTGAGCTATCTGAACCCTTTCTATCTTCCCTTCCTTCTGCGTAGGCATGTTTTGCCACTGACAGCATCAAGAAAGTGACCCGCCGCAGCTGTCAGCAACAGGTTTCCCAGCCTCCTTTCAGCTGATGGAAACTGGTTTTAGTGAATAGTATTCAGAGGACAAAACAGTTACAGGAAGTTTGATAGACAACCTCTTCATTTCTTCAAGCTGTCTTTAGCTGTTAAGTCCTAACAGAAACCAATTTCTGCACTAAGTAGGAATAGTGGGAATGAAAATTGTTCAGTGCTGATGGTTTTTTTCCTAGTGTAGTCGGGATTTGGCGACAACCAACTGATAGGAGTTAAGTGGAAATACTTTCTTAATCACAGGAAGCTTTGGAGCTTCTGACTTTGAGACAACCCCCTGCCTCGAGCACTGTGTTCAGTTTTGGGCCCCTCACTACAAGAAAGACATTGAGGTGCTAGAGCATGTCCAGAGAAGGGCAATGAAGCTGGTGAAGGGCCTAGAGCCCGAGTTCTATGAGGAGCAGCTGTGGGGACTGGGATTGTTTAGCCTGGAGAAAAGGAGGCTGAGGGGAGACCTTATAGCCTGAAAGGAGGTTGTAGAGAGGTGAGGGTCAGTCTCTTCTCCCAAGTGACAAGCAATAGGACAAGAGGAAATGGCCTCAAGTTACACCAGGGGAGGTTTAGATTGGGTATTAGGAAAAATTTCTTCACAGGGTTATCAAACATTGGAACAAGCTGCCCAGGGAAGTAGTGGAGTCACCATCCCATATTTAAAAGACGGGTAGACGTGGTGCTGAGGGACATGGTTTAGTGCGGTTTTGGCGGTGTTAGGTTTATGGTTGGACTCGATGACCCTAAAGGTCCCTTCCAACCTAGACGATTCTATGATTCTGGCTTACTTCATGCATCACTTCATCTATTTCATCACTCTAAGTAACACATTTTAGGGCATCTAAACTAATACACCAAGATACAAACCAGGCTGAAGAACCAGATGAGCTTAAGAATCTGTCATTGTGTAAGGTACTCGTATGGCCAACCAATTTCTACTGTATTAAGCTGTGTAATTTCCACAGGTCAAAATTGCTGCCTTGTGGCTAAGGCAAGAATTCAGACTGGCCTGCAGGCTTGCTCAGAGTTCAAAGGTACTTGAATCTAAGAACACAGGTCTGTCCCTGCTTTGACCACAGCTAAGATATCTTCAGCGCAAGGCTGTCCAAACAGCTAGGCAATAGCCATGCTTCTAGCCTTCCTTCTACCTTGCATTCTCTGAGCAATCTTCCTGCTCTTTCTTGAAAGCCTTCAGTACGTCAGTGCATTTTGAGACCAATGTATCTAGAAATATCCTTGATGTTTCAGAAAGGTACCACAAGCTCCTGTGGTGTCTAGGTAATGTTCCTTACCACCAAGCTGAAAAGAAATAGAACCGGAACTGTCCATAGTAGATTTTATTTTCTTCCATAAATATTAAGGGTCTCTGAAAGTGAAAAAACCTGACCACTGGTTTCAGAGAAAGGAGGACTAAGCCCTAAGGCAAAAGAACATAAATAAACAAGGGACAATAACGATTCTGCGGCATTTCAGTTTTGATCTCTCAAAGCATTTGATGCAAACGCCTCAAAATAAAGCAAGAAGTTTGAAAGCTACTTTGAATACCCTTTTGCATGTGGATTTCAAGTACTGAAAGAGGGAAATTCTGTTACCTCAATGGGATCTCCTGTGTTTTTACCAGAGAAGCAATGATACCGTAAGAGCTAGCTATGGTGACCATGCTCCAAATCCCTCAAGAACAGATCTGTAGCTTGGGTTGACTAGCATGTGATTGTTGAGAAAGACTTACTTTTCTCTCAATTAAAAGTTCTTACTTCGGTACATAAGTAAAGCAGCCCAAAGGCAGAGAGTTAATTTGAACGACTGGTACGTAATTTGTATTGGCTCTCATGGATGCTGCTTACATTAATTACAGGGAACCTATTGCACAGGATGAACTATTAGTGAATCATTTCTTAGATTTATTAAGCATAAGCCAGCTTTCATCCCACATGCAGGGCTTTGAACTGTTACTGAATACTTTCCCAATTCATTTTCTTCGGGCTTTTATTCCACCTGCAGGTCTTGTCTTTTCCACCTACACAGCCTCCAAAACAGCAGGGTCAATCCTACTGCTTTGACGCAAGCAACCCTCTCACTGACATCAAAGGAGCTTTGCCTGTGTTGAGATGGTGTTGGCCGTATGTTTGCTGTGACAATTGCAAGGTACTGTCTGCCTTACTGATTGCCTGTTGGTTTGGGTTGTTCTGGTGGGTGGAGTTGAGGGGAAGGAGCATATCGTATTGAGGTAAGGGAAAATAGCTCTGTAGGTGTGGTGAGTTCACTAGCTCTAACGGCCCTGAGCCCTAACAATGGCCGTGCAGCGTAGCCTGTGGTTCCCACTCTGCCGCAGAGGCCAAAGGTGAGTTGTCACAAGTCTAGCAGGGTGCCCTCCTCGAGGAGTCAGATCTGCCATATGCTTTGTATAGACCAAGTTCCCGGTTGCCAAATAATTTCCCAAAGTGGAAGGAGGAGGCAGGAAAACGCTGGAAGCTCTGTGGGACTTCTGCTGCTCCCTCACTTTACACCCATTCCCAATGTATGTGCCATGGTGGGTCCCAAGATGGGAAGGGATGAGACGAGGACTGCCTCAGAAAAGAGCAAGGTGAAAGTTTCTGAATCCACTGAGTGGTTCTGTCAGAGCGTTGTCTTAACAGGCGTGGGAAGGAGCTGAAGTTTCGGTCTGCTCTGATGGATAAGAGCTTTTAGAGCTTTGCTTTGATTTCCTGACAGTATGGCACATCGTACACCAGGAAGATGGTTAAATGCAAATGGTTCTGCCTTACATGGAAGGCAGGAAAAAAAAGGTACATTCCCTACTCTGAAGTTGGTGATTTAATTAGAGACAGTGTTTGTCAAATCATCTCTGGTGCCTCTATTGCTCTTGCTAAGGATGTAAATATTTTAAAAATATTTATAAATAAACAAAACAACTTATTTTTTTTCTTCTTCTGTTTTACTTCTGATGAGCTAAGGGAGACCAGCAGAGTCTACTTTTGTGTGGTTTGTGCCCTTGAAACTCTATGGGTCCTGCTCACAAAGATCATAGAATGGTTTAGGTTAGAAGGGACTTTAAAGATCATCTAGTTCCAACCCCCCTGCCATGGGGAGGGACACCTCCTACTAGACCAGATTGCTCAAAGCCTCATCCAACCTGGCCTTGAACACTTCCAGGGACGGGGCCTCCACAACTTCCTTGGGCAATCTGTTCCAGTGTCTCACCACCCTCAGAGCGAACAATTTCTTCCTAATAGCTAGGAGAGACAAAAACCCTATGAACATTGCAGCTTCAGATGGGTTGGTACTTCTCTCACAAAACTTTTATTTGAGCAGCAAATAGTTATGGTGTAGCCCATGTCTGCTTGGAGATGTGACACTTGTTTCTACAGCAGCAGCTTCTACCTAGTAGTTACCCAGCTATCAGCACTATTTAGCTTGGGGACAGCCTTAGCTGGATATGGTTTCTGTGTGCTTGGTACCTCAGCTTCTATGTACTCCTCCAGCTTCTCCTCAAAGCCTGCCGATATTAGTATCCACAACATCTACTGCCACTGTCTGGTGAGACACTGCCTATTGCTAGTGCTGCGCCTGGCTCCGTGGCTTCGCTTGAGCTTCATTCCAGTCCTTGGCTTTGAGGAAACAGTGAGACAGCTGTTCGCTTTTCATCTTCTTTATGACAACACTCTTGATGTTGTAGGCTTCTTTCATGATGCTTTTAAGTCGTCTCTTTTCCAGACTAAAGTCCTGAACTCTTCAGTCACTCCTTGTACAGAAGCTGCCCCACGTTTGGGATATCCATAAACATGCAAGAAATTCAGTGCATTTGGCTTTCTGAAATGCTATTAATAATATATTTTGTCTTTTGCTTGGAAACTAGGCTTGGTTTCTGTCAGTTGTCATGGGGTAAGAGGAGAGGTCCTCCTGTGGGTTAATAAGTTATTATAGATAGGAAAGAAAGGGTGACAGTAAATGGGCGGTTTCCCTGACAGAAGGAAGGTAGCGGTGGGGTCTCCCAGGGACCTCTGTGGAGCCCTGTGTTGTTCCACATACTTATAAGTGATTTGGAAAGATAAGTCATCACCCAGGAAAGTAAAAAATAAAGAAGGCTGCAAAGAGCTGTAGGAGAATTCAGTAAATCTGGGAAGAAAACAAAGCAACAGCTGTCACTGTGTCATGTTGCGATGTGGCAGTGGCACATCAGCTGTGCAAAGTAATAGAGACAGGCAGGAAAATCCAGTCAGATGCAGGGACCAGGTCAGGATCACAGGTCAACTGGAGAGTACCTGGAGAGCAGCACAAAGGAATTCCGGCCACTCCAGCCACTAAGTCAGCTACATCGGGGGCCCAACTTAAATGCCTCTATGCAAACGCACATAGCATGGGGAATAAACAAGAGGAGTTAAAGAAGTGCGCACACCTGCAGGGCTATGAGATCACTGGCATCACAGAGACGTGGTGGGATGGCTCTTATCACTGGAATGTTGGAATGAAGGATACAGGCTCTTTAGGAAGGACAGGCAGAGGAGACAAGGAGGGGGTGTCACAGTCTACGTCAATGACCCGCTGGAGTGAATGTAGCTACACGGGGGGATGGATGAGGAGCCAACCG
>VYXH01007035.1:241495-256719 GCA_013397275.1 Burhinus bistriatus | reverse complement strand
AGCGCGGGGGGGGGGGGGGGGGGGGGCTGTTAACAATTCTTTTATCCTATGCCAAGTAGTACAGATCTAACAAGTGGATTCAAGATACACATTTTCATCTTCACAGCCTGTAAAATTCATCTGAGGCAGATTCAGAATTTGTTGAGTAAGGGCATAAACTGAAAAAAGATCTTTTACATCTTGGATATGTGCTCCTGCCACTTAGATTGTATGAATATAAAACTGAAAAACCTGAGCCAAGGATCTTAATATTGTTAGGTTTGGTTCTTGACTTCACCACTCTGAGGGTTAAAGACATCCGTCTCATTTTCTACGTCAGTATATTCAGCGTATTTCTATAATTTTTTTCCCATGTTAACTTTGCACTTTAACTTAAAGGCATTTTCAAGCATCTACCTGTCTTTTGTTTCTCTAAACACTGGTCCTGTCTCTACTCAGTCTTTGGATGCTTCTAAAGTGAAAATAATTTAGGTTTTTTATTTTAACTTGTATGTGTTCTTGGACAGCTTTTTTAATAAAATGAACTCTTGTGAAATCTGGTTTCAGGGGCAGCTATCTGCTTCAAGGAGGTGCCCACCCAAGGTTTGTTTCCCTGCACATTACATTGTCTTCTGACATTATCCTAGAAAATGCACTCGTACTGTCAAGTATCCAAACTTTCCTTTTTTGACACCTCAGGGCATACAGCAAGTACTGTCACCATCATACCGCAAGTCACTCATAACACAGCATTCATTCTTTCAGGCTCTTTGAACTAAAAAGGAAAAATACTAAGTATCAGGCAAGATCTAGGTCAAGGGTTATGCAATGTAGACACTGATAGTTGATACGGACTAGTTTGAGGCAAATGTTTTATACAATCAAGGCCACCTTTGCTTTGCAAGAATACACAAAACAACCCTTTCTCACCTTTTATTGTACAACTGGACATTATTTCTTCAAATGTCTCTGTACCTGTTTGGAGTCACAGCCAAACTAACCCTTCTCGTGTATGACTGATTAGAACTGCACAGGTGATGGTTCCACACAACTTTACTCCACCTAACATATTCAGAAAACACCACTATTTTTTCCCATTACAGCTGTATAATGAAAATAAGCATGAACAACTCCTTCTCCTCTTAATATGAGAACACTTACGGAAATTGTATTACAAGAAAGTTCATATTAAGACCCCAGAATTGAGGCAAGAAAAGTAATTTGCGGACTGGGGATACCTACAGGTACCCTAATTGCTCTTGAAACCCAGGTGCTTCTGAGTATAGCTACAGCTCACATTTAGGGATCTCAGAAATATCAGCAGTGGAAAATCGTGTAATTACTGATCCTAAAAACTATCTTGGTTAATTGGCAGCTAAGGGCAGACATGAAGACTTACATGTTTTACTCAGAAGCCTACAAGTGCAGCTTGACCATACTTTGATGCCTAAACCCTTTTTTTGGCTTTTAGCCTTCATTCAATACATAACTCTAGAACTGACTGAATTCTTAACTTTCTCCTCTTTAGGTTTGCATCACAGTACTGAGTATAGATCCTTCTGGTTAATGTAGATGTATAACTCTGATTTTGCAAGATTCTGCTTTGAATGACCTCATAATCAAAATGTTACTCAGGAGGATTAATATGAGGAAAGGTCACAGACTTCACAAGCTGGAAAATTCCAGGCAAGCAAGCTGTTGAATAAAAAACTAAAGACTTGCCAGGCTTACATTAATGCAGCTTAATTAGTTGCTTCTTGTAAATCTCAGCTAATTTAACAGAAAAAATGTTTTCTATTTGAGCCCCTTTTCAGAGGGAGTTTAGAAGGCAAAAGGTGTTCTAGCACTGAGATTCCTAAAACGTCTAGCATGAAAAGTCCCTTGTTGACCTTGATAGCCAATTTTTTTGAGGTTAACTGAAATTCATATTGCTCTCTATTTTTTATTACTGTCCAAAAGAATTAGTGTAGTAGATGGAAATTGTATTTTAAGGTTTAAACAAACACAGCAAATATAAATTTTGAACCAAAAACCAGAATCATCACAGCTTCCCATCTCTACTTCTGTCTTAACAAGAAATCTCTACACAGTTTTAGTTGAGGTAACAGATTATAGCTCCTAGATTTATGTAAACATGGCAAAAGAACAAATTATATTACCTAGAAAATCTATATTTTCTGTATGTTGTGTGACTTAGTATACTACTTAAATAAAACTTCCTCAGCACAACTTCCTTAGCATTAGTAGCTAAATTTGCTGAAGCCTTGAGCCGCAAGCTGTGAACTTTCACCCAGATATGCTGAAAATTTACCTAGATAAGTGAAAAAAGGCCCCAGAGCTGGCTCAAGCTGGAAGATAAGGAAGCAAGGAAGGCTGTTACAGTCATCAGCTGATGCAGCAACCTTAGAGACAGGAGAAGGAACGGTCCATCTAGAGACAATGAAGGGACCCAAAGAAGAGTGGAAGAACCCAGGCCCTAATATTACTACTGGTCAGAACTGTCACGTGAGGGGTGGGGAATTTAGGTTAGAAGGCTATAATTGCCCAGGGATTTCTTTGTTTGGGGTCCCTCTTCGAAGGCACTCAGCTCAAGCTGCTCTGCGTGTCAGATACAATGAAGGGACCCAAAGAAGAGTGGAAGAACCCAGGCCCTAATATTACTACTGGTCAGAACTGTCACGTGAGGGGTGGGGAATTTAGGTTAGAAGGCTATAATTGCCCAGGGATTTCTTTGTTTGGGGTCCCTCTTCGAAGGCACTCAGCTCAAGCTGCTCTGCGTGTCAGATAAATAAACTACTTATTTAGTCAGTGGATTGGTGACTCATCTTTTTTGAGCAGGAACCCAGGGCTGAGCCCTGTTGATGATGGCATAATTACTGCGGGTGGCATAATTACCTCAACACTATAATTAGAAGAAAGTAAACCAGCATTTGTGAATCTCAGTTTTATTTGACTGTTTATTACTGAACTGTTTTATGCCTGGCCTTTAAAAGAGCCAAACAGATTAGAATAAATTCATCTCCACACTGCAAATATATTAAGGCTGTTTTCTCAGAAAAGGTGCCAGTGGGTGCTGCTATCCAACTCCAGTTGAGATATGTTATGTGGGCTTCTGGAAATAAACCTAAATAACCATTTGAATTAAAGTCTAATTACCTGGCTTGGTCATTACTGAATTACTTGAGTCATGTTTTACTTAATAGGTTCCAGAGTTGAACCTAAAGTTCATCCTAAGAACAATGCATATAATACACAAGGAGAGCGCCCATATTCAAGGGAAGTTGTCTTCCTTGGACTCTATTACATGGCTTCATCTGGGGACATTTTGGCAATCACTCCGACAGTAAAAGCCGTCTCCCCTTTCTAACTTCTTTTCTGAAAGTTACTGTGAACACACCAGCCTTCTCTTCCTCTGGGTTTGCTGCTCCCTGGACAGAATCATAGAATAGTTTGGGTCAGAAAGGATCCCTAAAGATCATCTAGTCCAATCTCCCCTGCGACAGGCAGGGACAACTTCAACTAATTTGGGCTTTGACCCTGTCCAACCTGACCATCAATGTTTCCAGGGACGGAGCATGTACCCACCTCTCTGGGTAACCTGAAACAGCCAAATCCCGGTACACTCAGTCCCCTTCAGCCATGAGCCTACCCACACCCCCATAGTCCAACAGCCACAGGAGGAGCTAATTTCCCACCTTCATGCACCACACGGCCCCTGCACCCCACTGAAGCCTACAATGGCCCCAAGTGCGCTAACAGGGAGTTCCTCCCACTAATGCCCCACCTGCTGGTCCCCATTGGCTCCCCAGTCAGCCTGCCCTCTCTCACTGGCTGTCAGCATTGTCACTCAGGAGAGCCCCGCCCCTGCCCACACAGCCCCTGGCTGTGAATGCCCCTCCTACCATGTTGCCACGGCAATGCCAGAGACACCTCAGGAGTGGCCTGCGGTGACTGCCTCCATCTTCAGCCATGGTGGGGTGCTTGTTGGGGGATTCCTTGTGCCTGGGCAGGTATTCTGTGTAGGGCTTTTATATGTGGCTAAGAGGGTATATACTCCAAGAGGGTACAAAAATGGAACTAATTTGGGGAATTCATTCAAGTATCACCTATGCTTTTGGGATCTCTAAGATTGAGGGTAGTGAGCGCGCAGGCTAAGATACGAGTTCTCACTGAGGCATACACACAGATCACAATGTTCATAAATTCAGGATCTAACTTGACAGAAAATAAATTATAGGTACATGAATGTACAAACATACGTATTTTCTTAAAGGGTTCCTTAAAACCAGTTTGTGGTAAAACAGGATTTCTACTATGAATAAATAATCATACCTTTAGTCAGTCCTTTGTTAAGGATTTAGCAAATTCCAATTTCATCACACAGGAACTGTATCACCAGGACTTCCTCTGGCAACAGCATCCCCCAGAATTTGGAAGATTACCCATCTACAGTTTGAAGAAACTTAGAGCAAGGATCGTTGACTAAAGATAGGAGTCTCTGAGGCTGTTGGCAGAGACCAAAATATTGCTGTTAATTCCAGGGTGGTAGGTGGCTTCTTCTGCTGGGAACAAAAGGCACGTTCCAGACAGCTGTTACCTTGGAAATCCCACCGGGCTGAACCAAGCTCATCCTAGCTCTCTCTAGGTACTGGGAGATGCCCACAGGAGAAGGCTATGTCTGGAAGGACATTCCCATGCCATGCTCACCATAGGTACTGCGATCCCTGGACTGGCATAGGGGTGTCCATTTGGTTCAGAAGCTCTTGAGATTGATGGTTGATCAAGCCCACCTATTCCTCATTATTACCAACAGTTCCTGCCTACCTCACACTTAGGCATGGCTGGGCAAATCTAACTGCTTAACCCTTGCAGCTTCAGATCTGAGCTTCTGCTTCAGCCAGCATGGCTGTGAGTCCGTGGCTTGCCAAAGTGTAAACTGTGAGCTCTGCATTACAACCCCCACCATGCTGGCCAAGCACCTTCCAGGTGGTGAATGTCTCAAGTTGTACAAGTTTTCATTTGTTCAACAAGCCAACTAAAACACTGCAAGAGCCATAAGTATTTGAAATATTAAAATTGCTATTATGGGGTGAAGCATGCTTGAGAGCACCGGGTTAGCCAAGAGCAACTAACCAAGCAAAGGCTCATGACAGCCTGCCCTGCCTACTTTAGCAGTCATGCCAGAAATTTGTTCATTTCAGAAAACATCCAACTTCTCCCATCTGCTTTAACTGATCAAAATCTTGGTGTAAGCTGGCATGATGGAATAAGGCTTTTAGGAAGGTGAGACCTATACCTAATGAAATAAGGGATACAGATCAGTAAGGAGTACAGCTTAAGATGCTGTACCATTTAAATGGGGTGGGGACAAAATAGGAAATGAAATCCATATAGCACTGAGATATTACAGAAGCATGTATTGTGAGACAAGGACCCATGGGTTGAATTTTCCTAAAATTAACAACAATGTAAGTACAAGCAGTTCTGATACACAAACAGTCTTTACTTACACAAACTGTAGCAAAGATATTCTCCATAACTAGATCAAAAAAGATTTGTCTTCTTCAAGGAAGAAGAATCAGTGGGGTGTGGTGACAAGCAAGGATTATGTATCTCTAAGCCTCGATCTTCACCAAGAAAACCAAGACTGTCATATTCATGACAACCTTCAATATTTACAGTTTAAAGCTGTTCAATTCTGGGTATGCAAGGTGCTTCATCTCTCTAGAATACATTACTACATTCTCCTTTGCTTGCAAAACCAAGCAGATCACGGGAAAGACAGTCAATATATCAACATTTGAAATTAGGATTATGAATAATCATATCTGAAAGCATAACTAATTCATGATATTCTACAATATTTTCCCATGTTGGAATAATTTTTCTTACATCCTGCTATCTGGTGCCCAACTGGTTGGAATAATTGGTTAGAGGTATCCAGTTTTCCTGCTACTTTGGTAGCATAAGAAAGCTTGTTAGCTGTGACTTCTATATCTGCAACATCAATAGCAGACATACCTACCCCAGTAGGGCCCATCCAGTCCTTCCCATCTCTTTTAACTCTGGATTTCAAGGTTTCTGAATGCTTCAGATTGGCCCTCTCATCCATTCCCGTTAAGTTATTTTCAAGCAGGGAGCACACTGGGATATGGTTTTGGAGTTGTTCAAGCCATCTTAATTGTACCTGGATTTCTTTAAGAGAAGGTTTGTGTTTCTGATGATCTTAGTAGGTTGATCTAAGTACATCAAGACCGTTGCAAGATATTTTAAGTCATAAAGGGGCATTTCGTTATGTTGGTAGAATCAAACACACACATTGTTTGATTCTTTCTTCCTAACGACAATGTATAGTTCCCTTTCAGACACTTTCTGGCATCAAATGACACTTTCCCAAAGTTTTTTAAGCAGATAACTGACATATCTTTACCACCCATGTCTCATTTCAGTGCAATGAGCTAGTCAGGGGGATCTTTCTTATTCAATTTAAATTTTTGGAAAACAGTTAGTGAATTACTGACATTGCAATAGCTTGGAAATCATCACTCATGAAAAGACCAAACCCTGTTAGATAGGAATCCAAATCAGGGATATCACTTTTGCTTTTCACATCCCATTAAAGATACTGAGGAAGGCCCCATTGGCAGTTACTTCATCTTGTGAACAAGAGATACATATGAATACACGGAGCTTATCTCTAGAAAATAAAACCGTGTCGGACCCTGAATCTCCTCACATGTGGCCTGACTTCACCCCCTGGCCGTGGCCTGGCCACATCACTGGCGCCCTGACAATGTCTTTGTCTCTACTGTCTCTTCTGCCTAGTTTTAAGAAGTCACTGTTATGTATGTGTAGGAATGGCAATAATTTCTGAAGTAATCTTGGCAATCTTCAATTTTTTCTATCAGTTCAGGAATTCCTCTATATTCCTGAGCTTCGACCTTTCTTTAAGAAAAACAGACAGACAAACAAACCAACAAACAGAAAACCAAAACCAAAAAAACCCAGACATATTTCTGGGCAAAGATTACATTTTCAGGGATGACCTTCAGCTGATTCAGGAGTAAACCTGGACTGGCTGAACAGCTACTTAAGCTTCCAGGCTACAGCTAATACTTTGAAGAAAATTGTTGTCAACATCAATAGTGGTGTCCCTCAGCTAACTACACACTAAACCCAAAGTTGTGTAATTGAACCTCAATGTTTATCTTTTTTCTCTGACTGCCAGGTTAACTTAGTCATACCAGAGATGCCACCAAACTTCACAGTCTGCAGTCATTCTTACTTTCCATAGTTTGTAGTTTCTGTGCTACCAAGATAAAAAGTGGTACATTTAAATCGACGGTATTCAATAACAGCAGGATTCTTAATTGATTAGAGCTCTGAAACTATCCTCACAGGCTTTCTGGAAGCTTCAGAAACTGAAGTACTTGGAGATTAAATGATTAAGTCTGGATCAGATACGCTGTGTTTTTTGTGTAAGTGGATTTGTGCAAGTTTGAAAAGCAATACAAATCAATATAAAATATGGCAGTGGAATGTCATCTTTGTTACATAGACAGGTGTTTGGCAAAGTATGGATGTGCTGAGCACACAGGAGAATCATCCAGGAAGAAAACTTAGACTTTGCCCTTGTGCAGCCCTTGGGAACTGTGAGTCGAGGGTAGGGGACAGCCCTGCTCTGCTGGGGGACTTGCGCAGTTCGATAGCAGCAGCACGGCTGCAACCCAGCTGGCAGCCACAGCTGTGAGGTGCTTGAGCAGTGCTGCAGGCATTTGTGGACGCTTAACAGCCCAACTCTAATAAGTCTAACAAGCAACCATGGGAATAGCAAAAGGATCATGCAGCACGAGGGGGACATAGCCCTGCCAAATTTCAAGAAAGATGAGAACATTTTAACTTTTCAATTAAGCTGTTATCTATAATCCTTTGTCTACTACTTTTCTATGTATTGGGATACGCAACTGAAAGAAAAGAGTGGCATTGAAAGAGTTGCCTGGACTTACCTATAAAATTTTGTCTTTAACCAAACGTATTATGTTTTATACCCGCACAGTTTGCTTTGTCAACCTTTCCTGTTTTTTTTTTTTGTTTGTTTGTTTTTAATTATTCTTATTTTTATTTAAACTCATGAAGTTTAAAGCAAGTACATTTATCATAGATGCTATTCATCTCCCGCACAGTATGTCTTTAAAAACTCTCAAGTCATGATTTGTTAGATTATGGCAATTTTACGTCAAGGTTCTGGTTTAAATAGACTATTACTGATGAACTGGAGAACATAAAAATATCTAAGTACAGAACTGATAAACACTTTCATAGATGGAATGGTACTGCTAATGACAAGTCATAGATCAAATAAAAGTTTTACTACATTATATGATTGAAAATAATGTTTTACTGCAGTGAGACAGGAAAACAAATAAATCTACTCTAATTTGAGAGAAATATAAAAAAGTTGTTCTACTTCCATTATAGATTATAGGTGGATGTATGACACAAAACAGATTACATTGGAAACAGCTTTGATTCTATAGCATAAAGAAGCTCTAAAACAAAGTGAATCAGAAAAAGTCCTGTGAAGGCCATTTGGTGAAGAGAGAAACACCGGTCAGATGTGAACTTAAATAACTATTCTGCAAAGACCTATTCTTCTTATAGTGTAACAGCGAAACTCACATTAAGACCATATTAATTTTAATTCCGCAGTTCTTTAAAAAATACCTGTAATGTCTGAGATCTTCCATCAAACACAGCAAACAAAAGAAGTTAAGAAAATTTTGGTCTCCTTCAGTAGAGGTTTAGTTCAATACAGTTATTCCCAAGGTCAAGTAGTCTAGTATATGTTTAATAGAAGTATTGCTTATCTTTTGATGTGTTCAGCTTGCACCTCAACCTAAGGCTTTTGTTAGAATTTAATGACTTGGACAGTTTCTAAAACACAGGATATGAAAACAGACATCACAAATAAGTAATAAGAAATATCAAAAAAACCTGCTGAAGACATAATCTTCAGTGACAAGGAAGGTTAAAAATAGTCATACTCAGTTATAACAGGACTGCACTCATCCACAACACCTGGTATCTTTCAGAGATGATCAGAATCTAAGTTGTCATTGTCATATGGATCCAAGAGGGAAAGAAATATTTTCTTTAGTAGGTAATATGAACACTTACTGAAAATATATTCCAAACATCACTGATAATGTGGTGGTGAAACCTTCCACATTCATTTGGGGAATTAAAAAGCAGTTGTGTCTCACAAAAACAGCTTCCAAACATGCTGAGTTAGTATATTTAGAGCAAGAATATGATGATGAAATGGAAAATGGTGACTTACTAACTGGCACGTAGTCCTGTGAGGCACATTTATTTTTACCCTGGAACTGCATGTCATAGTACTATTAGATGACACATTAGGAAAACTTTGAGACTGTATTAGGATGCTATATATTTTCCACGTCAAAATTTGAATCCTATTGTGGATCATACTAATGTTCATATTTTAGTCCTTGGGGCTTAATAAATTTCAGGTGCAGCATAAAAATTTCTCAAAATGTCTATCCAAGTCAGAGTCACAGTGAAGTTCTGATGGCATAAATGTGCATTAAAGAGGGAGAGTAGTACATAAAAACCCCTGAAAGCAGCAGACACATAAAGGTACAGATATAATTTTGGATGGATTCTTTTCACTTACAGGAATATGAACACAGTTAAAAAAATATAGCACTGTGTGGTATATAAATAGATACACCCTGATGTATACAAATGTGAGGAGATATTCAGCAACACCCGAAACTTTTAATTTGTGGTATCTTTTCACATTTTACTTGCTAGTTTTCTGTAATTCAGATTGTAACAACACATTACTTACAGTCTGTGTGACTTACTGTGTGAAGTAAGATCACTGGAAGAAGTAGTAAAACCTAAATGTGCTAGTTAAAATAGATACATCCAGTTTAAATTTCAAGGCAACAAACTTTTTTTCTTAGATACCAAATCCATTAAACAGTTTGTTGCTACAAGAGAAATCAGTGTATTAAAAAATCTTTAGTAGTAGAATTAAGATATTTGGAGATAACCCAAATGAGGTAAGATGATCTTCATCTTAGCTTGATGACTGCTTATGTGATCCTTGATTACACACACGTTGTTAGATCTGTACAGACCATGATCAAAAAACAGCAGTTAGGAAAAGTGCTTGTAAAAGACCAGAGTGTACAAGAACTGAGATAACTTATAATTGACCAAATTAAAGTGTATTTTTCAGAGAGATAACGGACTGCTTCCCAGCACAAAGGCAACACATCGGAAAATGTCCAGTTCCTTCTCTGAAACCTCGGAGTGTTTCAAAAACACATGCAAAGCAATTGTTTGAAATGATAAATCAGTTGTCCCAAGCTTTGTTTTTCAGATATAACTGAACTGTTTAGGATGACATTCCCAAGATACTTAACCCTTGCTAATTAAGTGTGAAATAGTATTTTGTAAAGAAAATAAGAAACTACAACAGCAAATGGTATCAGCCCTATAACGTCTAAGTTAAAGGAAAAATTAACTCCTGTCTAGAATAATATGGGCTTTATGTTGGCTTATGGTTTCATTTCAAGGCTGTTTCAAAAATATTTTATGTTTTCTACATGCAGAGGTCCAAAATAAATGAAAAATATGTGAATTTGTTTCACTTCAAAGGGGTTAGAATGAAGATATTTCGCTCAGTGGAACTGTAATACCCAATGAATAATATATTTCTCAGAGAAATAAGAATATTTGCAGTACACGGGCATATTCCTTTAGGATCAAGTTCTCCTTTCAGAACATTGCACTATAAATGTATATTGCATGCTCAGCACTTGTTCTGCCAGAAGATAACTTTGATAAATGTCCACAAATAAAAAGAGTAATAATCTGAGGAAGAGAAATGTAGTACTAATTAAAAACAAATGCTTAGAAAGATGCTTTCATAGGCAAGGAAATTTTTCAGTACCTGACTTTTTCTGAGATCTGACTATTCCATCTGACTGTTTCTAAGGTCATGACCATAAAAAATATCTTAAACTGTGCTACTTTATGATCAATAGAACCTTTAGTAGGTCAATTATAAATTAAAGTATAATAAGTGATCTCCAGGAAAAAGACTGTTATCTAAACTATCACTGTCTAAGCAGAACTTTTCCCTCATTTCAAATCTCACTTACAGAAAGTTATAAAGAACAAAACGTGACTTCATTTACCAGGATTTTTCATTTATCTTGTCAGAAGGCACAGAACTTCTTTTTATTGCAGATAGTGAAAATTCCTTAAAAAAAATGAAAAAGGAGACCAGTGAGAATGAAATGGCACATTCTGACCTTGCTCTATACACTGTAAGAAATATTTTCCTTCTTTCAGAAAAATATGTTGAGAATGGACACCGGATTTCTTTTCTCTAGCAGTAAGACTTTTCTTGACTCATCATACTTGTCAAATGCCTGGATTTTTATTTTATTACTTTTCTTCAGGCGGGATATTAATAGTGAGCAAATATATCATGCAGTCAGTCACTGATTGGCTGAGGGTGTGAAAGCCCTCTCTCTTTTAAAGTATATGCAGGAATGGATAGTTTAATATGGCAAATCCAAAAGATCCAATAAAAATATCAGAGTAGATGTCACATTGGAAAAAAAAGTTGAAATTTTATTTGAGGGTAATATTCTACAACAATTTCTGAAATCATTGTGTGTGGTGCCTGTGAAGTGTTAAAGAGCTATAGCACTTTTCTCAGAAATGGCAGTTTCAGAGTGCTAGGTAAAATAATCCATTAAATGTGGGAACTAATTTATTTCTTCTTAATGTCAAGAAGAGCAGTCAAAATCATATCTAAAACATCATATAATTTTTCAACCATTTTCAAATTAAAACTGAACACATTTAAATCCTGTACAATCCTACATTACATGATTTTAACTGTAATGGTATATGTATATATATTCATATAGAGCTCATAAAACCATGTCTGTGAGGGCTGCAGCTTAGAATAAACACTATATTAAAGACTACCCTCAGTTATTTTTACTGTGTAAGTTGAACTCTTATTTCAACTGTTTTATATACACTGAATGAACCTCCCTGGATCCAGTGACTTTTCAGCACAGCAGAAAGTCAAGTACCCTTAATCCTACAATATCCAGGAGAGAAAATGGCAGGATTTTTCACATTTGTGGGAATGATGCTCTCTGACTGCATCCTGATTTGCTCTCTGGGGAGCCCCAGTGCCACTGGGAAATGAACCTGCTGGATTGGAATGGGTTTTTTACATCTTCTGTGTCTGGACCTTTTCCTGTGGAAAAGAGGGCGCATTAGGAGGACATAAACAAGGGATGTGCAGTCTGATAAGTGGAACTTCTTAATGCAAAACAAACAAACAAACCACCTAGATTTTGCCAAAAGACTGATATACAAACATGTATGCTAGGTGGAAAAAAAAGTGGGTTTGTTCTTTTTTTTTTTTCCCCCTTTTTGTTTTCCATGTTATTTTGGGACAAAGTAGAACAAAAACAAAGATAAAATGAGAAAAGTAACTTTTTATTTGTGGTATTAGCCCTCAGACTGTATGCAACAACTCTGAAAACAGCAAGTATTCTTTACAATCTCTCCTTTTTTCCCGATCCCACCTCCTGATATCACACTTCCTGTCTAAACTACACCTAAACTGAAATTGGTGTAATCAGTTGGACCAGAAAGAGCATCTCATTATAAAATGTTTTCATGTTCTAATGTATTTTCAATGGGATTGCATATCCCACCCATTTCCTTTAAACACCTGTGTATATAAATATATATGTATCTTCTGTCTCAACCATACTTCCTCTTTAACATTGTAAGCACAGGATTTTCTGTGGTGAAAACTCTTCACTGCTCTAATACACTGACAAGGAATAAACATGTAAGCACTGTCAAACAAAGAACTTAAGAGTCAGAAACTACATTTTTATATTTTTAAAAAAAAAATAATCCTTTTTCATCAGTAAACTGTAGTAGATCTCTCAAAAAGTGCAAAACTTAAGTAACAGAACATACCACAAAACGTAAACCAATGCAAAAGAAAAAGAGATATCAATTCTTTTACATAAAAATGTAAAGGATACTTCTATGTAGTTTGACAAACAAAACACAGCTGTTCCTCAGCTGTTAAGAGCCAGAGATGAGAAAATCTTGGAGACCTAGGTTAGTATCCATTTATGTCCTTCAGTCTGCCTCTAATCGTCACAACATATCACAGTCCAAAACCAATGGCTCATAGATACTTATATGTGTTTATAATTAGATTATTAGCAATATCCACAGCAATGTTAATATTACAGAAGTTAAATGCTTGTGCCAGATATCAGAGAATGATCTGAATCACAGAATCATGGAATAATTGAGGCCAGAAGGGACGTCTGGAGAGCATCTGGTCCAGCTCCCTACTCAGGCAGGGCCACATGGAGCTGGTTGCCCAAGATTGTGTCTAGATGGTGTTTGAATATCTCCAAGGTGGGAGACTACACATCCTCTTTGGGTCACTCCCACAGTTAAAAATGTTTTTCTTGAGCTTCAGACAAAACCTTCTGTCTTTTGGTTTGTGCTTATTTCCTCTTCTCCTGTCACTGGGCACCACTGGAAAGAGCTGTCTCTGTCTTCTTTGAACCTTCCTTTCAAGTATTTGTACACATTAATGAGTTTCCCCATAAGCCTTCTCTTCTCCAGGCTAAACAATCCCAGCTCTCTCAGCCTTTCCAGACAGGATGCTCCTGTCCGTTAATTGTCTCAATGGCCATTCTCTGGACTCCCTCCAGTATGCCCGTCTCTCTCATACTGGGGAGCCCAGAGGTGGCCAAAATACTCCAGGTATGGCCTCACCAGTGGTGAGCAGAGGGGAAGGATCACCTCCCTCAACCAGTTGGCAACAGTCCTCCTAATGCTGCCCAGAATGCTGTTGGTCTTCTTTGCTGTAAGGGCACATGGCTGGCTCACGTTCCACCTGTTACCCACCAGGACCCCAGGCTTTTCTGCAAAGCTGTTAATCCCCAGCATGCAGTGTCGCATGAGGTTGTTCCTCCCCAGGTGCAGGACTTTGCACTTCTTGTTGAAATTCACAAGGTTCCTGTCAGTCTTCAGCCTGGTGAGGTCCCTCTGGATGGCAGCACAACCCTCTGGCATACCAGCCACTCCTCCAAGTTTTGTGTCACCAATGAGCTTGCTGAGGGTGCGCTCTGCCCTTCATCCAGATGATGAAGGTAAAAAATCCTGCACAGTTTATGTCGACACCCGAAGCACCTTAAGCACCTTATTCTTTTGGCAAAAACTTGCTTGTACACCATAACTTCTGATACAGACAGGTTCCAAAAGCTCTCACATCTTCAGATCACTATATAAGTGCCCTTGTAAGGCTATTTGAAATCTGGAAGCTAAGGTTAAAATTTATTTCTTTTAATATTTGCCGCTACAGGTAAACTGGTCCTATTTGACACTTTTTAATCAATAGAAAGAAATAAACCTTTTAGAATATAAATCTGGTCTGTTTCATTTGTCTACTACACCAAGAGATGATCAGTGCTCTAGAAATATCTATTTCTTTCCAGTGACTGTATGGGTACCTCTGACATCTAACTTGAAAGTCAAATCTACCTAATATAGATACCAAATTTTCATGATTGACACAGCAAGTAGTAAAAATACAATTGGGAAACTGTTCGAAAAGGCTGCTAATAATGACGGCTGCTAGTACTGAAAACATAAATATTCTGTAGCTTTATCACAAAAGGCATGAGCTAGTCTGAAATCTCAATGTACCATTGTAGACTCAGATATATATGACGCAAACAAGTCTAAACCTGAATCTTTGAATAGGTCTTAATCTAAAAATTCATAGAGAACCCAGTATCTATAGATTAACCTATTGAGTAGAAAGAATTTATTCCTACTTACAGATTTGCATCAGCCTGTTGACTTCTGAACCTAAATCTTTTGATTCCCAGCACAATTCGAGAAAAAAAAGGAATTCCTTTCTGTGTAAAGTGAAGCATTAGAATCATAGAATCATAGAATGATCTAGGTTGGAGAAGGCCTTTAAGATCACCAAGTGCAACCATCAACCTAACACTGCCAAAACCACCACTAAACCATGTCCCTCAGCACTACATCTATATGTCTTTTAAATATCTCCAGGGATGGCAATTCCACCACTTCCCCAGGCAGCCTGTTCCAATGTTTGATAACCCTTT
>VYXH01007035.1:230431-241435 GCA_013397275.1 Burhinus bistriatus | reverse complement strand
CAAGTGCAGGACCTGGCACTTGGCCTGGTTGAACCTCATATCATGGTCCCTTGGCCCATGGATCCATCCTGTCCAGATCCCTCTGTAGGGTCATCCTACCCTCAAGCAGATTGACACTCCGGCCTAATTTGGTGTTGCCTGCAAACTTAGTGAGGATGCACTCGAAGGTAAGCAGAAGTCATGAGTAGGAGACGATTCAATAGGAAACCTTGATATCTATACCCATAGTTAGAGCAGTATTCCAGGACAGTCATGGAAATACATTTCTGTATCTTCTGTGTCCTGTTGCTGTGCTCTATATTAGCCGAAAAACAGAAAGGCATCAGAATCTGCAATCATATTTTTAGAGGTTTGTAATGGTCCACTGAGATACAGCTATATTTTGCTCAAATTATATCAATTTCACTTGTTTACCTTTACAAGGTCATGATCTGCTTAAGAGAAAAGAATTCTGCAGGGTTGCGGATCAGATCAGGCATCACTGAAGTGATCATTTTGAGATGAGCTGGGATTTTTTAATCTTGTTTGAAGTTAAAAAAATATTGCTGGGAAATAAATAATGTCATGAAGTTAATAAAGTTAAATAATTAACAATTGAATTGAAAAGATTACCTATACACCCTTAAAATTAACTTACTGTCACATCTACTTAACAAGATGTAATTTTCACCCACACATACCTTTTACTTCCAGCCTGTGGCTTTTGTTGCACACAGTTTGAAAATAAGGAAGTGTGAGATTCAATTCTGCAACGAAGAAGTCTTAGGAAAGACACGGTGAGAAAGTCGCTTCACAAGAGAATGTTAAAATGTGTCTCAAACCAAGATACTCCCTTCTATAGCTTAACCTTGTGTCTTCTAGTTGCATAACAACTAAATCACATTAGCTTCCCTCATATATAGTTTCTCAATTTAAGCATTACTTGAATTTAATGCTCTACTTTTCATTTTGGGAATTATGAAAGAAGAGGAATAAAGTTTTGTTGGGAAAGAATATGAAAGATTTGCATTTAAACTGTTATTTTTCTCTTTGAGATAATAAATTGGCAATTAAATATACTGAGTGCAGTTATTCTGATTTCTTAATAACATTACTAGTTATGTAAAGCCTCAAAAGAATATGTCAGAGTATATTCTAAAGGACTCTGGGAATCTAACTATATTGAAAATCTAATGATTTTCTATTTCATAAATGTTGAACATTGTAATGAGAGGTAAGAGACTTTATTCAACTGACTTGGCTTATTAAAATATCATTTCTTGGACTTAACACTTCTTGCTAAACATGTTAATAACGTCTCATAAAAATCTAGCAATGGTTTCTGGTGTCAAAGTAGGAACAGAAACTGGGAAATATAATTAAATTAGACGGGATAAGAGTTTTAGAAGATTATTTTTTTAAAAAATGCAATGTCATAGGGAACACGACACAAAATGATAACCAATAATTGAAATACAAAGATGTAGGCATTGGCAGAAAAGATGAAAAAACTCTATGCCTAATTAAAAAACATAGGCAGTTTCATGGCAAATAGAAGAAAGCAGAAAAAAAATCCCAAACTGTAAAGGGTGGAAGCAACAACCTTGTTCTTGTTCTAACAGGGAGACACTGAGTCTATAGGAGTCTCTCTACCAATTCTTATAGGAATTAAGTCAAGTTCCTTAAGAAAGGTAGCTTAACTAAAGAGATGAATTTTATGAACATAAAAGAGTGGTTTACTCCTTGTCCTAGGAGTAGAGAAACAAAGAAGAAATGAGAGCTGAGCTATAAACATTATTAAATTAGATACAGATTTTACAGTGGAGAACCTAAAGTAAAAGATTATATGAGGAAAAAGCAAAATAATAAAGAGGAGGCAAAGAATGACATGGAAATGAAATTGAGGAAATGTTGATAGTAAAAAAAAAAAAAAGCCAAAACAAAACAACCACTTCAAAATGTGTGCAACTTTTAACCCATTATTCCATTTCACTTTATCAGAGATATAATGTGTTAAAATAAAATCAGTTCTATCATAGCCCAAAGCTACAATAAAAAAGTTACTACCAATATTTCCATAATGAACTAATACACTGACTGAGGTTGTGTCCTGGCTGTGGAAACTGTAACTTTATCACCTATGCCAGATTTCTTCCCAAGGAAACCTGTTAATTGCACATACATTATTCTGGAGCATTGATTGTTCTATCTGTAAGCACAGGAAAAGAAATCAAGATCAACTCGGGTCTTTTCTAGTTCTGGGAATATGTAATGAGGCTTGACTTTTCAGTGTTGTGTGACTGCTGCAATCATTCATATATGCAGAAGTATAGCATACTTACGATGGTATGTCTTCACACAGTCTGGAAAACAGAAGAAAACCATGCCATAAAATACTATTGAACTACATGCAAGAATTATTTTGCAGCTAGAAAACATAGATCAAAGCTGCTTATGACTGAAAAGACGTTAACTATTTGTTATCCTTATAGAACGTGGTGTGGGAAACTTTAATGCCTAGAAATGCTGACCAGTCCCATTCAGCCACAGCATACTCTGAAAGTCATGTAAAGCAACTTGACAGAAGCACAGAACAAATATTCTTGGGGTATTTGTTCACACCTCCTGACAAACATACCAGTTCACATTACCATCACACCATTTTTGACACCTCTCATGCGGTGAGAAATGGTGAGCTCGTTGCTTCCATATAAAGAGACTGTGTTCTAACAATCACACTTTTTTCAATTTTTATTGCAGACACACCTCCAAAACCACGTTATTTTATCAACAGTTCTTCAACAGGAAGTTGAAGAACAGTTCTTCACAAGCATCTTAATGACCTTTATAGGGAGGTAGCTATTACCCTGCCTTTGAGTTTTTAAAGTCTGTATAGATATCACATTATAATTTTCTCTTATTGTATCACACATCCTTCTCTCATTCAGTGTTGGTGGATGCATCAAAATTATGAATATGAATTATCATGAATAAATTCTTATATTTGTTGAATAATAAAAGTTAGCGCACTGCAAACACGATGGCCATAATCCGTGTGAGAAACTCAGCAGTTGCTGCACAAGAGTAACAATTTAAAATATATAAAGACAATCCAACAATCTAAAATAAATAAGTAACAGAAAAAAGGTAAAGAAGTTTCTTGTAAAGTTAGGACAATAGAGCATTCTTTTAAAATCAAAGCTGTCAATAATGTCACTAGCTTGTTAGAAACTAGTCGTCCAGATTCAGCCTTGCTGTAATTCTGTTAAGGGCAATAAAATTGCACCAGATATGAATTTGCCTCATTATGCCCTCTATTGTGATCATCTGAGACCCCACATTTTAATTGCAATACATGAAATTTTAATAAGTAGAGGTTGAGAAAGAAACTATGACCTTTCTAGGCTACTTTGAGTGCCTAAAAATTAAAAAGAATATGTACTTTGCATTTGATTTTTCAGAGTTAAGAGAGGAAAAAGAGTGAATCAGTGGTTATGGATAATCATTGCTGATCTCACTCTTTTTATTTGACAAGTTGATCTAGAAATTTGCTCAAGCTTTCTGAATGGAAGAGGCTTTCATATAATACATATTCTTCGGTTTCTTTTTTCTTGTTAACAATATGAGTTTCCTATATACAGGCACATGCTGAGTGCTACACCTAAGAAAGAGAAACAGAAAACATAAATGGGAACATAGAAGACAACAGTTCTGCAAAAAAAGTTCTGAAGTTTAAACTGGATGTTGAATCACATTTAAAAAGTCAACAACATGACATTTTGACATAAAAAGTAAATGTTAAGCTGGTATATTGAAAGGTAATATTACATATGGAACATGGGATTATTCCTTTCTGCTCAGTTCTGGATTAATCTCAGATGGAGTGTTTACCTTTGTAAACTCCATTATAAGGAGGAAGCATACAAATTAAAGGTAATCCATAGAACAGCAATAGCAATGCTAAGAGATTTGACTATCCAATACATGAGGGGAAGCTGAAGGGCCTGGTGTTGTTTGATCTAGAAAAGAGAAAACTGTGAGGTGGGGGAGAAACATTTCAGCTTTTGCAGTAGTTCTTAGTTACTGTAAGAAAAGGGTAAATAACACTATTTTCTTTTATGAAGATTTTTAAAAATGAGTTAGACATTCCTTCAGAAAGCCTCTGCATTATTTGGAAGTTATTTCCAAAATTTCAGTGTTATTGTTTCTCTCATTCAGAAGAGAAAATTTCAGCATGACGAGATTATATTTCTACCATTAAAAAATAATCTGAAAATAAGAGATGAAAACCTAATCTTTTCTCAAAGACTGAGCTAATATGGAAAAGTGTGTTTAATGGAAGTTTCAAAAGTCTTTATATGCACCTAAAGTTTTCTGGAAAACAGATCTGATGGTCTGTAATACAAAAGTAAATATGTATGAAATTATATTTAGGGTTAAGTATTCCACAGTGCCTAACTCTATTTTTCTTACGAATAATATTAGAAAAAACAGTAAACTGTTACCAGTGTTGTCTGTGAGTAAATTACAGATTTATCACCTGTAATCCTAGATTTATGATAATGCTGTAGGACCATGCTTGCTTTGTTTTACTGATACATAGACTTTTGATCACTCCCCTCCACTGCAATTCCTTAACATCTACAGTACCATCTGATTTCACTTCATGAAAGTTACAGAGATGGGAATGATTTCCCTTGATCTGTGGATCTTTCTGAAGCACAGCATAGAATTAACCTCTATTGCTACAGGGATGCACTGCTTATTTGGGTTCAGCTTTCTGTCCACAAGGACCCTTGGTCCTGCACTGCAAAGCTGCTTTTTATCCAGTTGATGACCAGCATGCATGGGAATATTGCATCCCACGTGCAAGACTGTACTCATCTTTACTGATCTGCATGATGCTTCTGTCAGTTTGTCCCTGAGATTTTTAAGTTTAGTCATGATTAAGGGACAACATACTTCCTCAAATGTCAAACACCAATACCAAGGACTGAAGGAACACACCTTGGGGCACTTACAGAGTATGAAGCTGAACCTTGTAACTGATCTACAGATATTCTTTGCTGCCCTCTTTTTTTTTCCTGCTCAGAATCCTTCTATCTGTGAAGATATCTGTCATTGTATTTAATTTAGTCATATGCATGCCAGGCAGGACCAATATGTACTCCTTAGGGGACCTATTTGAATTTTATTTTATATTTGTTTCTGTATGTGCATTTCTTTGCAGACCCATACCTTTGAGAGTTTGGATCAAGGAATAACATCTGAATCACTGATAAGTTAGCACACTCTACTATGAATAATTTAATTTATACTGTGTTTGATTCCTTAAATCTAACTCTATAAGGATGTATAAAAGCCTTCTTTCCCGGATGACAGATTATCATCTCAGTATAAAAATGTATGATGTCTGAAATTCAAAGGAGCATCCAAGATTCTACTTTAATTGCACAGGCACCATGACTTGCCTGAAATGAAAAGCAGAGTTGACTACACTCCAAGTTACAATTTCCTGTCAATTCATCAGCTGGGATTAGTCAGCTCACAGCAGTGTAAAAATTGTCTACTAGGAAACGTATTTTAGAGAGATGAGATCCTCTAAGAATGCAGTGGTTGTCAGAAAAAAATCTAATATATTATGACAGCTTTTTCTGAAACAGGTAACCTTCAAGCCATCAGAGATATTTGCCCAAGATACATTTTCTTATTAGAAATCCTGTCCGAACAGTATAGTGACTTTTTTAAATTTTTCTTTTTTTTTTTTTTTTTTTTTTTTTTACTTAATTATTATTTNTTTTTTTTTTTTTTTGGTAGCTAAAGTATTTACCGTTATTTTTCTAGGATCAATACTGTCAAGATGAAGAACATGAAACCTAAGTAGTGTCCCCATCATAATCATAGCTGCTAGTCCAGTTTTGATTGTAGATTCTTTCTGTTGTTAGGCATGCATAGTTTGAGAAGTGACACAGTGTGATCAACTGAGCTCTAAAGTGCAAGGTTAACCTTGTACTAGATTTCTTCAGGATCACAGAAATAGCAGTTCTTGAGATTCTTTAGGCTGCAGACAGCACAGATAACTGAGTTTTCTGATACTCTATGCTTCTCACATCATATAGCTGTCCATCTGTACAGCAATTGCTATGACTTCTGCCAAATTTTATAGTGTTCCATCACCTGCCCAGCTGCTATTATAATCTACTGAGTGTTTAAGTCAAGAAACAAGTGAAAAATGACATGCCTTTGGGCAATTCCAATGTGCCTCTGTCTCCTTAGAGGCACAGAAGTAGTATATGATAGCAGAGAATTCCCAGAGCCCAACACCTTTATAAGCCATAATTCCAAATATTCCCTAAGCCAGCACTGTAAAAGACTTCTAAACTGAGGATAGCTGTGAAATTTCACTGAATTTAGTGGGTGAAGGACCAAGCCATTAAAGTGCATTTCACAGGGCAGTTTCCCACTTTCCACTCTATATGGGTTTTCTGTCTTTTTTTCTTTCATTACACTTCCTTGTAGTCTCTCTTTTCCTTTCTCAGCATCATGAACAGCTTTTCCACAAAATAAATGTCTTACCTCCAATTTAAATATTAAAGCAACCCCCAAGGAGAAAAGTACTTGCAGTTATTTGTCATTCTTGCTTCAATACTCCAGTAAACAAATAAACAAACAAACATACAAAAAAAACCCAAACAACTTGAAAACATCCCTCTAAAATGTCAGTTTGACCCAGATAATCATTATTCACTGTCCCACTGTCTTACTCGAGCCCCAGGTGTTATGCAGACATGAAAGTCCATTGAATTGAAAAGAATTTATTCCATTGTTTTCACTGTATAATGTGCAATACTTATCCAAGCACAGGTTGGATTCTGATCCAACTTATTCCAGCCTATACCCATGGAATTTTTTTCTGTTGGGTTGTTGAAGCTATGCAGATTTTGAACTATCTGATCTGGTTTCATCTGGTCTAAAAAACAGGTCAACATTTTTCATTACTGAGAAGCATCTAAAATCAACTATAAATCTAAGCAGAAAAGGTCATTCTTAACATGTTTCCTGATTTAAGCATCCAGTGGATTAAAGAAGCAGCTGGGCAGACTGAAAATGTTTGTTGATATGCCAGAATAAAATGGATGCCACCTGAGCGCAAAAATAAATCTACCTCTATTCCCAGGATCACTTCCCTCTGGCCTCAAAAATGTAAGAGCTAAAAAGATCAATATTAAATTTTCTGTGATGTAGTTTTTCATATTGAAGAGTACACTCAATCTGTTAGAATCTGATTTTCAAGAGACTGTACAGACTGGCAGAAGTTCAACTTCCTTTAAAGAGCCCTATGTCAGTACAATAAGAATAGGTAAATCAGGTACAAAGTCCTTTTAAATATAAGAAATTGCTAATCTGATGCTTTGATCTTCCCTCTGTAGCTGCATTTCCTCCTTGGAGACATCAGGTGTCCCAGCAACACACGTTCACCACAGTGATGTCTTTTTAAGTGAATATCCATCACCTTATAATTAAAATGACAAATAGACTTATTTCAGTTGCTGCCTTACAATTTTAAATTGGTTTAGAAACAGAGATTTATCTGACGCATTTTGAGAGAAGGCCGTTTCTCCCAGTCACACAGACAAAATGCTCAAAGGTGAAATCATTGTATTACATTTAACATGCAGTCCAAAGTTTTAATTTGATTTGCATCATTACCTTGGAGCAGACAAGAGAAGGGAAAGCAAACAGGCTCCAAATTACTGAGATCTTCCAGTCAAGCTTCCTGCCACAGATGAGATAGACAGATGCCTGGGCGTGGCTGGCAGCAGACTAATAAGAAGATCCTGTTTACACTGAGGACTTGTCTGGGGACAGAAAAAATACAAAAGGAAAGGGAAAAAAGATGTAGGTAGAACCTCAATGAGAGGTTCTGGAAGTTTGACTAGATGATCCTGAAAATATTTTATTCTATTCTAATTTTTGCAGCTTGGATCACTGTGTGCACATTTGCCCCAAGGTCCTTCTCCCACCAAGGAATGGCTTTTGCCACTGTTAGGAGCTGTAGAGGTGCTGCATACTTGGTGGGTAGGCCAGGTTGTCTGACCGGAGCAACCATGGTGGTTCATCTGGGTGAAACAGGAACCAGATTTCACACCACATCTGAAAAGACTCCTTCTCTAAGCTGAGAGACTAGGTCTCCAAATGTGTTCTTTGTCTTGGTGGAGGCAGCATCAGGCCTTTCCATTACATGTTGCTTTTGGTAATGAAGATGTAAGAGGTGGTAGCAATGTAGTGCTACTAGCAGGGCAATTTTGTGCAGCAGTGCCTGAGGCAACAGCAGCAGGAATGATGGCAGAAGTCTGGTAGCATGGAGCAAAGCTGGTGACAGTGAATGTGATGTTTCCAGCCAGCATACCCAGAGGCAGCCAGATGTGGGCAGCTTCAGGTCTTCTGCCCGTCCTGGTCACCTACGCAGGCAGGATAGTGGGGAAATGGACCTTTGATCTGACCAGAAGTAGATTCACCTAACAAAGATGGTAGTATATTAAAATACAGGTAAAAGACCAAGTATTGTGTTAGCAGCGTGGATACAAGTGCTTGGAATAAGATTATGATCAGGCACTTTCCTTGTATTATGTATTGAATCACTGATTTTTGTTTTAGGTGATAACTCTGTATTTTTCCCATTTTTTTCCTATTGTAGTGCAAGTGTTCAAAATTCACTGTGAGTGGGTGCAGAGAAATCTGACCTGCAAGTGCTGTTTTCCTGCAGTGTTACCCAACAGCTGTGACAGAAAATGCAAACACCTTACAGGATGAGTTTTCTCAAGAACAAAGAGAACACCAGGATCTGGTATATTTTTTAAAATTTGACAGCTCTGTTGTAAGTATCCTAATGTGTAAAACAATCTATTTTAGTCAAGTTTCCTGAAAACCATGGTTGGGATGTAATCTATATCAGTTTGGGCATAAGAATCTGAAAAGCACTTGTCTGAAAAACTAATTTAGTCTGCCTAAACTTTTTAAGGGAGTGTCATATATGTAGTGAGGGAGATAATCTTAGGTATTTTTGAGGGAATGATATAAGTAACAATGACCATAAATCGAAAGTCTTAATCCTGGGAGAGAGGACAGAGAGAAAAAGAGAGAGAGAAAAAGAGATGGATTTTAATAGAATGTTGTATCCTCTTATTTGATGAATGACTTTGATTCAAATAATGATTTAAGTATTTGACATAAAAGAGCATAAAACCAATTATATCATACTAAACACTTACCTTTAAGTCAGTTATAGCTTTCCTTGAGTTTTGATTCTGGACAATTGTTCTAAATAATGTCTTTCAAAGCAAAGCAACTATTGGATTCTATTTACATTAGATAAAAGACTCTTTCTGCAGTGTTTAAAGTCTTTATTTCTTTTAAGTATTGTGAAAGCTACGAAAAGATTTATTTCCTAAGATTGTTTCCTAAGTTCTCACAATTCCAGTCCATTTTAAAATGTATGGAACTGCAACTCAATAGATAATTACAGTTGTCTGAAGATAAAGAACAGGTCTTTCAGACCCTGGAAAATAAAACAGCGGGTTTTTTTCCACAGTGTCATCTTTGGAGCTTTCTTACAAATTCTTTGAAAAACAGAAAGTTATCTTAATTTTCTTGACAAGTTGAGAACAATGGTCAAAAGCCAGCCTGAAAACAATGTTGCAAGTAACACCATAGTCAATGAAAGTTACTCACTTTATGTAGAAGCTTTCTGTAGAAATGGGAATTTTGGTATGTGATGATATCAGTGAAAATAACCCAATTAAATTAAATTAAATATGCGGCTATCTGTGAGATAGTAACAAAGAAAAGCAAAAAAGAGAGAGAAAACCCTCAAAGAGACCATGAACAAAACAAATAAAAAAGGAGTAATTGAAAATGGATTAATATTTTAAAGATGGTTATACTACATTTATAATTCATTATGATAATGATTTCAGTTTAACTAAAACAAATGTTTCCATTGATAATGCAAGCACAGTCCAGTGGGACAGGAGAAAGTGAAACAGATCAGTTGAGTGGGAGGAGTGGAATTCAATAAAAAATAGTGGAATTCTGGTGAGAGAAGGAGAGAGAGGAAAGTAGGGTTTGCTGGGCAACAGACCTTGGATTAGGACAATAGTGGACATGAATTTATGAGAAGAATAGGTTTGGGGCAAGATGCAACAAAAGGGAAGAGGGAAGACTGGACTAGTAACAGCTTAGATGGTGGGTTTTTCGGAAGTAAACATGAGAAATTTTGAGTCTCCTTTCTATTAGGAAACAACTGTGAAATCTAATATTATACTCTCTGATCACCTGTCTCCCAGGATGATAATTTACATGTCAGAAGTTTATGCAATGAATTTTATTGGTATTATTGGTGAGTAACTCAAGTAGATGCACTTTTGCTGAAATTGCTATAGGTCCAATTTATTTGTTTTACAATACCTACAGACTAAATGACAAAACAAAAAGGATGAAATTGTTATTACATACTCTGAAAAGTAACGTGGTTGGGGGAAACCTTAACTTTATCCTGTTGTTGATATGCTTTATCAGACAGTTTTTCATTACACAGTCACGCACCATTTTTTTTCCAACAGACATTGGGGAAAAAATTACCTAGTGTTGGAATGAATCTGAATTGTCCAGCAACAGAAATTGTTGCCCATCAATTCATTGCAGATAAAGGAAGAATGAGAATGATTGAAGGACATGTCTATAAGAGGGTGAAAAAAAAGTAAAAATTAGTTTGATTATGACAGATTAATGTTTTTTCAGATATATGGATCATTCCTTGCTGTACAGCTCCTGTGAGATAACAGATAACCTGTGTAAATTAACTTTGTTTTCTGATGACCGCCATTTGGAAATTCCTTTTATTCCTGGTGTCAATATTTTCCTGACGGAGAACAGATGTGTACGAACACAAGGATCCTACATACTTTGTGTGACCATTACTTCCAAAAAATCTTATAGTACATCAGGGAAAAAAAAAAAAAAGGG
>VYXH01007035.1:206527-230362 GCA_013397275.1 Burhinus bistriatus | reverse complement strand
AAAAGGGGGGGGAAGAAAAAAAACACCAGAAAAAAAAACATGACAAAAGGAAAAAAAAATATTACTTTTTTTTTGTGATGTGTCTGAATTCTACACCAAACTGCTGTCTCTCTACAAAAAAGCTCCATATGTGTTTGACAGAAAGAATGGACATTTTGCAGAAGCAGTTGCTAATTCATAGTGAAGGGTTGATGTACAAAGTCCCAGACTGCTTGTTTTGAAATTAGTTATATTGAAAATCAAAATGAAACTAAATGAGACATGGAAGGTGAAGAAAACCCAGGGGACTGTAGAGATGCTGTTGGTGACACAGCTAGCTTCCTCCATCCACTTTCTAGTGCTTTTTACCTTTCTTGTCTCCCAGAGAAAATCAAATATGAACTGATGACCCACATGTTCAAAAAGGATGTCCAAAAAAGACGGCAATAATCAGATGTACACTTCTCTGTGTGTTTGTGCATACACATGCACACACACTCCTGCAGTTGTGTAGGGGGCAACCACTTCGATATGCATATATTTGGTATAATTCATTACAAAATAGTGTTACAAATGATATTTTACTTGCTAGGTAATTTTGCCCTGCCATCTCTCTGTAGAAAGTTGGGAATGACATAAGCTGCCTAAGAGTATACCCTTCTGACTGAGTCTTGCTCACATTTACTGAGATGCTTAACAGTGTCACAGTAGGTAATCATAAAAAAGCAATAGTATTATTCATCACAAACAGTTAAACCTACGATTCAGCTCTCTATAAGACTGTCTCTTCTTCACTAGTATTCATTTATATAGAGAGGAATATAGAGGAATATTTTACTAATAAATACTTTCTGCTGTTAGTGAAATGTAAAAGTGCTTGTGTTAGCAGTTGTTCATTATTTATTTCTGAAATATAAAAATAAGGCTTATTCCAGATTCTAATCAATATTAATTGGGAATACAATCATGCAAGATAAAACCACAAGCCCCTCTGCACCAGCAATCACTATAAAAAAAACCCCAAATATATAGTACAAACTCAGAAAAAAATACTTTTACCCGCAAATATTGAAGCTGATGACATATTTTCCATCCAAAAAGATAATCTCTATAAATAGTCATAAGCATTGATTGTTAAGTGCTTCTGAATACTGAAACAATTAATATAGGGTGAGGAAGGTTATGAAAGTTTTTTGGATGTGTCTTGCATGGGACCCTGCCCCAGCCTCTCCTTTCTGAAACAAGGAATATCTAGCTTCACTATCATTGCTAAAATTAGCTGAAGTATGGAGAGTATCACAAGCTACATTACTTATTCATACATCTACAGTTGTTGGGTTTTAATCCATCTAGCAAAATCTACAAATAAATTATCATCTCTAAATCTAGAAGCAATCCAGAAAGCATGTAGTCTAATTCTCAAAGACACTGCATAAATAAGTAGGCTTCTGCATTTTATGCAATTTCAGTTTCTGTGTGTGTTTAATCTGTAGCAACAGATAAATTACAAGGCTACATAGGCAAACGTGTGGTAAAGACAAGAATCATAGCTACATTACCTTTTAGAAAAAATTGAAAAGCTCTACATAAAAGGAAAAAAGATGGGAAAGACAATGAAGGTATATAGCTGCTATATTTGCTATATCAACTGTAGGTTGTGAATTCAAGAAACAGGTAACAGGCATGCAGTCTAAGCATATGCAGAAGATATAGTCCTTGCTATAGTTTTCCTAATGTTTCTCAAATTAATCAACATCACTTTATATTAATAGACAACCTCAGTTAGTTTGCCCTTAACCCTCCTGGACAAGACACATGGATGATTGAACAAAAAGATATACATTAGATGATAAGTATATGAGGACAGCATGGCTTAGAAGCAGTCAGACAGTATTTTAGTGATTAATTCTTAAAGATTTTGTTCTCAGAAGAAACATGCACCATTTTTATTCACAAAGCAGAAGTCATTTCTTTGCACTGGCGGGAGATCATTAGACAACGTTGCATGTTAAGTGAAGACTCCTTGCTGTGTCTACCAATCCAGTGAACCAGTAACTAGTACCACGTTGCTCTGAATGCCAAGAAATCTTCAGACAGTACAGAACCTTCTTTCATGCTGATGTTAAGTCAGTGAACACTGAAAGCTTCACTGTGTGGTCTTAGCTCCAGGAAGAACTTCATACTTCTAGTACAGTGCAGTCAATCATCTCGTTTAATCCAATCCCAGAATTCAGAAATAAATTCTCAGATTGAGTACACTGTATTAGAGCTAATAAAGACACAGGAGTCCTTCTGCATTCAAAGCATATGAAGATAAGAGAGGCATGCCACTCATTCTGAAATTGCTACTCAATTAGACATTTATCTGTGACTGAGTGCTCTAAAACCATTCTAGTAATGCAGTGCTAGCTTCCATTAGCATTGATATTGTTGCCAGATTAACCTTTAATCAGTTGTGCAAATATATTGTACATCCACCGACTGTTCTTGAGATTTTTACCAGCATATTTCAGAACAATTTTAAAAAATGTGGTGGTTGTGGTTCTTTGTAATCTTTATATTACTTTGTAATCTTGATATGTCCCAGCTATGTCCCCTGCCCCGATATTTCTGCTGTATGCATGTACTGTTTTTGGCCAGGATAAAGTTAAATTCCTTAACAGTAGCTTGTATGGGGCTACGTTCTGGATTTGTGTTCAAAACAGTGTTCATAACACACTGGTATTTTATTGTTGAACAGTGCTTACACAACATCAAAGCCTTCTCTGCTTCTCACATGCCCCTGCCAGTGAGTAGGCTGGGGATGCACAAGAAATTGGAAGGGGACACAATTAGGACAGCTGACCCCAGCTGACCTAAGGGATATTCCATAGCATATGACATTGTGCTTAGCAATAAAAGCTGCAGGGAAGACGGAGAAAAGGGAGTTCAGAGCGATGGTGTTTATCTACCGAAGTATGTGTTACGTGTGATGGACCCCTGCTTTCCTGGAGACAGCTGAACACCTGTCTGCCGGTGAGAAGCATTGTGAGAATTCCTGTTTTACTTTGCTTATCCACCCATCTTTTGCTTTATCTATTAAACTATCTCAACCCATGAGATTTCGCACGTTTACCCTTCTGATTCTCTCCCCTGCCTCACTGTGGGGAGTGAGCATGTGTCTGTGTGGTTCTTTGCTACCTACCTGGGTTAAACTATGAAAATGCAAAAGTCGTGTAAGTATTTCTTGTGCCTTATAATGATTTTTGAATAAATTCTTATAACAAATTACTTCTACATAACTGTAGGTTATCCGTGTTGAGTAAAAACTATGACAAACAACAGATTTCAAATATGCTTTCTGAAAAGTAATTTAGAAAAAAATAGAAGAATAATTTGTTATACATGCAAGAAGTAAAATTACTGTCTTTTAGAAGAAACTTTTCTTCATAGACATGGTAAAGGAATTTCATACAATGTGGCCACAAAATAATCTGTAATCATAAGTTCAACAGTCTGAAAGACAAAAATTAAAGTTTTTTAAGTGTTTAGAATATTATACTTAAAGGCAATATGAATTACTGCCATGCCTTCATGAATATTGATTTGTATTCCACTGATGCACAAACCACAATGGAGGATCTTCAAGCAGTGATAAAATCAAAAAAGCTTTCAGCATAAGGTGCAAAGTCATTAAATGTTTCAAAGGATAATACAGATCATTTATCCATATACATACCTGTGCAACTATGATGCCATGTTAATTCAGAGTTTAAATCAGTATCCTGAAGCATGGTGACATTATCATTGCATAGTTTACCTGAGATTCAAGGGTTTGCTGTAAAGATTTCTATTTTAAATATTCTAAGCCACTGTACTGTCATGCATGTGAATTTACTAGCTGAGGATCTGGTCCAATTTTGTCCTTTACCTTTCTGGGGATATCACTGCAATCCTGTGTCAGTCCCAGTGTAGATATGAGTATTCAAGTATGTTCAAACACTGGGGTTTTTTTCTTATTTATTACGTTTGCAAGACTATGTGTATTCCTTTGTCTTTCTCTTTTTTATTTATAAATATGTATGTGTGTAAATACTAGGAAATGGGTGATGTTTAAAAGGTTGATTCTTTCAGAATTATTTCAAATATATACAAAAAATAGGAAAGTGGCTAGAGTTTTTTACTTTTTTTTTTTTTTTCTCAACAGCACAGCTTACTTACTGATTGAGAACATTTTTTATTTCCGTAATGGGCTTTGGATTACAGATTCAGAGAGCAATGACACAGCACAAAATTTATTGAATATTCAGTATTTTTGCTGTTTTTTTGTTATTAAAAGTAACCTTTGAGTTTCCCAGATGGCTGTATCACATGAGAACTAATTAAATCTGATATTTTATTTTACATAGAAGACCGTAAATGCTTTAGATATCTCCTTCTGCAGAGAGGGCTAAGTGAAACAATGTGGAACAACTTTACCACAAAATATTCTATTGCAATATCCCGTATATGAAGAAAGGCAGCAAGTCCTTCATTCAAGATCTTATCCTGTCTTTTGCTCCATGAGGGGAGAGTATCTGCTTCAAGGTAATAGATAATTATGGAGTATCTTGAAAGACCAGATACGTTTCATAGCCTTGTGTCACAAAATATATCTGCTAATCCATTTTGCGATCTTAACTTGTTTAGTTTTTCTTACTATTGTTCATTATTATTAAGGAACATTACACAAGACACGAAAGTGCAGTAGCTCCTTGTCCTCAGGCAGAAAGTGTCTGGAAGGTAGAGTTCGAGACAGAGAAGGTTCTCATTTGAAGCTCATAGAAAGTAGCTATTTTTGATAAAATCTTCTCCACCTTCAGTTGTCTATGCACTAAATAATAGCTTCAAATGCTAATGTTTCACAGTCTGTTTAAATACTGTTCATGCTGCCTTTCAATGTGCTTTAAAATATCTCAAAGTATTCTATGTCTTTAATGATTTTTTTTTCCAATTATCCTTTCACTTGGCATTAATGATTGACTAGGTAGAGATTTCTCTTGTGGCTTTGTGGATTTTTTTTCCTCTCTTTTTATATCAGTGTTTTCAGTATGGAAACTGAACTGAAGGAAAAATATGTGTCGAATACACATACAAATCTCTAATGACAGTCTTGTGGTAATGCAAAAAACAGTTTTGCTCTAGTAAAGATGTGTTTATTCTCCATTAACATTGAACAAGCTTTTGTCCTACCCTGTAGAACTGCTTTTATGCCATATATGTATAAAAGTATCCTTACTTTGCTTTCAAACTGAATTACTGGATGCTAAATATTTCTATGTGTTCCAGTCTACTTCCACTAGACCTGCTCTCATACTTCCATAACATTACTGGATCATTTCCGTAATTAGGAAAGATGTATAGAACTTTAAAGAAAGTCTCAGCTAGGTGAAACCACTACATTGTAAATTATCTGTAAAATGAGGAAATACATACTTTTCCCTAAAGTTTCATTGAAAGAGCTTGAACCATGTAGAAGTGGTGACTGAATGAGGACCATGGTGGTTTAAATCTTTCTATTAGGCATGGGAAATACTGTATCTTGAACAATAAAGATTAAGTTGAATGAAAATAAACACACACCACTGAGACTCAGATATGGAAATTACTGAATTTTCAGGTTGCTACCCAAACAAAAAGAATACACTTCAGACTTATCCAATTATGTGTTTCCATTTTCTCAGACTGAAATAAAATATCCTTACAGATATTTTGTTTTAAAAACAGTTTACAATTAGTTTAAGTATTAATATAAACTTCCTAGAGATGAGAAAAATAGTAAGTTTTTTTCTCAATTTTAGAAGGGATTGTCTTGTAGTCCCACATGATTTCATATTTTCATTATGCAGTATGAATAAGTGTCTTTTATATGAAATTATTTTTTAGCAGTAGTTGTATTGAAAAGGAGTCAAAAGTGTAGGCAAAAAAGATAAGATTTTAGGGGTTTGGAGCATGTTAGAGGTCAATGTCAGGTCTAGAGTTCTTTCTCTTGGCAGAGGCAGGGAAGGATCATGTAGATATTTCTGCCCACAAGTTGTGTGGAGTACAGCATAGTAATTAGCTGACTGTGCTTAACCTTTTTTGGTCTAAAATAAGTACTCCCTTAAGTTAAATAAATAGCAGAAACTTCTACAGAAAATTTCATTTCCTTTTCAGTGTCGTCTTCTCCATGGTAAACCAACACAGGCTGTTTTCCAAAATGGTCCCCTATTTGTTAGCTTCTGGGTGTATTTCAAATTCCAATGAAAGGAAGCGTTAATAAGGATAGCATTGGTAGAAATAGTCTGTGTTCACATAGTGCCACTTTTAATTAAATGAATTATAAATTATTATTTTTTTAATACTTTATGAGATTTCAACTTCAGTTGATTGGAAGAAAAAAGTAAATAGTAGTAATAATAAAACAACACCACCACCCACCCAACTAAATACATGGCATTTGGACTAGTAAAAGTGGTATCAATTTATTAAGTGTTAGTCTGGTATTATTTGTTCCCACCTGAAATGGAATGGACAGAGTTCCTGATGATCTGCAGGACTAGATGAGAACAGGTAGACAGAAATACATTTAAAAGCTGAAAAATATGGGCACTGATTTTCATTGTTCAAGGTAATACAGGCATTAAGTTTTGTGCTAAGAAGGAATAATTCTGACTGAAAAGATAGTATATGGGTAGAACTCACAAAATTGCTGCTACTTCTCATTTGCTTCAATCAAAACCAGGATTTACATCCATAACTAAAGTTAGTTATTATTGCAAAAGGAATTTCCAGAGTTACTGTATGCTACAGCTAAAGTAATCTTCATTTAAAACTGTACTGGAAATCTGTGATATCATGAATTTAATTATATACCAAATAATTTAGTTTACAGGTTATTCCCAGTTGAAAGGGAGAATGAGAGCTATAATTCTTCTATATCAAAGCTGAAGCATTAAGGACTTCTTGTTTTAAAAGACAACTAAATGAATAGAGATCTCTTTCATATTTAAAATACAAAACCAAAATAAGTTCTGAAGACAATAGACCAGGTCCTTCCAATTTTTATCTGCATTTTATTTCGTGTTGGTAATATTTTTAATGACTGGGACATAATAGCCCAGAATATGCACTGCATAATTCACATTTCCAGAGAGACTGATACAGAAAATTTTCAGTTTATTTATTTAGGGGGAGAGATGAACTCTCTTTGAAAGCATTTCACACATAGAGATTATAAATAAAGTGGACTGCTTTTAATTTTGAATGTTTTGGAGATAAAGAATTTATTTTTTAGTTTTTTGTAGTATTTTGTTTCTTTCTTAATTTTAAAGGTTGCATTTCATAGAAGTTTTAATTTCATAAAATTTTTTGTTCTTTATGGCAAAATTTCCACACACGTCAAGGTGCTTAAGTTTCCATCGTTTTCTGTGGGTGCTAGAAATGTGGTTTTATTCTTCTAGTGGGAAAGTTATTTCAAGTTATACATCTTTAATCATACTTGTATTTACAGATGCCATCCCATAAGGCAGGTGAAGGCAACAGTATGTTGACATATGAGCATGAGTAAAGTTGTGCATAAATAAATCAAAGTCAGAGGTGAGAATCAAAAGCATTTATTGGAGTTTAGGTATTACGTGGCACATGTTTCTAAAAAAGTATGCAGGAAAGGAGTATAAGTATCTTGGGATTGAAGTTAGAATCTGTAGTCTGATAATGCTTCAAACCAACATTAGGTTAGCTGACTTAGTAAAGAGATGAAAAAAAATGAAGAAAATTCTTTACTGAGAATATTACCTGTGTCTTTTTTTACACATCCCTTGTCATACACTTTTCAATTATTACCTTGTCCAGCAGTCATTTCAATGCAATGCTACAATTTCTGTCGTAGTTATTTTCCAGTTAGATGGTCACGTACACACGTTAAGGAACCATGCCCTTATGCTGATTACAGTTATAAAACTATTATCCTCCTCTCTTTTATGTTGTGTTCAATGAGATTACTGGTTGATAAATGTCATGATGTCAGCTTCAGTTTCTAAATATTAATATTTTAATTAGTGCTCCTAAAAATTCAAACACAAAATGAATCCTTTAGAACTACATATCCTATGTAAATGTAATAATGTTAATGAATTTGATTTAGTATAAGGTCTACATATTCTATCACCTTCTCCTTTTCAAGAGTATGTATTGAATTATGATCACCATATTAATTATGCCTAACTCTAATAAATTTTATTGGATCCACTTTGTTGTTCTCATATACTGTGTAGTAGAATTCTAGGAAAAAACACTTAGTCACTTAGTGTATATATATATATATATAAAAAAAAAATTACTTAAGGGAAGTGAACACTGTTAAGTGTTTCTCTTTTCATGTTTGTGAAGAAGGCTTTGAAATTAAATCTTTCTTTCAGTAAGAACTGTTAGTGAAATAGTAAACCTGGCAGGTTTCAGTTACTTCAGCTTTGGTTTGGGAGGTTGATCTCAGGTCCACTGGACACAGCTTTCACCTCCAGTTTGATTTTAATTGCCCACAACATCCTGTCTAGGATTGGAGGGGATTCTGATAAAAACTTACAGAAATTCTTTTCATTATTATACCTTGTAAATGATTGAAATGGGGAATAGTCAACTGACAATATCACTTTGGAGAGGATGGCTACTGNAAAACTATTATCCTCCTCTCTTTTATGTTGTGTTCAATGAGATTACTGGTTGATAAATGTCATGATGTCAGCTTCAGTTTCTAAATATTAATATTTTAATTAGTGCTCCTAAAAATTCAAACACAAAATGAATCCTTTAGAACTACATATCCTATGTAAATGTAATAATGTTAATGAATTTGATTTAGTATAAGGTCTACATATTCTATCACCTTCTCCTTTTCAAGAGTATGTATTGAATTATGATCACCATATTAATTATGCCTAACTCTAATAAATTTTATTGGATCCACTTTGTTGTTCTCATATACTGTGTAGTAGAATTCTAGGAAAAAACACTTAGTCACTTAGTGTATATATATATATATATAAAAAAAAAATTACTTAAGGGAAGTGAACACTGTTAAGTGTTTCTCTTTTCATGTTTGTGAAGAAGGCTTTGAAATTAAATCTTTCTTTCAGTAAGAACTGTTAGTGAAATAGTAAACCTGGCAGGTTTCAGTTACTTCAGCTTTGGTTTGGGAGGTTGATCTCAGGTCCACTGGACACAGCTTTCACCTCCAGTTTGATTTTAATTGCCCACAACATCCTGTCTAGGATTGGAGGGGATTCTGATAAAAACTTACAGAAATTCTTTTCATTATTATACCTTGTAAATGATTGAAATGGGGAATAGTCAACTGACAATATCACTTTGGAGAGGATGGCTACTGACTTTTTTTTTTTTTTCTAAATGGACTTTCTTTTCTTGTTTGTTTTAGCTCCATGATACAGATTGATACCCATGGACATGTATAGACCAAAAGAGAAAAAATGGAAGTGTCAAAACCAAAATAAACATGAAATGTTTAAAACTTTACTTCTATCTCTCTTTCTTTCAGCAAAGTTTTTGGATAATTATATAGGATAAAAATACTGATTTAGGATCTGTTTCCATTTTCATTCTGCTGTTCCTCTGTTTACAGTCAATCAAAACACAGAAAAATGGTATACAATATATTGAAAGATCGTATATTGATATCTAGATCAGAGGTACATTTTTGAGAGTGCAAATGAGAAAGAACATGATCTTTCCTGAAATTAATGTTAAGCAGGAAAAATCCCATTGACTCAGTAGAGGTAGAATTACACCTATAGGAAAAAGAAAACACAGGACAGAAATATTCTGGTGAGATTAGTATATTCTTCAAATTACTTTTCTAGCAGAATTTTGTTGAAACACAGTTTTTCTTAGAGAGCAGAAATATGTTTTATGTCGCTGAGGTGAGAGGTCTGATATCAAAGAACGTCAAAGTTCTCGGCACTGGCACAGGTTTCCCAGAAGGGCTGTGGAGCCTCCATCCTTGAAGTTATTCAAAAACTGTTGGGACATGGTCCTGGGTGGGACCTGGCCTGCTTCAGGTCACCCTGCTTGAGCAGGATGGTTGAACAAAATGACCTTCAGAGAACCCTTCAATTTGCAACCGTTCTGTGATTTTGAGTGTGTTAGGGCCTAAAATGTAATGGTCTTGAAGTTCTGAGTGCTTTGGTTTTATGGCACTTTGTTATTAAAACTCCTTTCCCTTGACAATTCACCTAGGTGTGATTCATTTAGTTAAATCAATTTGTTTTCAAAATTTGAACTATGAATTCAGTTTATTTTAAAAGTACTTTATCTTAATGTCATCAGAAACCCTCAATATTAAAAAATGTGATTGATGAAGTCATATACATTTTGTTGTTTTGTAGTATGCTCATAACATGTTTATCATACAGTTATGAGCAGAACACAGTATTACTGTCAATGACACAGTGTCAGGACTATGACACAAAATATTTTCTCAAGAAGTCCTCAAAATACTTTCTGTGAGAAAGTCTCCGTGGCAGAAAAGTCAGTGTTGTAGACTGGAGCACTATCTTCAGATAACAAGGTTAGCCTAGTCAGACTGCCACCCCAGTTTTTCACATTCACATGGGCCACAGAGGTATTTATACACCTCCCCAGCCAAAACATTCACTGTCATGTTGAAATCTGGCTGCCTTAAAGGTGGTCATTTCCAGGTCTTCAAGTCTACCTGTCAGCTTCTGCACTGTATGAGGGAAAAATAGTATTTAATATAGTGGCTTTTCACCAAAGTAGAGGATAATGTGAGGATAAGCTCTTACCATAATAGATGTTACTTTTGAACCTGTCGTAGTGATAGACAGACTGTATGTTGACCAATACAATGACTATTCATATCTTGTTTTGGTTTTTTTTTTCCCCTCACCGTGGAGACCATCACATACTAGAAGCATGTCATGTCACTTTCCCAAGGCAAGAGCTGACATCAGAACCACAGATTAAATCTGCCCAGTGACTAAAAAACTCTCAATGACATGTCCTAAATTCCAAGTTTATATTAGGTATACTTTTTAAAATAGACTTGAAAATGTTAATAACTAAAGAAACACACTTAACTACTTTTGTAAATTTGGTAATTAAACTATATAAAATAAATGTTATCTTTCTTCACAGTATTTTAAGCTGATCTCTAAATTGTTTAAATTGGAATTAAAAAGTTAAAGAGTAGTCTTTGAGGAGTAATAATTTTTTAAAGGAATTTAATTAACACAAAGAATAACACCTTCTTCCAAAAATTTTTCAAAAATCTGATTGCTAAGAGGTTGACCTTTTATTTTGCATGGCATTTCCTTTCAAGACATTAGGAAAAATGACCACTGGCATTTAAAGTGAGAAATGTGACATTTTGTTTGAACGTGAATTTTTAAAGCATTTTCTTTATTCTTCGGGAATGTTAATAATTACAGATAACTAACCCCTTTAGAAATTATTCTTAGCATAGTAATAAAAATATGTAATTACACCACCCCAAAAGCAAAAGTGGCCTTGTGCAGGTGTAGTAACAGACAATTATGTCTCTTATGTTAAAGAAAACAAGGCTTTTCTGAATGGCTAGGGACAAAAAAAATGTGAGGAGGAATCATTCTATACTTTATAAATAAAATAGTTTTATAATACCAAGAAAACATGAAACTGTTAATATCCCATTTCTTTGATTCTCTAGAATTTAATTTCTTTATTTTGTGATATATGAAATAATACATAAATTTGAGTTAGGTATCGCGAACCCAAAATTATGATGTGAATATTTTGGATCTACTGATTTGTGCTTCTGTCAGTCAAGCTTCCTAGGTAGCCAGGAAGGTACAAGAGAACTTGAAGTATCACTTATACCACTGCAGAATGTTTTTATTACATTATTCTCAACTCTAGAGCTATATTCCTAGAGTGCAGACACATAGGCATTTTCCCTAAATCTCTTGCCTAAACTATTTCACAGCTACAGTCTCACTGAATTCAAAGGTGTTAGATACCCCTTCCTGTAGTGTATGATTCCTTCACCTATACTTTTTCAGTTAATGCTAACAAAAAGGAAACTTCTAAGTGCATTCAGCCAAATAATGTGTCATTTGGAAAGCTAATGTTTGCTTTTAATTTGTTAGGACATGTTGATGTAAAAATGAGAGATGAAAAAAGTAAATTACAAGCCCTCTAAGCACAATAGTTGAGAAATATTTGCACATTCTTCCCAAATATGTAGTTAGGTATTCACATGCAGTCAGTGTGAAGACTGCTTTGAATTGCTGTCACTGTGTTGAATATTAGCACTTTATACATAAAATCTTAAGTATCCTTATAGTCACTGGACCAGGGTTCACAGCATCATTGGTAGCAGTTTGGAGTCTTATTTAGTGAGTCATCTCTGATTAATATGACCATGCTCCACTAAAAGAAGGCTTGTTTACAAAATAAAAAAAAAATATTTATTTTCCTTTTTTTTTTTTAATTAAATTAGTCTGCAATTCACTGTGAAAAAACTTTGACTGTGACAAAGATATTTCTAATTTGAGTCACAGCATGCCCACTTGGTAAGAACTTGTCCATGTGTCACTGACCTTTTTCTTGAGAAGAAGTTATTTCTCTCAATCTCAAAAAAGTACGGCTCAAATAATGATAAAAAGGAAATAAGAAAAAAAATCCCAGCTTTCTTCCATGCTCAGAGTTGACCTAGTCACAAGATTTGAAGCAGGTTATATATTAGCCCAAAAGTTAAATTGAAAGGATATTTAGGAAATTTTTTTCCTTCTCTGCATCAGGAGCTTACGTGCTGGAATCATCTCATTAAATTACTTACAATTATTTCTTTGTTGTTGCATGGGACTATTGACATTGACATCAGTTCTTTTACTTCCATTTGCTTTCCTCAGTTTAAGGTTGTTCTTTTCCTTATTCGTTCCTCTCTTGCCCCAAAGGCTGCTTCAAAATGCCAGTCATTGGGATGAAAGCAGAAATAACAAACATTTTAATAACCATTTTAGGTCATTCATGTGGGCCTATGTTTACACAACTCTGTCCACTGCCCAGCTGACATTGGCATATGCAAATCAAGAAGAATATACAAGTGAGAAACAGAAATGCACATTTGTGGAGTTATGGTGAATCCCAGGTTTTTTTTCATTAAAGAGATTACCTTCTTCAACAACAAAAAAGAAAGAAGAATATCAAGCACAACAACTGTTACACTATGTGAGGGAGTAACCAGGACAGCAGAAAGACACTGCAAGTGGCTAAATCGTTTCCCTTTTCTCAAAGCTTATGACTAAACTGTAGTAAAACCCATATTGCTTGGATATGCCCCAGAATTAGAGGCCAAGATAAATCCATTTGAATACGCAGTTCAGAGTTTCTTAGCCAAATTGTGATACTTTACATGCTCAGTAATGAACTATTCTTTGGCTCTGCAATATGGGAGAATGTATTAAAATCTGGTTATTGAGAAATAACTGCAGCAATTTTTACTTTTTTATTCAAACATCTACAACTCTTGCTGTTGTTGCAAAGAACAGCTAGTATAATGTTTCTGTAGCACTGCCAGTATATTAGCTGATGCTGATGCAAAACCTAGAGAGATGAAAAAGGTGTGGGATCCCAAACAAAAAAGCTTAGAGTAAAATAAAGAAGTGCAATAAATATAGAAAGTAAATACCTGTAAGTCATTGACAGAAATGTATAAATAAAATTCAGCATCCATTTCAAGCAACTTCTTTGCAATGCTGCTCTTCTCTTAATTATGAAAAATTAAGCATTACAATAAATTTGTTGGAGTTCATATACTGCGTCAGTTAAGATGTTGACATAAGCACAGTGTCTAGCCTGCACTAGTAAATGTGTGCCTATATCACCGTGTGCCTATGGATAGCATCCTTTTTTATTGTCAGTGGGTGGAAGGAGAAGATTCATTCAACCTTTAATTATGTTTTCTGTTTCTTTGGCTCTTTTTGTAACTTTTTCTGTTCATTCATTTTTTTGAAAATATTTGTAGACTTCACTTATGTCACCATTTCTGTCCAAATAGGTTACAAACATACAATCTTGAGATGAGTAAAATATTTGTAGATGTACACAATACAATGTGATCACATCTGAGTATAGCATACTTCCCATCTACTACATGAAGATCCCATTGAAAAAGGTGCTGAAGCCTGAGTATCCACATTATCTTCAGCAATGAACTTCAATATGATAAACAGACAACCCAACATGTAAAGCTAAGCATACATTTTCTTTCTTTGTCAAGGCAGGATCCTAAAACACTGCCCGTTGTTGTAGATGGCTGTCATGACCCTCCCTTGGCATGTATTAATAGAAAAAGTACGCTTAATCTGCCTTCTATGTTTTGCACTTTAAAATATGTCTGCATTCACTGTCTGTTTTGTATTTGAAATAATATTTCACACATACACATACATACATACTGTTATACATTCATTCACTTGGACTGAATGAAGTACAAATAACAACTGTCAAGAGAGGAAAAAATAATCAAAGAAAAGACACATTAAAAATAAAACAACTTTATGATCACAGTTATTTAATCTATAAGAAAAGTATTAGTTAATTCTGTGTGAAAAAACATTGTATCATATTGAAGGTTTATTGTTATATATGTATACCAAGACTGAATTTCAGAGTAGTGCTTGAAGTGAAGAATAAGTTAGTCTCATCATAGGATTAAATTAACACTGTCAGTCAAATTAACAGAATTTATATTTACAACTTGTTTTATTTCGTTGTTTGCATATAGCCAGTATAGGAAAATTAAAAGGTACTCAGGCAAATAATGTTCACTGAGTGAATGAAGTGAAGGAAATGAAACTAGTTTGTTGGGGTTGGGGTTTTTTCATAGTTAACCTCCTAGACGGAACTCACCTAATGAGTCAGAGAGCTTAGTCATGTATCAGATGCCAAGTTTTCATCAAAGAAGAGGGATCTAACAAAAAGGCTGTTGGCTAAATTGAGTCTTTGTGTTGTAGGCTGCTTGCTCTTACTGCTTGTAGTCTGAACTTTGCAAATCTTGCCTTGAGTAGCAGTTTGCAATTCCTACAAACGGTTTATGAGTGTGCTCAAATGGGTGTCTTTCCAGGAAACAGTATGGGCATGCATGCATGTGTCTGTAAGGGGAGGCATTTTGAGAAAAGCCTTACATTTACAAGTAAGGTCTTGGTCATCAAGTTGCATCAGATTTAGTGTTTTCACTGTGTTTGTGTTGTTGTCATTGCTTTTATAAAAAGGAAATCTGTTTCACTTTCTCAGTGGCTCTGGGTAAACTTTCGAAGATGAACATCTACTCTGCATCCATAGTGATGAAAAATGAACACTAAGAAAAAGGAAGCGTACTCTTCTGTACTCCTCTACAACAGCCTCCTTCCAAATCATGGCTGTATGTTCCTGAGAAACTCTTATTTCTCTCAGTTTTCCCTTCTGAGGAATCAAATTATTTGATTTCTTGAAAGAATAAATTCAACAGCTGTTAACAGAAGAGAAAGATTTTAAGATATACATTTCTGAATAACATACTCCCAAGAAATGTAAACCTAAGAACACAAAACTAGACTAATAAGCTTAACAGGTTTATTCAGAAATGTTGAAGATCCTCTCCCTTTCAAAAATCAAAACAATCTGTACATAATTTAAAATCAATTTTGACAGGGAAGCTGCTTTTCCACAGAGCCGGTCTTGAAGAAATTGGGAGTTAACCAACTCTTTACAGGTCAAAGGTTGGGCTGATAGATGGTGCACTGGGAACACAACGCTCACCTACTACAGTAGTACACTGCTACCAATTTGCTATATGAAGCCCCAGCCCCAGAACACTCATCTGCAGCTTCCTGGGTCTCATAAACCAAACCAAACCAAACCAAACCAAACCAAACCAAACCAAAACAAAACAAAACAAAACAAAACCAAAACCAAACCAAACCAAACCAAAACAAAACAAAACAAAACAAAACAAAGCAACAGAAGGGAAGGCCTCAAGAAGAGAATAGATAAAGGGACAAAAATTCCTATTTTCCACTTCTTCCCTAGCACAGCACATGACCAACTGAAAGTCAGGTTCTCTCTATATTATATATGAGCAATACGACACAATATAACCGTAGCAAAGAACAGGAAATTGAACTACCATATCACAAGTCTAATCTTTGAATTCTAGAAATTATTTGAATACTTCATCCTCTATGAGACTTTGCCCCTGATCGTTATCCCAACAATAGGTGAAGTTGAAAACTAATTTCCTCAATACCAAATCCAAGAGGCTCCTGAACCTGTATGTACTTTTCTGCAGTTAACTGGAGTGTGATTAAATCTTTACGCTCTGTTAAATGACAAACAATGCTCTTCATATTTTTAAGGGATTTTTTACATCAACAAAGATATCAAAGAGTTTGAACTGAATGGTTGGAAAGTAATGTACAAAACTGAATACGCCTTTCTGGTGTATTAGACTATTGGCAATTGAAAAATAAATTACATTATTTGCATTATATTAAATAAGCTCTTAAAGACTATTTTATATGTAACATGTGAAAATACCAATTTTTTACATAAATTCATATTTGTTGTATGTAATTTTGCATGCAAAAGTAGTTGCTTCTGTAAAATGATAATTCTGTAGATAAATGGTTTTGTGCTCCTTTTGGTCAATGGTATGATTTCAGTTTTCCCTTTTCTCAGTCAACCTGATTTTGATATACAAAGTACTAAGAACAGAAATTACTTATTATCAATGTTATCCTTCAATTAAGAGTACCTCATACAGAAGTGTTACTATCATACTTTACCTGACCCATTTCATAATATTCATTTAATTTTGAACGCTGAAAAAAAAGTGAAATTATCTATTTAGGAAGGCAGATATTTATTAAAAATCTAGCAGTGGTAGCTTTTAATGATTGTTATTTATTTATATCTCATAATCAATTGTCTCCAACATTAGTGACAGAAGTGGGGAAAGTAACTGTTCCTCCGTTCTTTATGAAGAGGTACTCCTACAGTATATACAAAAATATTTTTTCAGCAACATTCTCATACTTACGCTCTCAGCTAACAGTCGTAAATGATATGTATCTTTTTAGTAACATTACAAATCTGCTCATATTTCTAACATGCATAAAGGCCAAATTCTACAGTGATAGTGCATAGACCTTCACATCCCCTGTAGCCTAGTTACTTCAATTATTCCAGTTTTGGTATTTCATAAAAAACGCAGGCCTGTTAACAAGTATGTCTTGCTAGTGAGGTTAAGAAGTTGAAAGAGTACGAAGTAGCTGCAACAGAAGTAATTAATTTTACACATAGTGATTATAGTCTCATACAAAGTGTTTGGACACATGTACAAGTGACTGGATGTTTAAATGAATTTCTGCTGAGGCTGCTGTTCTGCTATCACTGAAAATTCACACTTTCTCTTTTCAAAATAATTTCTCTCCTGTTCATAATGTCCAAATGGATAAATTAGGATATTTCAAATACCATCTCAGGTTTTGGTCCTGTTCAGCACTGCTGCCTGAGATAATGGCGCTGAGCTGGGAATACCCAGGGAAAAAGGTAGGCTCCAATTCTGAACCAGCTAAAAATCCCTTTCCTGCAAGAAAACCATGCTCTATAAGCCAGATTTACACTACCAGAAATAAAAATTTACCTGAAGTTGAATTTGCTTTAAAATAGCAGAGTATATGGGACTGCAAATTCCTTATGTCAGGCTATTTGTAACAAACCAAACAATGCAGAAGGTTTCCTTTTTTTTTACTGTGAGGAACACAGCTAAAATAAATTATGGTGTTTGGTTCAATGGATTCCTTCACTCTGGCTCACCAGCACTCCCAAGACTATTTATTATAGCGGTTTACAATATTATCCATTTTATACTTTTCTAAATCATTTTCTCATCAGAAGATGGTTTCTGAATTGGCAAAAAATATTGCAGTTTTGTCGTTCATGAAAAAGTCATTAGAAGATGCATAGGATGGTGAAACTGGGAGTAAGAGTGCCACACTACATAACTATCGCCAAACTAACAAGTATATAAACCCTGCATGACAGATATTCATTGATGATGAGAACTGACAGTTTCCCATGAATTCAGAGGGGTCCAAGAGTGCTCAGCACTGATTGAAATTAGATCACACTTATTTTACTTATCCTGCAAAGCTTACAATCCTTTCAAAAAGTGTCATTTTCTTTTTTATCACTGAAGAAGATTCCCAGTAAACTGTTTTCCTCAACAAAGATTGTTTACATAGTAAGGAGTACATGTAATAGATGCTTTCACTGAACTCTTCATTAAGTAGAAATGATTAATAAGAAATGTCAGTTAGAAGAAAATTCTTTATTGTATTTTAGTTTTGGTAACCTGGGGATAATGATCAATAGCAGTTTAACATTATGGTAAAGAATTGATAGGAAATAGGAACTGTGCTGCAAGTGCAAATATACTGCAATTTTTAAACCTTGTCAAAGGAAACATTCAGAGATTTTTATTTTTCTAATTTTCCTACAATCTGCTGACAGGTCTCATAGGTTCTGTTCTAGCAGACTCAGGGAAAAAAAAAAATCTCACGATCAGTTGTTGAGTGGTCCTTAAGTGGCATCAGACACAGCTAATCATATGCATTCACTGTTTGAACGACTATAATTTATTTTGGCATTACACAGAAAAAGGAATCTGTATACAGGAAACTTTGATTTCACACAGAATTACTTGTTCTATGTTCTTTTGGGAGAAGAAAAACATCAAAGCCAGCAGGTTGTCACGTAACACACTAACATATCTGTACCTCTAATAGTGAAATTTCATATTATAACGGTATTGTGGACAGATTAAATCAATTCTGGAAACACATTAAATATTCTGTTTTATTTTTTAGTGTGAATGATATTAATTTCACAGATCAGAAGTAAATATAAATATGCTAATAATAATTTTTAATGCAATGTCTTCACATGAGCATTTACATCATGAAATCAGGTCAAGTATCTCAGATTCTCATACCTAATACTTAAATCCCGTTTCCTCTCAGTAGTAATAACAGCAGGATTTATATCCAACAAAACAGTACAATAAGGTGAAATAACTGGTTTCTTTATTTTTTAAGACCGCTCTACAGTTTTGCTTTTAGAAATATTGAATCAATAGACATAGTAATAAAAAAATCAACTTTTCATAATTTGAAACACAATGCAGTAACACAGAGCAAGAACAAGAATAAGATGAATTCAAAGGGAATCCACAGCATTTCAAATCTGAAATCTCTAAGCAGGTCAAAACAGAAGATTCAGCACAAAATTAAAAACTGCCAACAGACTATTTATTTTCTCTAAATACAGAATTTCCTTCACCCCCCTGGTATGTAGGAAGTCACCCATTCTCCTTTGCCCTTTAAAATCAGACAAGTTAAAAAAACATAGAGAAGCACCTCTGTGCTGAATTGGTTAGAATCTAATATTTCTGTAGTTGTTACTTATGTAAAAATATTTAATACACTTCATATTTTTGTTGAAGTATTTTTCAAAAGCAAAATTTAATCCCTGCAAAAGTATTACAATTTTTACTAGTCATTATTCCATAGCATTCCTGTTTGAATTGCTTTAACTTTATAACCAACTTTTATCTGTTAAAAGGCTTAGTAAGTACAGGGTCCTGGGCTTGTATATTTTTATTTGNCTTTAATCCTGATCCTGAATCCAGATCCGGAATCCGGTTCCCATCCATCACTGGGTTTAATCTGGGACTTCCCCAGTGCCTGCTGGTGACGTGATTGTCATCCTGGGAGCTTGATATGGTTTTGTATATATTTCATTATTTTATTTTTATTATTGTATTATTAATAGTTCATTAAAGTAGTTTAGTTACTTCTAAACTCTTTAAGTCTCTTTTTCTCTCTCTCCTGCCTCCCTTCAAAGGGAGGCAGGAGAGAGAGAGCATCTGTCATTCCGCCTGATTGGGCCAGTCTGGCCCAAACCACAACAGTTACTCTCAGTAGCTCATTTTTACTTTTGGTATCAGACTAGATCTGATTCTTAACAACCAGTCCCAGGCATTCTGCAGATAGGTTGATAGTTAAACTAGCGAGTTATCTTCAATTTGAAGACACTGAAGGACAGTTGCACTTTTATATACATTTGTTGAACTCATTTGCCTTCTAAATAATTTTCCGAATGTTCTTATGGGATTAGTATAAGAGATTTATCTGACTAGGGCAAAAGATTTGGACTTCAAAATACATTTTATCAGAAATCACATGGAAAAAGAGAAGAATTGAAAATTTCCTTAAATACAACAAAGCAAATGTTTCCACTTATGTGTGAAATGATATTTGGGAGAAAGGTCTTGACATCCATTTTCAGTCCAGACCTAAATGCTGGCAACAATATATAAAAAGAAGGCAGATAAAAGCGTCACTATCAATTCCCTAATGAAAAATCTCAGCTTCTGACCCTGAAGTCTCTGCAAAGCTGGTAATGTGCTTAAAAGCTCTTCACTGGGCAACTGCTTGGGATTTTAGATGCTGCAGAAAGGTTTCCTGAATATTCTGGCGTGAAGCATTTTTAAAAAGACTAGAAGCAGAAAGAGAAATGCAGGAGTACAGTTCTGAACTTCTGTGGAGCCAGGCTCCTGCTGGGCTATGCTGGGGGGGTTCACGAAAGGAGCAGCTGGCTTTGCTTCTAAGGGAAATAATTCCCTGTTTCTACTGCATTTCCACTCATGCCTTAGGAGGGCTCAGTAGGTGTTGTAAAGACCTTGGAGCCCCTGCAGGTGCCAGGATGAAATCTTCCGGGATTTTGCAGCCCCACTGTGGTCCTGAAAGCATACCAAAGGAGCTGTTGCTCATAAAACATCACAGAGTACCTAATCTTAAAATAGAAAAGCAGAGGTGTGATATGCCAACCCATTCTACCGTACTTGGTGCAGAGAATTTTAATAAATATCAGTTACTTGATCACCACAGCCCTCAGAAAGGAGTAAGTGAAAGTCAGTAGCAGATGTACAGGAGTATGTTCACACATTCCCCTTGGTGCACATTTGTGTATCTTAACTTGTCCTCATCACTGTCCTCTTCTAAAAGTAACCATTTCCCCTAATCACATAGTTTTAGCTGCTTGTGCAATAGCTCTCCAACCTCTTCCGATTCAAATGTCTGATCTAAGCATGAGAAAAACAGCAAAGTGCAGAACAGAGGAAGTGACAAGCAACACGTGGCCAAAGAGATGTCTTGCACTATTTTCATTACAGCCCAAAGAGGATGTTGAGCACACACAATAGGCACCAAGTGTTCCAACACTCATTTCAGACCAGACCAGCATATGGTTTTGGGTTTGTTTTGTTGTTTGTTGGGTTTCTTTGTTTTTTAACCTGAAGCATGTAATTTTGAAGTCAGTTTCTTTTAGAGATATGGGGGGCTTTTAGAGACATAGTAGCAGTAAGGGCTGTGTGGGGAAAGGTATTTGTTTCTTTTTGTTTCAGATCACAGATGATGCTGTTTCTCAAGCCACTTGCGCTCTCTCACTAATTGTCCAGCAGTTATATAGCTGTGGCAAACATATCATAAAAGCAGTAAACAGACCTAAACTCTTCTAGATAACCAGTTCCATAGCTCTTTCACCTCAAAGTAGTAAGCACCCATTAAAAAAAAGAAAAAGAAAAAGAAAAAGAAAAAGAAAAAGAAAAAAAAAAAGAAAAAGAAAAAGAAAAAGAAAAAGAAAAAGAAAAAGAAAAAGAAAAAGAAAAAGAAAAAGAAAAAAAAGAAAAAGAAAAAGAAAAAGAAAAAGAAAAAGAAAAAGAAAAAGAAAAAGAAAAAGAAAAAGAAAAAAAGAAAAAGAAAAAGAAAAAGAAAAAGAAAAAAAGAAAAAGAAAAAGAAAAAGAAAAAGAAAAAGAAAAAGAAAAAGAAAAAGAAAAAGAAAAAGAAAAAGAAAAAGAAAAAGAAAAAGAAAAAGAAAGAAAAAGAAAAAAAAAAAGGATCTCAGTTTGGCTTTCATATCCTAAGGTTTGATATATAAAAATGGATAGCTGTGGGCACAAGGGAGGACAAATTCTGTAAAATGTGCAATTTTGACCTGCAGTCATTTAGAGACAATAAATGTGAACCCCTACCGGGACGTTTTTATGGTGCTACATCTTTAGGGTAGAACAAAGCTTTAAGAACCACCTCTGAGTGATATAACTGCTCATCATATCATGCTAGATTGAGCTGAATGTAAGTGTCATGCTGGCAGCACTCTGATTGCATTGCTTCTGCTCTTACCTAGCTAACAAATGTCATTTTATGTCAGCAGGAGACTTTTCCACATCCTCTGGCCTATTTACTAGTTCCAATTTGCATGTTGCCACTGGGCAAGGCATTCACAAACATTTGATGAGCTTTCATTGATAGGCTGCTGAAGCTCTGATTTCTCAGTCATTAGAGCTTAATATTGAGTCAGCTGGGATCTGGTCAGATGTGTAATAGCGCTGAGAAATACATAAACAGTCATTCAAAATAAATGCATTAAAAACCAGAGAAGACACTGGAAGTCTGAGTGGCTCTAAGATCTTGTTTCCATATCAGCTACATCTTACTGACTACAAAATTAACAACTAATGCTCTGGCTGTGTACTGGGAATCTAAATGTCAGCGTGTATTCGGGAGCCAATGTTATTAAAGTTTCCTTTATACTTACACAAAACATTGCTAAGATGGTATCTGATTTCTCAGGATGCAAATGTATTTGATGTGTGTCTCTTTACTGACAGGCTACTGGCTACACTAATGCTGTTTGTGGAGATGTTAGACATCTTTCTGGTTCTGCACCAGTTCATTCAATGTTCGGCTGCTCAGCTATTGACAAAACCTAAACTAAATAGCCCCCAAACTACTATAATATCTCTTCTCTGACTGTCAGTTCATCATACAATTGATTTTAGCCGCAGGCAATTCTCCTCAGTTGCATTCTGCTGAGCTGTCTGCATGAGGTGCGAGTTATACCATTTAGCCAGAAGTGATCTGTGGACTGTAGGGTCCTCCTAGGAGTGACCAGAAAATCTGAGGCTACACCACCACAGTGAGACACATGTAACTTCAGTAGAAAATTGTTTATTCATTGCTAAGGTCGTTTTAGTTTTCATGGCATGTGCCATGGACTGACTTGCTTTAATTGTTGATGGTGGATGTGGGCCAGATTTATCCTCACTCCATGGCAATTCTTCCCAGATTTTTTGCTGTTTTTGGAGGGGGTGGGAGGAGATGTTTGTTGTTTTTCATTTTAATAAGCCATTGCAATTCTTTCAGCTGCCACAATTTTAAGACAGATAAGTAAATAAATAATCCCTTTCCCTATTTCCTCCCAAGCACCTGTCTTCTGTTGCCACTTTCTTGGTTTCTTTCACTTGCTTCCTACTGGTTGGGTCTCCAGGGACCCTCTGAATCTTGCAGTCTGACATGACAGTCCTCTCTTCTGCTTGACCGATGTGCAGCTCATGCTCTAAGGGCTGCATTGAACAGCTCCTTTTTCTTCCTCTCCTCTCCACAGAGTTTGATCCTTTGTAATTGTCTTGGATGCCTTTGCATTGAATACAACTATAAATAATTAATTAAATGCTACTACAAATCATTTAAGCTTTGGATTTTTTTTCCACAGTTATTAAGAGGCCTAGAAAAGACATGATTATTGCAACGTCTCCTCCCTCCTCTGTGTTCTGTCATGGAGTTCTTCACACCTTCAAAGCATGTCTGTAATACTATAAATCACACAAGAGTTATGTGAGGTAGTGAAGTTGACAAAACATAGATTAGAGAAAGCTGAGTTTCAGGGCTTTGTTTTTTTTT
>VYXH01007035.1:188507-206491 GCA_013397275.1 Burhinus bistriatus | reverse complement strand
TTTTTTCTGCAGGTGCTGGGGATTTACATAAACATAGGAATATTGTACAGCTCAGTGAGATGTTAGCTTGAGGCTGAAGTATGATCGTAACGGTAAGGAAGCAGAAATAGTTCTGGAGGAATATATGATGCCTAAAATGGTCAGTTAAGGGACTGACTTCTCACTCTGGTTCCAGTCAGAGTTACAACCTGCCATATTTGCAGTATTCCTGCCATCTGATGGGAGGGTCTGCTGATTGCCTTGTGTGCTGGTGGAGGCGTAGGCATGCCTATTTGTATGCTGTCACGTAATTTTCAAATGTTCATATTTATTAGATTAGGTTACTGTAATGCATTCTGATTACTGTTTCAGTTTGTGGCCACTCAAAAAAAGTGTCCAATATGATTTTTTTTTTAACAGTCATTCCTACAGGCAGAATGCATTCATCCTCCACAGCCAACACTGCCCACCAATTTTCTTTGACTACAAAAGCAATTGTCTCTATATCTTGAGTGTCTTGAGAGATTTTGTAAATTTATTTCCAAGATTTTTGTGAAGTTATGTGATAAAGCTCATCTGAACAATCCCAAGGGAGCTCAGAGAACCTATGGCAGGAGGAGAAGCCCAAACCATGCCCTGACTACTCCCAGATCCATTACAAGGTCCATCAGTCCATCAAAGGTCCATCTGCAGAATGAGCACAACGGGAGAGGAGAACCCAATTAAGGATTCTTGAGAACTGAACGTCCTGTCCAGACACCTGCCAGGGCTGTCCCAGCAGAACCATCAGCCCCAGTTTACAGATGTGAAACCCATCACTGTAAGTGTATGTCTGTGATTTGTGTCGCCAGCCACATATAAGTGCATGTATGTGGTGTATACGTACGGTCTGTGCATTCTCCATGCTGTTGATACATCTTCAGCTTTGCTGCTGGTTGGATCTGGGTACATTGAGTGTGCCTCTCTTGGCCCGTTGGATCCAGAACAATACATTTTCCTCTAAAAATTTTGATAAAAGTTTTTAAGAAAGCTAGTAAATAAATATCTGTTGTGCAAAGCTCATAATATTCAGAATTGATCTAAAAGGTAAGAATAATTTGAATTTCTGACAGATTTTTAATTTTTTTAACTCAATTCAAGAAGAAACAGCATATTTTTAGACAACTTCCTAACATCAGCAATATCTGTGTTTAGAAATATGGCAAAAGAAATTGCTAAGGAATTTAAGATTCACAGTGTGGTTTTCTGTGATTTATTGGTGTCTTTTTTCAGTTAAAAAAATTTTCTCTATTTTGCTTATGTGGTCTTCTGATAACAGATTTCTGATGTGATATAAACCATCTGTGCAATTAAATTCCTACCTCAAGTTAGTCTGTGACACTTTTAAATGTTAAGTACTCAAATTGGCACTAATATGTCATGTTTGGGGAGTTAGTTAGTTGTTTTGTGTGACCAGAAACCTGTCTGAAAATCTTTAAGAATTGCTCAAGACTCCACTGCTGATTTAATAAAATGCATTATTTAATATTTATATGTTTAATAAATTAATTCATTATTTTAATAATTTAACATGAATGTACTCAATACTTACATATTTTTTAATAAAGGATCTTGCCATGACATTGTGTGAAGACATCCTAGCCTATATACAACAGGACAGATGATATAAGAAGCAATTCCATATCAAAATATTTCTGATTCTAAAAACAGTTCAGCAGGGTTTTTTGAAAATCAAAATCCTTCTCAGAGTATTCTTGAGGTTATTTTGTCTAAGACAGTTCATGTGGAAAATTACAATGAGTTGCAATTTTTTTCCAAATGCATCTTCAATGGGATTTTTCACTAGCATCTTCTTCTAGCCACTCTGAAGAAAGACAGGTTTTGGTTTTTTTTCTGGTGAAAAAGGGAAAAAGGAGGTTGATTTTTTTATTTGCAAGTAATGGACCAAATCTTTAGGAAGAGTGAATCAGAACAGTTCAACTGTTAGTGTATATCATGCTGTGTGGCTATGAACTCATTTTTGGTCCCCTTAAACTTACATATTTACACAAATGAAGGTCCATTTTAATTTGACATGAACATTATCTTGTATACGATTTTGCATCAGATATTCACTTTTTGATCATTTGGGTATAGGTTAGTGAGATAACATGATCTCAGAGGTTTTAAATGCATGCAAATACTTATCAGAATGAAAAGTGTAATCATCACTCAGTCACTTTTCAGAACATACACCCAAAATTGTTAGAAGGATTGGTCCATAACAAACCTATAAATTATTCCAAGAGAAATAAAATATTTGTGCCTTCCAATTCTAATTCATCAATTCCAATTCATTTTAAGCCAGCAAACAGATCAATCAGGAATTATAGGGTTATAATCAATTAACATTACTAATTTTGCATGAAAAGAAGCTTTCTTCTATTTTCAAGTAGCTAGGCCAATTTAGTCCAAATAGATATATTTTAGTTAAATCCACTGTGAATGCATGTAGGTACCAGTTACAAATTTTATACAAATTTCTATTGTGTAAACTGGATTTTCTTGCGTTTCAAATACAAACTGCAAACTGCTTGAAACTAAGTCTTATATTAGAAAGACTAATACCAAATTACTATCAATTGTGCCCATGATAATAAGTTGTGGTGAAAATATTAAAGAAAAGATTTGGGGATCAGTTTGAGCTATTTTTGAAACTGAGATCCTGAAATGCTACCTCTCCATACATACACACTTGAATGTATTCCAGTCACCTATTTTCTTGAGTGGTCTCTCTTTTTTCAAAGACAATAATAAACTTTATTTTAGTCTAGCCATCTTAATTTTGTGTAGGAAATCTTTTACTTATCAATATATAAATAAATGAAAGCAATAAGAAAAAAAAAATTACTTTTTTTCAGTTGAAATCTATTGTATTTCTGTAACACAATGTTTTATACAGTAAATATTGAGATATTGGTGTTTGGAAGCTGTGATGATGAGAAGCGTAGATGTATTTGTTCACATATATATCTTTATACTTTTACTACAGAAAACTATAGGAGGACATTTATTCTCACAAAATACATTTAAAACTTATTTATATTGGCTTGACATCACGAAGTCTACATTGATTTTGTTTTCCTTCAAGACAGATTATAAATTGAAATATCTATTTCTGAAATTCTAGGGCATTTGGAGCTCTGTGAATATTGTGTGCAAAGGAGACATTCAGCCTTGATTTTGTAACATGATGTCTAATTGGCTTATAGATCATCTAATTGATAAATACCATGAACTTTGGATTATTCTAATTATTGACTGCCAATAGCTGGTTATGCTCACAAGCTTCACTTACCACTGAACAGAAAAATTGCAAGAATGCAGAAAAAGTAAAATCTTTATCAGCAAATAAAAAACATTAAAATAAGTAAAATGTATATTGAGCTGATTGCACAAATATAGAGATACAAAACCTAAAAGATGAAAGATTAAAAAATTAAAAGAAATATACCTAGCAGAGGCAATGCTTTTTTTCCAGCATAGATTTTGAGGTGAAGAATCTGTCATATACAGCCATTCATTTTGTGACTATCATTAGGTTAAAGATGTTAGTTTATTTTACGGGGTTGAAAACAAGGTCCTGTTTTCAACACTTACACAATCTAGAAAAGAAAAGAAAAACGGGGATGACAAAAACAAAAGAAAGGAAAATTCTTTTGAAAGCTTACAGAAAATCAACTTTTATATTATCTTTTACATTATTATGGAAAAACATTCTACTATTAACTGCCAGAAAATTACTGAAAACTGTGTATTCACTTTCTAACACCAGTTTTGAAGTAAAATTAAAAAATTATTAAATCATGTTGCTCCAATTCTTTAACATGTCCTCTGCGCCAGCCCAAGGAAATCATTCAACAATGGTGCAAGTTCCCACACTTAACTGGATTCTTAAGTCTCTGCTTACACAAAATTCCATTTGAATTTAAATGTGCTGATCTGATCTGTGAGAACTACAGTTGACAGACTTACGACTCTGAATACCAGCACAAATCCATGCACTTCTGTTGAGTTCGAAGAGCCACTTGTCATTTCGTTCTCTACTTTGGGAATTCTCCTATGATTTTCAATGGCCCATCTCTTGACCTATATGGCCCACTACCATTTTTCCTTATGTTTTTGTTTACATTGTTTTAGCCAGAATGGTTTTCTGTTAAAGGATATGTTGCAGACATGTGTGGAGAAACATACAGCTTCAGCTGGATTTAAAAATTTGAGACTTTTGCTTTAATAAAATTGAATGTTAGTCGATTTTCGTTCCTTGAAAGTGTTTATATCTAAGTTACTTTTAAACCATTTCATAATAAAAAATAAACAAGATGCACTGTTGAGTGTTTCTTGGAGAAAATAATATAACTCCAATGGCACAATATCTTGACCATATCTCCTTTTTCTTACTTCCTTTATTGAAACACGCAACTTTAGACCCTCAGGCAGAAGAAAATTTGACTGCACTCAGGTTGAGTTGTTACATTAAAGAGAGACCAGGTCGCTTCAGAATCTATTTCTCACATCACTGTGCTCACCGTTCAGCAAGCAGATCAGTACGTTGTAGTAGCAGTAGTGTGTTGCAGTGACTGTAGCACTGTAGTAGCACAGTACTGTAGACAAGTTTTAGTTACTACAGTCACCTTTAGTTTATTGTAAATTATGTGACACCATTGTCCCAAGCACAAGAAATTTTAATACTTTACAGAAGAACTCATAGCTTTCTCACTTTGCTAATTATAAATTCCTGAATGTTATTTAGCTTTGTGAGAAGGGTGAAGAAATACTTGACAAGAACTTTTAAATGAAATGTAAGAAACAAAATGGATGAAAGTAGTTAATATAATTGAAATAAGGTTCTTGATCCATTGGACTTATGTTAAATGAACAGCTTTGTTAATTTACAGAGTTGTTTCAAATTTTAAATGACATTTCGTACAATCAGAAATTGAACTCCTGTCATTAATATTTCATTAAAAATGAAATGCAATCAAGACACTTATACTTTTGGACATTTTTAATTAAATTTTTAAATAAACACCTTACATTGCTACATCAACCTATCCAAAAATTGAAATTCTGCTGCCACATACTCTCTGTGTGAAAGGAGAAAGGAAAAACTACACAACCAAAGTTCGTAACAAGTTCATTGCAGATATTGCTAATGTAGGGGCTAGACGAGTCTTAGCTTTTCATGTCGGGCCAGCAAACATACTGATGGTAGATTAAGTTTGCTAACATCACCTCTGATGCAACAGATGTTCTGCATCCATGTCACATAAATCTTAATATACATGTATGCTGTGAGGCTGTACCTTATACAGAGTTATTCACAATCGGGTTTTCCTAACAGTCTATCAAACTATTCCGTCTAAGACATTGTTACAAATTTACCTGAGATAGCACAGCAAATACCGCTACGCACTTAACATAATGAACTGCGAAACAATTCTTTTACTAAACCTTTTGTAATTATTTTATGCAGCTGATGATGCACATTCTCTTCTCCTAAACACTTCAAATATGTAAGATAAGACTATGTAGCAGGTCATAGTCTAAATGATATTATATAAATTGTCAGTTTAAGCATTCATGTAAATCTGATAGAAGTATTAGTTAAGAAAGCAGTGATTTGCATTTGCTATGACATGAGTCTCAAAGTAGTCACTTTGAAATGTTTAAACACTCGCAGACCAACATTACTTTGTACCATTAGCAATTATTTTAATGTAAATAGTATATGAAAATACGAGTTTCATTCCATGACAAAAAATTGGAGAAGTTATAGATAAAAAACATGTCACTTAGTCTATCTCTTCCTCATTTAATCTTTTCATCATTCTCTGTTGCAGATATGCCATTGCTGTGTCCAACGCCTGTTGAAGAGCAATTTACAGCGGTGAGCTCATGTTTTCTTCCTCTCCGTATAACCCACAACAGCACTAGCGAAAACTTCATCCAAAAGAAGCTGCTTCTGCAGTAGAATACCATCTTTACTAAAGTATCCTGAGCTTAGTAGCTCCTTTTCTGTTCCCACATTTCACCTTCAGTGATGCATTAGCAATAGCAGAATTCCTCTTCATAAACACCTGATACAGCTACTGCATCCTCGACCACTTACCATGTGTTTGACAGAAGTGCCTCTATTTACCAGCCAACTCACAATGCACAGTAAGCCTAAATACTCCTGCAAAATGAATGTTTTTTCCTCTTTCATTGGTAATGAAAATCCACACAATATATAAGCAAATTTGTAAGTTTATCTGTTTAAACATGGCACCATACTGAATGCTTGCTTTTGTTCTCAGATACACCAAGAATACTTGTGTGTATATATATAAAAATATGTTTCCAAAGATAATCTATATTCCAAAATATTTATCTTGCAATAAAATTGAAATCATACATATAGATATATGCTTGCACACACACACAAACACCCGCACACTGGCACACAATTATTTTAGTTGAAGCAGTAGGAGAACCTTAAGGTTAGGGTGTTGGTTTGTCTAACTGGCAGAGTTATGTGTGACTAGCTTTATATTCTGTACATAAAAGTACATACTTCTAAGCACTTGTATGTTCAAGCTGCAGTAAGCAAAGATAAATGACTTGAAGAGCATGGGTTCCAAAGGACTTTTAATCACCAAGGGAACTACAGGCAGGCATGGGCTTCTGGAGAATGGACTCTTTCTTCTGGCTTGCTCAAGAATGCAAATAAATATATGTAAATTAATTTAAAAAAAAAAAGATATAAAGGAATAAAAATTTAAGTTGAACATTCCCTGCCAAACCATAACAGACGTGAGAGGTGGGAGGACACTTTCAAAGCAGTGTGCAAGTCTATCAGTGCACAGCATTCCCTTGTATCAGTCTCCACACGCTACTTTGAAAGATTTCCCCGAGGTTTTTTCTGGTATTTTCCTATTCCTAAGAAAACACTAAGCTTTCATGACAGAAATGAAAGAAAAATAGCAAAGACTGAAAGAAAATGGGCTGTGTAAAATGAGACAAGCATAGTAACTCTGGCTGGACTAACAAATTTTGGTGTGGGAAAGAAAAAGAATCCCTAGTGAATATTTCATACTCTAAGAAAATATTTTTCAAGTGTTCAACTTCAAATGTCCAGAGGATAAAAGATACCGTTCAGTGAGAAACTCTTTGGCACTAGCTGAAAAAGTTGGAGCTAGTCTATCATTAACAACTGCTCCAAATGTTCCTGTGTCGTACAGACATAGGACAATTTTGCATGAATAAAGATGGATAAGAAACATTTTCTTGTCATAACTACTGAGCACAACCTTTCAAGATGCCAACATAAGGAACATGCTCAAGGACTCCAAAAAGACATACCAATGCTGTGGATGGGTATCATATCCCATATAACTTGTTTGATGGTCCAGCCTGTCAGTCATCAACTCAGAAAGATCTCAGTGACAGTAATGTTATTAGGTAGTGTGGTATAGAATGACAATAATATTTCTGAAAGGAATGTAATTTGTTTCACTTCTGAAAAGAAGCAAGACCCTTGACCAAATGCTGTCTGAACCACCAACTACTCTGCTTGCTGCAAAAAAAGTGCAGACAAATCCTCAGATTTAGTGACATTTGGTTATGCCACAGCTAAGTATTTATATGTTTAGTTTCAGAGATAAACGGTTAAATCCTGTATGATATTTATGGGTTAAATACAGAATGAGGAGTAAAACTGCAGGATTAATGTGGTTCTCCTTAAATGGGTGAAAATTATATTTTTCATAACTCTGCATCAGTTTAAATTTAACCATGAAAGAATATATTTCTGCAAGAAGCAACAGGTTTACAACTGCATTATCTTATTTAAGATTCCAGTTGCTGTCACACCTCCCTGCTCATAGGTGAAATTCTATGGGACTGTTCTAAAAATTACACTATGATATGACAGACTCATGATATTAAAGTGGCTCTTCAGCAGAAATTTATATTTCTTAAATCTGTGTAATATTATAAGAATATTTTGTATATTTGATAATCACACAGGAAACCTTATTTTTAAAAGAAATCAGAATACACCAAATCTGCTGTTTTTAAACATTTTCTTCTGATCTTGCAAACCTTGATGATAATTTGCATTTTACATACTTGAATTGTAAGTTCTGAGGATAACTCAATAATTATTTTTCTGAAATCCTGTTTCAATTTTATTTAACTGTTGTAATTTCATGCATAAATTCAGACTTCAGTGAAAGGCCATGCAAGATTGTATTAAAATATTCAGAGTCACTTTAAATACTATTTTCAACGTCATAACATAACAAAGCAGTTGTAAAATGATATGTTAATCTCAGACTGAAGTTGTTAAAAGGTAGGGCACCTGTAAGACACCCCGTCTTACAGACATGAACCAGGGGTTCTGAGATAATGGGAGCCAAGAGGGAAACACCAGAAAAATACCTCAAAGGACTTAAGGGATGTTCCTCTAAGTAGGTGACATGGCCAACAGCCCAGCTGAAGGGCCTTTACACCAATGCGCACAGCATAGGCAACAAACAGGAGGAGTTGGAAGCCATTGTGCTGCTAGAAAGCAACAATGTTGTTGCCATTACTGAATCTTAGTGGGATGAATCCCTTGACTGGAGTGTGACTATCAATAGCTACAAGCTGTTAGGAAGGGACAGATGAGGAAGGAGGGGTGGAGATGTTGCCCTCTACATCAATAAATGGATAGAGTGTGAAGAGCTCTCTCTGAAGAAGAGCCAGAAGCAGGTTGAAAGCTTATGGGTAAGAATCAGACAATGAGGCAGCAAAGGGACCCTTGTGGTTGGTGTCTACTACAGGCCACCTGATCAAGGGAAGCCTATTGACAAAGCTATAGGAGACATCATGCTTGCAGGTTCTCATCCTGCTGAGGGACTTCAACCACCCCGACATCTGCTGGAAAAGTAACATGGAGAGCTGTAAGCAACCCAGGAGGCTCCTGGTGTGCATGGAGGATAATGTCTTCAGCCAGGTAATCGACAGCCCTACCAGAGAAGATGCAATATTGGCCCTGTTGATCACCCATGCAAGTGAAGACATTGGTGATGTCAAAACTGGAGGCAGCCTGGGCTGCAGTGATCATGCAGTGGTGGAGTTCACAGTTCTGGGAGAGATGGGTCAGGCAAAGAANTTACAAGAAGATCAGGTTCAAAATCACCTGAGGAACCTGAACATGCAGAAATCTGTGGGAGCTGACAAGGTGCATCCCAGAGTCCGGAGGGAACTGGCAAATGTAGTTGCCCAGCCACTCTCCACGATAGTTGCAAAGTCATGGCAGTCAGGTGAAGTCCCCCCCAGTGACAGGAAAAAGGGAAATATTGCACCCATTTTTAAAAAGGGTAGAAAGGAGGACCCTGGGAACTACCGACCTGTCAGCCTCACCTCTGTGCCTGGGAAGATCATGGAACAGATCCTCCTAGAAGCTATGCTAAAGCACGTGTAGGACAGGGAGGTGATTCGGGGCAGCCAGCATGGCTTCACCAAGGGCAAGTCTTGCTTGACCAACCTAGTGGCCTTCTGTGATGGAGGGACTACCTCAGCGGACAAGGGAAGAGCTATGGATGTCATCTATCTGGACTTCTGTAAGGCCGTTGACACGGTCTGCCACAACCTTCGTCTCTCTAAATTGGAGAGATAAGGATTTGATGGGTGGACTGTTCGGTGGATGAGGCACTGGTTGGATGGTCGCATCCAGAGTAGTGGTCGACGTCTCCATGTCTGGATGGACATCAGTGACGTGTGGTGACCCTTAGGGGTCTGTACTGTACTGGGACCAGTACCGTTCAGTATCTTCGTCAATGACACAGCAGTGGGATCAAGTGCACCCTCAGCAACTTTGCAGATGACACCAAACTGAGTACTGTTCTTGACACGCCCGAGGGACGGGATGCCATTTAGAGTGACCAAGCTCAAGAAGTGGGCCCATGTGAACCTCACAAAGCTCAAAAGCCCAAGTGCACCTGGGTCAGGGCAACCGACCCGTATCAATACAGAATGGGGGATGAATGGACCGAGAGCAGCCCTGCCCAGAAGGATCTAGGGATCCTGGTGGAATGAAAGCTGGACATGAGCTGACAATGTGCATGCACAGCTCACAAAGCCAGCCATATCCTGGGCTGCATCAAAAGAAGAGTGGCCAGCAGGTTGAGGGAGGGGATTCTGGCCCTCTGCTCTGGTGAGACACCACCTGGCATACTGCATCCAGCTCTGGGGCTGTCAGTTCAGGAAACATGTGGAACTGGTAGAGTCAGTCCAGAGGAGGGCCAGGAAGATGATCAGAGGGCTGGAACAGCTCTCCTATTATGAAGATAGGCTGAGACAGCTGGGATTGTTCAGCCTGGGGAAAAGAAGGCTCAGGGGAGACCTTATTGTGGCCTTTCAATACTTAAAAGGGTCTTATAAGAAAGATGGCTTTTAAAGGTCCCCTCCCACGCAAAGTATTCTATGATTCTATGATTCTATTTTATGCAGTCCTCATTACTCAAAACATGGAAGAGTAACATCCTGATTCACTGCAGTGAGTATTTAGATTAACTGCCTGGTATCTTTAAAGTTATGTCAGTCAGAAGAAGAAACAAATCAGTGTGGATATTCTCTGGTTGTTTCAAGAAAGCCAAAAGAATTGTTTGGATGACTGCAACCCTTTTGCATTTACCACCAATTTGTTTCAGTGCAATCATTTTCATATTACAAGACTTCATTAAAAACAATTTAACTTCACTCATTGCAGTAGTAAACTACCTTTTGCATTGCTGGTTTCAGAAATTTGGCTCTAGTACAGTATTACGAAAATAGACTTCAGAACTAGCTGAAGATTCAATATTATCCCACCATCCAGAAAGCACAATTGCTGATGATAGTTAAGAATTCATGAAGATGAGTGCTTAATCTGACTGAAGTGGGAGTAATTCAGATTCCTTTCTGTCCATCCCATCTCTCATCTGGCATGTGACAGCATCATTGTCGAGACACAGCTCTATTGCTTAAATGCAAGAACAGAAGACACACAAACCCCATTAATGTAGCATACTTTATTGGCAAGAAAATCTAGTAGTCCTGTAGTATAAAGCCCAATGAAAAACTCAGTCTTATATGGCTCTCAGATTTTAGTGAATTAATCTATTTTTATTCTTTCTGAAAATCTAAAATTGTTCTGGGTATTTGAATCATGTTTTAGGACTCATTCTGAAAACTTTTATTCACATTGTTACTTTTGGCTTTTTTGAACAGATCGTAAAATAAAAGAATATGTAACATACTGTATTATCATTTTTATGTAATTACGAGGACATATACAGCACTGTAATATACATTTTTATTAATTTATCACATTAAGCTAGAATACTAGCTTATTCTCCTTATGCAGCAATGTAGAGATCTATCTGTGGTCGTGTAACTCAGTTGTCATGTTTTATGTGTTGGAAGCTTTTCAGTCTTCTTAAAGCTATTCAAAAGTTAACTACTTCAAAGCAGAATGACAGAAGAGCAGTGCATAGCTGAGCAATGAGGCATGATTCTGCTAATTTACTCATTCAAGAAAATCTATCTTGCACAAACAGTGCAATTTGAATTACTTGTACAACTTTTTATGTTAGTAAGGATGAGGAACCTGAACAAATTTTATAAAACTAAATCTGCACAAGTGCTGTAAAACTAGACTTACATGCACCTGTTGTCAAAGTCACTTTATCAAGAAGGTTGAATGTGGACTGACTATGAAAGTAATATGTGTTGATTTCTAAAAAGTCAAGCATCAGACTAGAACTAAATCGATCTAATTCCTAGAAAAATATGTAGGATCATTATATTGTGTTTCAACCTGTTAATAGCCCATAAACAGAATCGTAGAATCATGGAATCATAGAATGGTTTGGGTTGGAAGAGATCTTTAAAGATCACCTAGTCCACCCACCCTGCAGTGAGCAGGGACATCTTCAGCCAGATCAGGTTGCTCAGAGCCCCATCCAACCTTGAATGTTTCCAGGGATGGGGTATCTCTCACCTCTCTGGGAAACCTGTGCCAGTGTTTCATCACCCTCATTGTAAAAAATGTCTCCCTTCTGTCTAGTCTGAATCTACCCTCTTCTAGTTTAAAACCATTACCCCTTGTCCTATTGCAACAGGACCTGCTACAAAAGTCTATCCCCATCTTTCTTATAAGCCCCCTTTAGGTACTGGAAGGGGCTATAAGGTCTGCCCTGAGCCTTCTTGTCTCCAGGCTGAACAACCCCAACTCCGTCTGCCTTTCAAGTAGTTCATTACCAGTTTACAATCAGCTAAAACACTGTGCTGTAGAGGAAGTAGTAAGAAGAGGTTTGTCTTTGGGGCATTAAAAAAGCTGTAAGAGTGTTACCACAATAACTATGACATTACACACCAATATAATTTCAGGCCTCTTGAATTTATTTATTTATTTGTGCCTGCAGCTTTGCCTCTGGCATAAACCTTTGCAACTGAGTTGAAGCTTATGATACATGTCATGCTTTTTTTCGCTGCCAAATCTAGATCTGACCAGCCAGCTTAAAAGGGAGAATTCTCATAGCTGAAAGAAGAGGGGGAGGAAAGAAAAAGCTTGCTGTCAAGCTTGCATCTACAAAGAGAAGGACGCAAAAGTGAATTTCCAGTTTTCAGAATACAGATTTTTACCTTGCATGCTAAGCTTAGGAAAAATCCACAGTGACTTAGTTTAAACTTCATGTAGTAAATCGCTTGTTTTACATGTCAGTGGAGGTTGTTACAAAACGACTGCTTCAGGACTCGAGTTGTTCTGGTATGCAAAAAATATAGAAACAGCAATATATGGACAAAAAGAAAGGCTGAGGACAGTAGCTGCTGCAAATCTTGTTAAGGTCTGCAAGGTCTCAGAAATAAATTCTGATTATTTACTATATCTTCTGTGGAGCTAAATCTGTGTGGCATTGAATGAAATAGAAATAACAGACTATGCTCTTTAAGAGAACGGTAATCTTTACTGCTCTCTCTTGAGTTCTTGAGGTGAGGGGGAGAAAGAAGGAGTCAAGGAGGAACCTTGATTTCTTTACATGAAGCTGTGTATGGAAAAGTTTGCTAGAAAGTAAAAGCAGAACTCAACTGGATGCTGAAACTAGAATTACACAAACATAAAGATTAATACTTTCTTTTTCTTTTTTTTGTTAATGAATAATGGTATCTATACAGGTCTTCATGTAGCTGGTGAGAGACAATTCAGAATACAATAAATAAATCATAAAGAAAAAGAAATAAACTTTAGGCCTAGACTACATATGCTTTTCCTAAAAAATACAGAATTCCTGCATTCTTCTATTTTTATGTCTACCTAACCTAGTACTGTCTATCTATCTACTCTTTACTCCTATTTTGTAAATTTCAGTTTAAGTTACTGACAAAGTCTAAATCATACAGACTTCAGCATACATTTTTATCTTCAGCAACAAGATACTGAAATAAATTGCATAGATTCTGAAATAGTGGTTGTGATGACAATATAATGTCAACCCTGTGTAGGACCTGCCTTTACAAACTGCAAATCTTCAGCTATCTCATGGTGGAACTGGGGAAAAGTAAGTAATTATGGTAACTGTGTGGAAAAGCGTTAGCAACCATTAACCCTTTTCTTTTTACTATCTAGGAAGATAGGAGGATATGATAGCCCTGATCAATCAAAAACACATATATGAACTATGTATACTTAGTATTTTTGACTTTGTGTAATGGGAAAGATCTTAACTTATAGAATGAGAAATTAATACAGTCAGTATTTTAGTGAGGAGGAAGTCACCTGAGGTGGCTAGGATGAAATGATGCACTGGTTTGTTGCTGAAGAGAGAGCAATGAGGATTAGTGCACCAGTCACTGATATTCCTGGTTTATCTTTGTATCTTCTGCCTTTCCCTTGAGTACAAGAGTCCTGCAGTTTGATATATTTTTTAGACTTGTTTACACAAAGGATACATCATGGTTTACTTCTCATTTCTTTTAGTTGGAAGAACAGAAAAGCTTTAATTGTTCAAAAACTCAAGGCTAATTTACCTATTCATAATATCTGTAAAAACATGGATTGTCATAAGGGGAGAAATTTGTTCAAACTGCTGTGTCAAAAGATACTGCACTTCCTTTCATTAGAAGAGGCTGTTTATTTGAGGAAGGTCCCAGCATTTCTTCCTGAGTATTAGGAAGACAATACATACAGATAATTTTGCTCCATGTTTCTGGGTTAGTGAATTTCATCACTTCTTGTGGCACCAGCAATGTTGTACGAAGTCCAAAGAAAGGCAGATAAAGCATCTATCTTTGTGCAATGACCATTAAATGTATTGTTGTCATTCAGTATTAGGTACTCCAGCTGGAACAGTCTCTCTTGAATTCTTGGTTACTCACAAATTACATTATGAATTAGACTATTGTTTCCCTTCCTGCTCCTCCCGTTAGTTGTTTGCTAATTTTTAACCTTTCAAAAATTCTTTCTGCCTCACAATGTAGATTGCAGGAGGGCCCAAAATAGTCAGGTGCTCGTAAAACATAGGGAAAGGTACACAAATCTAATCTTGCAGTTCAATATGCATTAGGCTGTCATGAAATGCTAAGGTCAAAGCAATGTCAGAATTGATTTTTAATATGTCAATGAAGATATAGAATTATAAATGTCTCTTTAATTGTTTATCAAATAAGTTTTTAAATATAGGTTATGACCAAATAAACACACATATTTGTATGTAAGTTGCTTTATCAGTCAGAAGTTTAAATAACTAATTTTTCTTCAAGCATTCAAAAGAAATACAACTGTTAAGGGTAAGGGTGAGTGACAAGTAAGTACAGATTTAACTTCTTGATAAACGGTGACTTTAATACAAATCATATGTAAAATGACTTCAGCTTCACAGATAGTTTTTGTCCCCTAGTAATACCTGCAAAGATCTCACCAATATTGAAAGAAGGCAGGCTTTAGGTAAACTCACTTTAAAGAAACTGCTATCAAGTTTGCCAAGTTCATGACCTCAAGCCTGCTTAAATCAATGGACAACAGAGAAACATAAAAAGAATTAGTGTACTGAGAAATCTTACAAAAAGACATTGGACAAGATGGGTCTTATGAGAGGCATTCTTAACTCTATATAGCTATGTGCTGAGGGTGGAGAATGTCATCTGAGAAGAACAGTGGGTGAAAATGAACATCTCAAACATACATGTACAGTGAATTTGTAAGATTAAGATCTTATAAAANATGAGCCAGCAGTGTGCCCAGGTGGCCAAGAAGACCAACAGCATCCTGGCCTGTATCAGGAATAGTGTGGCCAGCAGGACTAGGGAATCGTCCCCGTGTACTCGGTACTGGTGAGGCCTCACCTCGAGTGCTGTGTTCAGTTTTGGGCCCCCCACTACAAGAAAGACACTGAGTTGCTGGAGCGTGTCCAGAGGAGGGCAAGGGAGCTGGTGAGGGGTCTGGAGAACAAGTCTTCTGAGGAGTGGCTGAGGGACCTTTAGCCTGGAGAAAAGGAGGCTGAGGGGAGACCTTATCACTCTCTACAACTGTCACGCCCCACTCAGACCTGCTTAGAAGAGGGGAAGGAGGAACTGTGACTTAGATTCACAAATGCCCAGTAGTGTGGACTAAAGTGAGACAACTGTCAAGGTCCATACGCAAACGTTTATTAGATTCCCACAGTGATTAATATTTGTCTTAACTAGGTCCATGATAATTAGTTAGGTATATAACAAATTATGGCAAGCGGTAAAGTATGCCTTGCATTACTTAGCAACAGATATACAACAGATTATGGCAAGCAGTACTTAACAACAGATATACAATGAATTACGGCGAGTGGTAAGGAATGCCTTGCATTACTTGCTTAACTTTAAGAGAAAAGAGAAAACAGAGGGATAGAAAGAAAGAGACAGAGAGAGAGAGAGAGAATCACCAGTCCTGCTTCCAGCATTGGTCCAGCCAACGGGCAGTAGGGGTGGGGGGTGGTGTCTGTGGTTCGTAGGAGCACCTTTCTGTGTATTCCCCAGAACAAAAGAAGTTCCCCACTTATGGGCACTTATTTTCCCCTTTTGTGTTTGCCGTCCCAGTCCAACCCGCTCCACTATTATGGTGACAGTTTCGTCTCATGTCTCCCACCTCCCCAGGTGAGGTGCAGCAGGATTTGGGTGGGGACACGGGTGCTATAGTCAATTTTAATATGCATTTCATGGATAATGAGGCAACAGTCATTCATCAGACACGATGGCCCCAAAACAGAGAACTAACAAACTTCACAAGTTGAGCNGTGGCTACAGTTTCAATTCAAGGTACTTATGAGTGTTTGAGACATTCAGAAAGGCTTGGAGGGCCTCCGACCCCTCCCCTTATCTCTCCTCAGGCTGCTTCTCTCAGTCTTTGTTTTGGGGAGTTTACAAGTAGTCTTTTACAACAACTACTGAAAGGACGTTTTATTGAGGTGGGGATCGATCTGTTCTCCCAAGTAAGAGGTGATAGGACAAGAGGAAATGGCCTCAAGTTGCACCAGGGGATTGGATATTAGGAAAAATTTCTTTACCAAAAGGGTTATCAAGCATTGGAACAGGCTGCCCAGGGAAGTGGTGGAGTCACCATCCCTGAAGGTATTTAAAAGACAGTTAGACGTGGTGCTGGGGGACATGGTTTAGTGGTGGTTTTGGCAGTGTTAGGTTGATGGTTGGACTCCATGATCTTAAAGGTCCCTTCCAACCTTTGTAATTCTATGATTCTATTCTATGACTCTATAAGAGATAAAGAAAGAATATTTTTTATCAGTAAGGCATAATTAATACCAAATATAACACTCTCAAAATAATACTATCTTCCTGCTTCAGAAAGGTAGTATCACCTTTTATTCCTTTGCCTCTTTCCTTCCCCTCCATCTCTAGTCATTATTCACTAAACCAAACTGGGCATCCTATTGAGACCTTGAGGTTTGGTCCTGTGAGACTCACTTAGGGCTTAAAACCACAGCTCATTACTCTGTGTCTCTAATACGTGTTAATGGGAAGTGGAGTCTCTGTTAAGTGTCATTTCAGAGGTCCTCTGCCAGGGCAAGTACTCTTTCAGAAAATTATTTCCAAGTATCTATACCCTAACAAAACATTTCAGAGTGCCTACAGAATATTTTCTTTGGATCAGTTTAGTCTTACCAAGTGATCATGTAGCAAACATTCACTGACAGCATCCAAACTCTGGTCTCCAGGAACAACATGGAATAAGAATACTTTTCCATCTACCTCTGAATTGTCTGTCCAGGAGTGACAAAATAGATGCATGAAAGGAAAATAGAAGTTCTCACTGACAGTAATTTCAGACAGCAATCTCCCATGGAAACATTTCCTTCTCTCTACTATCGTCAAGTCAAACATTGAATAAAACCCTTTAAAAATAAGAAAGTAAATGTTCTTTATTGAAGGCAATGTGATTTTCTTATTAAACTCCCTCCTTTCTTCTGGGTTTTTCTGACTAAGATTAAAAAAGATCTAAAATTAAGCCATTTATCAGGAAACTGACTGAGACTTGGACTAAAAAAAGTCCATTTTGTTGTCTTTTCTCTGATTTTTTTCTTTTAATGACTTAAATTACTTCATCTTTCTACCTCCATATCAGTAGCATATAAGTAATATAATTTGCTACAATTTCTCTGGGAGAATTGCCTAATCTCTGTCGCCATCTTCGTCTGGCTGACGTTCTTTGTCACCTGGATAATTCTTTGTTATTGGATTTCCTTGGCAGTGCTACTCTATAGTTCTCTATATCCAACACATCTGTCTCCCTTGCCAGTGTACAAGCAAGCTGGTTTCTTGCCAGAATGAGGATGGAAGTAACACTCTTGGTAGTCTTATGCTGAAATGAACTGTGATCAAGATAATTATAGTATTTTTTGTGTGTTATTCTTCCATATGTTTGAAAGAAATTATGTTATTATCACTTTTCTTTAGGGATTTTTTTTTTTTTT
>VYXH01007035.1:147992-177701 GCA_013397275.1 Burhinus bistriatus | reverse complement strand
AGTTGGACTAGAGGATCACCAGAGGTCCGTTCTGGCCCCTACCATTCTGTAATTCTCTGAACAGTGTGCTGCTGTGGCAAAGAAAACCAATGGGATGCTGGGTTGCATCTATAAGAGCATCACCAGGAGAGATAAAGAAGTCATTATCTCACTGTACTCAGTGTTTGTCAGGCCACACCTGAAATACTGTGTTCAGTTTTTGTCCCCGCTATGCAAAACAGATGTGGACAGGCTGGAGAAGGTTCAGAGGAGAGCCCCAAAGGTGATCAAAGGACTGGGAAGCCTGTCACATGAGGAAAGTCTGAGAGAATTGGGTTTATCCAGCCTTGAGAAAAGAAGCTTTGAGGAGACCTTATCACCATGTTCCAGTATTTAAGGGGTGGCTACAAAGAAGATAGAGACTCCCTTTTTACAAGGAGTCACACGAAAAAGAGTAATAGGTACAGATTACTTCTGGGGAGATTCTGATTGGACACAAGAGGAAAATTTTTCGCAATAAGAACAACCAGCCATTAGAATAATCTCCCCAAGGGAAGTGGTGGATTCCCCATCACTGGACACTTGTACAGTTCAGCTGGACAGGGTGCTGGGTCATCTTGTCTAGACTGTGCTTCTGTCAAGAAAGTTTGGGACCGACGATCCTCGAGGTACCTTCCAACCTGGTATTCTATGATTCTGTGGTTGAAAAATGCCTCAAACAACATTATATTTACAGATCTTAAAGCAGCAAAGTCCTTAATGCTTTTTCCTCTGTGTCCTATCAAGCTTGTGCATCCCAGATGCACAGTGAGATGATCTTATCTCAGTCCGTAAGACCATTTAGCTTTTATTCACAACTTTCAGAGCTGGACAAGGGCATTAGGAATATCTTGTCCAATCTGTTACCTAAGCTATATCATAGACATCTGAAATATTTTTCCTGAACCGCAGCACATCTTCTGGTAATGTTCAGTCTTGACTTTGAAAAGTGCAGCTCAGTAAAATGTATGACACTCCTTGGCAGGTAATTCGCATAACGTTCAGCATTAGCAATATGAGTCTTTCTTCTGCCAGCCTGATCTAATTTTCTGCCTGTGCTTCTGGGCTACATATGCTCTGTCCAAGTCCAGTTAAAATAAAAATTATTTTGTAAAATTCTTTTCTTATTTGAGAGAGAAAAATTTCACTTAAATTTTATATGCTATATCCTGAGTTTTTTCACTACTACAATGTTCATATTTACTTTTCAAAAAAATTTGTCCTGGATGCCTAGGTACATTGAAAATAAGTGCTCAAACCTGTAAACCGTCAACCCAAAGCTAGTAGAACTATGGGTATGATGACAAAAACCTGAACTATAGGGAAGGTGATTAGAAGTTTTAAAATGTTATTGAAGCAGTAAATTTTTAGCATATTTCCAGTACTAAGCAATAAAATAATGGGTCACTCTATGCTAACACCACAGCTTTCACTGTATACTCATGTGCCAAACTTATCACTGCTGATAGGAGAATAAACTATTTAAGAAAGCAAGGAAAGCCTTGAAATCTAAAGCTATGATTTTAAAAGTATGAAAGCTAAGTCACATACTAGAAGAGGAATCTGCTCTGTTTAATACATTGCACTAATAGTTAACATTCTCTTTTTTTTGAATATACTGATATTCAAAGCTGGGCAGCTAGATAACCTGCCTATGTCTTCCTGCTGTTAACTGTGTATTGGTACCATGTCTGCTTGCAGTCTGTCTTACAAGAAGAGATGGTGTGGAAAGAAAGATATGTAAGAACACCCCCCAGAGCTAAAGAATGTTTTAGTGAAAAGGTTTATTTTTTTTCCATCAAGACACCAAGAAATTTTTATCAGCTCTGGTTTCAACAAACTTATTCCCATATTCCTTAATATACTATATTAATATATTTTAATATAGCTATAGCTATCTGCAGAAATGATTAGAAAAGAGAAATTATATTTCAAGTATTTTTTCTCACAGTACATCAGAATGGAAAAAAACCCAGAACGACGACAACAACAAAAAACCACTCTAGAAAGAAAACCAAGGTGATGCCACAGAAGTAGGGTGACCAAGCGAGGTGCTGAATCAGTCTATTTATGACATCCGTGCTCTTGCCTGTGTACGGGGGCACGGAGACCTCAGGGGTGTGCTGGAGTGCCATCAGGTAGAGATCATGTCATTCTTGCCTTTGCCAGAACCCTGTCAGCAAGTCGGCAGCTGCCACCGTGGTCTGATGACCCTAGTGCAAACAGCAGAGCACTCTTCCCCTTTTCACATCTGAGCTTAGTTAAAGCTGACAACAGATTAAAGAACGGCTCATCACTGCTTGAACCCAAGCTGCAGAGTAGTTGAGAGTTCACAATTATGCTCTCAGTTGATCGTGAATGAGGGAAGGAGAGAGACTTCAGTCTGGTAGCCAGGACTTGTAAGAGCTTCACTCTGTGATGAAGAGGCTCACTTTGACTTTCCCTTCAAACTACTGGGTACGTCTGGGTATTCAGGGCCTGATTAAGGATCCACTGAAGCTGGCAAAAATCTGGGAAATAAAATCTACCACCTGCTGTCCCTGAGTGTGTGGGACTAGAGGAGCAAAGTCAGGAGGCGTCTTGGGGATTCCTGGTAACTGCTTCTTGCAAAACGCTCAGCATCCCCTTCTCTCTAAGCAAAAAACCAATCCTTTTAAATGTTTTTGGTTTTTTTTTTATAACGGGATTCATTGCCAGTGTGCAAACACAGATATGTTTTATATAATTTGTAAATAATTTATATGCATATGATATTGTGATTATGGAAACACACCAACAAAATTGAATGATTACTGAGACTGAGATACAGTACCATAAATGCATATAGAGAACTATACATTGACTATATAAGTAACATACACCTCTTCATCAAAAATCCTTCTGTGGCCTGTTAATTAAAATGGGAAAGATTACAGACTTCCTCCCTACGCAGAAAAAATTATGCACAGTAAACTGGAGAGTGAAATCCATGCTGGCTACACTGAACTAATTTCTCTGTGAATGTAAACTTTAAAATTTACAAAGTCAGTTTCCAGTATCTGTTCTTATTTGCATATATTTGATTTTAAATTTCACAAACACTGTGACAGTTTTGTTATAAAGCTATGATACAAAACTAATGAAAAAATAAATTAGGTATTTGAATAAATGAAGGATTAAAATAATTTTAGTAACATCTTTTTAAAACAGGCCTCGAACTATTGCCACAAGTTGTATGTAGTATCTTCTCTCTTTAAAGTGAGAGTTTATATAGTTTGTTGATATGTAATAGCATACAAATTTTTTACATTTAGTGAAGATGTAAATTACAGTTGCTTTCTTTCTGTAGCTTTAATTTTCTTGTTGATATAATTTACAATTTATTGAGTATATTAACACTGTTGTTCACTTGATTCTTGTGGAACAATTGCTGCTTGACAAACCCAGGATTGCCAGCTTGGAAGGAGATGTAATTTTACTTTCTGTAGATGAGTTTGTCTAATTTTTCCTGATTATTTGTCATCCTCAGCATGATCACTTTTAATATGTTATAAAACAGGAAGCTTAAATTCTAAAATGCAATTTAATAAAGTTTTCACATTAAATTCATTATTTTACATACCCATTTGTTTAACATAATGAAGAAATCTGTCAAGCTTGTCTGCTGGGATTTCTATGTAAGTAATTTGCAAGAATATCCACATTGTTCTAGTTTTAGAGTTATAGGACTTATGATATCTATGCTGATGTATGCCTTACACAAATATGTATACATATAAACAGTCATGGATTCATTGAACTAATCATATTCACAGCAACATTCTTGAGTCTAATGATCAAGACTTCAGTTCTCACTTCAGTTCATCAAGTTAACGAAGTGTAGAAATGGGGTAGATTTATAATTCAAACAAAACCTAGCCCAATAAGGTATGTTAGCACATAAATCCACAAATCATTAGATTTATAACTGAGTTTTGATCCAAATGTTTAATTTGATCACACATCAAATAATTCTTTCAACTTCCCACTGCAGAGAGCATTATACTGCACATGACTTCGTAATTTAGACTGAGTGGTCTTCATTTTCCATCTCTTCCATGGACTCTCCACCCTATCCTAGGCAATTGTCAAACACCCTAAACCTAAACCAATAGTGATGCTTCTTCTATCAAGAGTTTTAAGAAGATTAATTAATTTCTGAAAGCAAAAGGATATGGTGTAAAAAGTAACCCTAATTAAATTTGACTCTTTTTTTTCCTGATAAACTACGTAAAGTTTACCGTAAAGTAACATAAAGGTCTTACAATGGTCTAAGAGTAACTAATATAAAAATCAGTGCCTTCAGTGAAAGTTACTTGACCAGTGCAGAACAGAGCTCTGAGACTGCAGTCCTCTATGCACGGTTCTTTCCTTTCACATTTGCCTATTGTATTAAATTACGTGTGTGTGAGGGGTCTTAATATTATTAGTAAGATGGAGCAGGAGATCTTGTTTCTTAGTTAAGAATTTCAGGGCTTTCAGCTCTAATAGAACATTTTTCCTTCTACTTAAGGAGGAAGGGGGAAAACACCTTACTTTCTTGAAGTCTTTCTATTCATGGTATGCCCTTCAGGTCAAAATACTAAGGGCATGAAATTGTTATTAGCTCTAGCTATTAGAAGAAAGAAAGCAATAGGCTGCAGTCTTCATTAATCACATCTAATGCAACAGTTGAGAAAAGAGGGTTACAAACTCAGGATTTCAACTTTCAGAGATACAATGTCAAGAAAATGGCTGCTGTCAGCGAACGTACATTTACTAGCTATTGAAAGGGCAAAAGGACAAGGGACAGTAAATTTCCTACAATGCACAGGACAATCGTCTTCATACCACGAGAGACTCAAACATGGAACAATCATTAGGACTTATGTGACTAAGGGGGTTTTGGCTACTGTTTTGAGCTTAATGTTATCAGGTTTCTGGGTTTTTTTTTGTGTTTTAATCTGAGGCTCAGATTCTCAGAAAGACTAGGGAGTTACACACCCAAGCCTCAGAGGTTTTTGGTGTATTTTTTGCGCATAACACTTTTAATGTCTTCAAAATATTGTAGCCTAGAAGCTGCAGGTGATAAAATTAATGTTTTGTAATTTTATTAAAACAAAAGTAGCAGGAAAGTTAAAAGACGGTACCTTGTTTGTTAATAAGACAAAGTCATACAGCTGTGAGCTTGCAGAAGCTATATGCACATGTGCTATGACCTTACCAGAAGCCTCTGCTGACTAGTTCTATTCCATCCACGCAAGGATATAGGTTTCTTTCATTCCCCTATTCTAACACTAAAATGTACTTTTGTGGGACATTTCATTCATCCTGTCACCTGTAGCGCTGTGTCTGCCATCACGTTCTAGGAAGAAGTGTTTATTTAGCAATACTTTTTCAACATAATAGGAGAGAGTCTAACCTAAAATGCCACACATATATCATTGCATATCTTTAACAGTCCACTGCTACAAATGTGTCTATGTGTGTAGTAGCAATTTTTCAGCTGAGACTTGTTTTTTGTATTATAGTATATTTTTGTTTAGACTTTCTATGACTCAAAGTACTCAGAAATCATATTCAGCCAAGAAGCCTAACAGTTTAAATGGCAAGTATTTTTTTTTCCACTGCACGTCTAGAAAATCTAATATATCTAGCAATTCTGTAATGTTTAAAATGCCCTAAAACTTTACAGTTAAAAATATTTTTTTTCTTAAATTCAGAATTGTAATATTTAAAACTAATTATATAATCTGAAGGATGATGAAATGCTGAACCAAAGGAAGGCGTTTTGCTTTCTGCTCAGATTCTTAAGATATATCATTTAATCTGAGGGTTCCCCTTCATTTCACGCACAGAAAAATGAACAACTGTTCTCATTTACAGTAGAAAGAGGAATTATTTTATTTTTTAAAGTCTCTGAACTAGTTCTGTGCCATCCCAGAGATTTAACTATCCGTAACGATCTTCATGATCATCTTGTAAAAGTTTCATCAAATACAATTTGGGCACAGAAGAAGAATCAGGGAGTTGCCAAACTACACCTTTAATAAATGATATCCCTGCAAAGTTACTCAAGTGTTACTGTCAACTAAGCTTCACATCTCTCATCATCCTCATAATCAGCTAGCTGTTGAAGATCATATATAACACAGGTTTGCCATTTGCAAAGCTTCACTTGAAAGACTGATGCCCTCAGCGGCATAAATTGTGACCACAATTCTCAAGCAGTGAGACTTGTAAGAAATATGTGCTGACATCGCATTTCTCCATTTTACTATGGGACTGACATTTATGCCATTTATTGCCAAGTGAGAGATGAAGCAAAAATAAAGGACTAATGAAAGATGTCATTAAAATTCCAGGAAAGTTTAAGCCCTGAATTTAAATGGAACTGTATAGGAGATGTGTAGGAAATGCAGCACCAATCCCCCCCAAAACCTCAGGGATGAGAGGGCAGTGGTTCTCTAGAGAAGAACCCTTGAGATCCTGTGTCACGAACATAAACACAGGAAGAGATTGCACAAACATGATGGACTCTGAATCCCTATGTCAGCCTGTGATTCAGGAACATGGAGCAGGCTCTCTGGGCTCCCGGACTCCAACCTAATTCCACAGATTAACAAATTATTGTTGGGTTTTTTTTTCATGAATGGAGGAAAGAAATCTGATTGAGTGAGGAGGAGACATCCAAAGAAACTGGCAATGTGGATAGGTCTTTTGGCCTTCAGTGAGGAAGCTTGATTTCTATAACAGAATTAAAATAATAACAAGTTAAAACAATTTCTGGGTTTAGACTTGGGAACTTGGACTCATAGATGGTTAATCCTCAGATTTTTGTCTGAAGAGCACATTCTGCTTTTCTGAAAATGTCATACCAATGAAAAAAGCAGTAAAAGGGGAACATAAATTCTTTCTCTCTTTCTGTCTTTCCCCCTCCCCCTTCTCTCCTACCTGCCCCAGACTGACAACTGAGACTTAAATGACGAAGAAATGGTCTCCCTTAAACTGAAGAATGTCACCTTTATTGCATTCTTGGAACACTTTCCATAATGCCTGTATCTCACATCTAAGCAGAGACATCTCTTGTATTACAGGATGTGTGTTGCCTGACTTCCTCTCCCTCAGTTAGTCAGAAATACAGTCTCCCAAACATTATGGAGAAAAAAAGATGATATGGAGGTACTTGGTTCATTCAGGCATGGCCTTTATATCTTTTTATTATCCAAGTCCATCAAAGAACTGGCAGAATCTCTTACGTAGTCTCCGTGTGATATTTGTGAGAGTGGTTGTTCATGTAGACTGTAACAATAGATTTCACAATTTCACACTAACTTCAGTTAATACAAATGTGACTGTCAGGAACAGAATTTCCATTGTGAGAGAACAGTAATACACTTTCTTTTGTGTGTGCATGTCTAAAAATCTTGTTTAAATAGTGCTTTCTTCTGTGTGCCAAGCAGTTATACTTTCAAAGATAGTTGCCTGCTCAGTATTTTCTTCACTGTAAACTTTTGGCTTCTATTAACTGAATGAAAGCTCTGAAAGCTTCACAGTTTCTGCTACTATTGTGAAGTGCTCTTCTGGCCTGATAACAGCAATGTTAACAAAATGTATGTTTGACACCTATGACAGTTTTTGCTGAAGGCTTATTTTTAAGGCTCATAATCATTCAGCGGCAATTGGAAATTTCTTGTTAAATGCTAGAAAGCTTTTTTTTTTTTTAAAAAAAAAGGAAAAAAATAGTGTTTTAACCAAAAATGAGAAGGTTTTATAATGTGAGCACACATATATACATATAAATTATAACAAGTGAGAAGCTTAGAAGACTAAGGTAAGAAACAACCATATCAGCATTGACATGGGTGATTGACTAGATTAGAAACTATGTACAGAAGGTAAGTGTGTTCAGATTCATAAGACCCGATGGATTTCACATAAGCGTGCTGAAAGAGCAAGGCCACTATGACCTGTGAAATATCATGCTACTAACGGAGGGTCCATGATGCCTGAAGATGGCATTTTTAAGAGGAGCAAGGACAAGTGTTTGGGGAAGCATGGTCTAGTTAATCTCAGTCCCTGAAAGATCCCAACCATGCGTTTTGGAATCCATTTCCAAGCACATTAAGACAAGAAGATAAACAGAAACAATCAATACAGATTTTCCAGTAACAAATGATTCATGACCAGGCTGATCACAAAAGGTTGTAATGATGAAGAGTGGTGATGCAATACATCGTGATTAAGAATGCCTTTAACATTCTCCCATAGCATTCTCATCTGAAAGCTGAGGAGATATGGACTAAAAGAACAAACTGTTAGGTGGAATGAAACAGGATGAACCTCCAGGCTCAAGTCAATGCCTTGACAGTCAGCAGTGGGTCCCTAACAAGCAAATTAACCCAGGGGTTGCTGCTGAGGCCAGAGTGGCTTAATACTTCAGTCACCAACCAAGAAGATGAAGAAGAAAGCAGTCTCAACAAATTTTCAGCTGATAATAATTTTGGGCAAGATGTTTAATATGGCAAATGGTAGAACTTCAGTCCAGAGGAACTTTGAAAACTCTACTATCAGGCTTACAGAAACCTCATGAACTTCGACACACAGAAGTGAAAAGTTTTGCCTGTGGGGCACAACAACCTCGTGGCGGAGATTAGAGGGGTACAGGTAGGCACAGGCCAGGAACTGACTGATTGGGTGGCAGCTCTGATGAAAAGGACTAGGAGACTGTGGACATCAAGTTGAAAATGAGTGAAAAGCACGTTCTCATTTTGTGTAAAGAAAATTGCACAGCCAGCAGGTCAGCAGAAGTTATTTTCTACCTCTGATCAGCACTAATGTGGCCATAACTGTAACACTCTATTCAGTTTTTGTTATACCATTATCTCAGCAATGCTGGAGAGGTTGTGAAATGACCATCCCTGAAGCTTTTGAAGACTTAGATAGACAACCACTGATGTAAACTTAGCAATAGTCTGTGGTTTGAATGGGAGGCTTAAGTGACTACCCTCCAGAGGTCCCTCTTTCACAAAGCAGATTGTTGCTTTCTGAGTCATGTGTCTATCATCTCTAGCACCTTATAAGCTAATTGTGCACTCTCTGAGGGTTTTGCTGAACATTCGAGTTGCATTGTACAATAAAAGAGTATGTACTGTCTTTTTCTCTGTTATTTCTTCAAAATGCCTGTCATTCTTCTAGCTTTCTCTGATTTGACTCTACTGAACAGAGATTTTCACAGTTCTGCCTTTTTACATTTATCTGTATTTATTTCATCTGTCATTTTATTTCTCAATTATTCAGCACCAAAGACCTCTTTGCAATTGGCCCTTTCTTTTTATTAACCCAAATATCTTACTTACTCATAAAAGGCTTGAGTATTGAGATGACTCAGTAGAACAGCATAAGCACTATCTCTTATTAATAAGGGTCTCCAGTGTTGACCTAAGTACTTCAAAATTCAAATCTGTTTACGTTTTTTTAAGCAGTTATTGTTTATCTGTATGAGACTCTTCCCTTTTTATCCCATGATGGATGAGGTTTTTCAAGATGTTTTGACATATAGCTGAATGAACTTTTGAAAAATCTAAGCAGATTTAGATTAGCTCCTTGTTCAGACACTCACTGATTACCTCAAAGAACTCCATTAGGTTTGTGAGACACATCAGTGCACAAAATAGCATTGTTTTTTTTCAGAATATCATCCCTGCAACCAGTAGTTACACAGGAGGTTACGCACTGTAGCCTGTGGTTCAACAATTTTACCCTTTATTTCTTTTAGAACATCTAGATAAACAGGATAGGGCACTGACAAGTTATTAATGTTCATTTTGTTTATTCTTTCTGTAACTTAACTTGACACTTCAGAATCTCATTGAAAATATACTTGCATTCATTTGAGACAGCCTATCAGCCTGTGAGGGAAAATGTCATCATGGGATCTTTTCAAAGATTCTCTAGAGTTTCAATGCAAATGCAAGATGTTCATTAAGTTTTGGGGTTTGTTGGTTTTGTTTTGTTTTGTTCTGTTTTTTTTCTTTTTTTTTTCCTCATAGAGATTTTCTTCTCTAAATAGGTCTTTGTCATAAAAACAATTCTATATTAGATGAACAAGCTCAAATAAGATTTGTTTTGAAGCTCTTACAGGTTTCCATTTGTTGACAAAAGTTGTAGTTTTGCACTAAACCAATAAACCAGATGTAGAATAGATTTATGTGTACTGAATGTTAACCCTAGTTAAATCATCCAACTTCGGTGGAGCTAATTGAGATTTACTGCCTGAATTCATGCTGTCAATGTAGATAGTGAAATAATTCAGATCAATTTAGGATTTATAAATCCATTGTAAATAAGTCTCATTTTATGCAATTCAAATCGTAATTTGTATTACTCTTCCTCCAGAATGGGAGGCTCCACTATAGGTTTAAATGGAGACTTTGTATGAGAATACTATTAAATTCAGATTAAGGAAAAAGATGACAAAAAATGATTTTTCATGGAGAAAATGCAGAAGTTCTGCTACTTCTGTATTTCTGTTGGCATGGAAGAGAGTTTAATGGAGAGTCATTATCATTTTATGTGCAAGACAAAAGTAATAGAGGTCTTGCATAAACATGAAATAATGGCTTGTATTTGGTGTCATCAAAGTGGTATTGATAGCAGACTACACAAAGAAAAACCCTGGAAAATATACATTAAATCCAGTCATCAATTTCTAAAAATTCTATACAAAAATCTGTTGATATACCTAAGTTTGAAGATTTTAAAAAACATAATATTTCTAAGAAAACTGTATTTAGGGAACTAAAAAAAGGGAAAAAAAACCAATGCCTTCAGATTCACAAAGCTGTCTAATGTGACAATGGTAAAGAAAAGTGTGAAATTGTGAAATTTCATCTAAATGAATGCTTTACATTAATCTAGAGAGGGACTGGTAAATCTCAATTTTTTCCATTCACAGGTAAAGGTGTGAAAAGTGAAATTATTAAAAGGCACTTGAACTTACCTCAAAAAGCCTATTTAAGTCTAGCATAAGTATGTCTAGAAAAAAGAGTTTAAAAAACTACAGGAAATTTTTCACACTCAAACTACATCATTTAGTTTGCCAAATAGGAGAAAAAGTATAAAAAACTCCATCAAACTAGATAGTATTTTAAAGTTTTAACATTTTTTCTCTGTAAAAAAAATCTGATTAATCCAGATAAATTTACGATGAGCTCATGGAAAATTCAGTGAACATTAATTTGTTTAATGTTTTTATGGTGTCTAGCAATTTAAACGCCAAACCTCATGGATTGTATACATCTTGAGTTCAGGTGCTCAGTTGGCAAGTACCCGGCTTGACTGTGGAATAATATATTTTCAGTGCAGGCCTGAGTCTGTTTCTGACCTTTAAAAGAAAATCATTATATGAGACTGATGAAGCTGAGAACGATTATCTTCTGTAACCATCATCGTGCCGTACATTTCATTATTTTCCTGCTTTATGAATTTTGTACATCCTCTGACACTTCCAATTTATCAGTTATTGCCTTTTAAGTGAATCATCTGAATTTAAAATGATGAAATAAAGGTAATGCATTGTATACATATCATTGTACTCTCACACAAACACTACCCAATAATATAATCTAATTTGTTGACAAAAGTTTTAGGAAATTTTTTCCTATAGTCCTAAGCTGCCCATGTGTACCCATGCAAAAACTCTTTGTTTTATATGCTTAACAGTGTTTAATAGCCACATTTTCTTTGTGCGTTCAGTCAGCCATCTATACCTGCAACTGATAGTACAGTAACAAAAATTTATACTAATATAAAGGAAAACGAGAACATTCTATGGAAAGAACAGAAAAGGAAAGAAAGTTTCTATTTCTGCTAAAGGGATGCTTATATGGATTCCAAAATAGTTTCCAAGAAAACTGTTATTATCACCCAACTCAATTAGAACTGGTAGATTTTTGAAGTCTGTGCCCCATTAATTAAGACATATCTCACACAGGAAGGACAGTACAGGAAAACACTGGTAGTAGTGAAAGACCAAATGCCAGTGAAGTGGGGCTCTCTATTCTCTAGCTATTGATAACATGATATTTCCAAGCTAAAGTCTTTTATGACAAAGATCCATCTTAACCAAGATGTTTTCCTGTTTTGTCCTGTTGGAAAAACACTGGTATAACTTTAATAATCGAGTGCATAAATAGCTACCACTCATTTCAGCAGGTGAATCATAGCAACTTACAGTTTGAACATATCTTAAAAAGATCAGCTTCTGAAAAGAACTCTTTCCAGTGAAGGATTTCTCTGAAATTAAGGTTAAACTGCTCCTTTTACCTGGTGGAGAGAGTAAACAGAGTTAGTAATCTCTGTTTAACATTGCTCTCTTCAGAGTAAGCCCTTTCGTCATTAATTTATTGGTACTTCCTGTGTTTACAGTGCAAACTAAAGTTTTTGCAAATGATTACCTTTACATGTTGACTCTTGTTCTTGAAAGTAAAGATTTTTATTTTCCTGTTTCCTATTATATGCACAATGATAAAATACTGGTGTAACATGAAGCTGAGAATTTTTTTTATGCAACATATATTAATAAGATTAAAGTTTGCTTTCTACAATGTACAGCAAAATTGAACTCTGGAGATAAGAAAATATCTGTATCTTTCCTTTGGCAAGTACTATCCACTACCACAGAAGTCAGAGCTACTTAAGAGCTTGAAGACAACAATTTAGAAGAGGTTGTAACTTGAAGAAAACCTATTGTCTTTGAGACACTAAGAAACATTCCCTCAACATCCAAATAAAACAAGGCCAGGCTTTGAGCAATCTGGTCTAGCCGGACGTGTCCTTGCCCATGGCAGGGGGGTTGGAACTAGATGATCTTTAAGGTTCCTTCCAACCCAAACCATTCTATGATTCTATGAAAATCTTTGGGCAAGATCACTGGTTGTGCTGATGTTGGAGTTCTCCTGATGTGTGCTTAACTGATAGAATAGAGGTGGAGGATAAGTCCCTGTATTTTTAATTGACCAAATTGATATTTGTCAAGTTTAATCTGCATTTTTTTCTAGAAATGAATCACCAGTGAGGAAAACAAGTAAATTTGCTACCATAGATGACATGCCCATCGTAGAAGAGGATTTTTCTGTGAAAGACAATCATTAAAAGCAAAACATTGTGATATAGTGTCAGTTACAATGTCACGAGGCAGATTTTTAACAGAATTTGCTCCATTTTAATGGGGAAATTTTAAAATTCAGGTTCCCTTAGACCCAGAGATTGCACAGCTTCCAGGATTTGTAATGTAGAATTCAGGTTCTGGAGGTAAAATAAGGACCTCAGAGCTTGCTTGGCAGGGTTTTTCAGGTAAATACTGAATAGCCAAATTCAACCATAATTGTGAGATGGGTAGTCAATGTTTTGACAAAAGTTGTTGGTTTTGGTATTTTTTTAAATAGAGGCTTTTTATTCCACTGGGTGAAGAACTGCAACATAGGTTTAACCCTTATTGTTATTCTATTCATATATATAAGTGCATATATGCTTGACCTCTCTCACAAGACACAGTTCTGCAAGATACAAAAATTTCCTGGTTCTAGAGATTTCACAGAACTACTGTTCTCAAATTTCTTATTTCTCTGCAGGTCAATTTCTAACTTTTTGACTCACTCACTGTACTTATACATCATTCAGGGACAGATTCTCAAAACCTGCTCAACTTAATTTGTTTTTTGTACTCAAATATTAATGTATATCACTTCGAGAAATGCAAAAGCTTTTCAAATAGAAATTACCTATTATTTAGACTTTCTCACAGCTTTTGTTATTTTGGTGCATTTTGCAAAAACATGATGTGATTGCTTCTCAGAATGACTGCTTTGGGAGTTTTAATTTCTTCTGAATCATGTATTTACTATACATTATATCTCAGTTTGTTCATTCTAATGGAGTAATAACTTAATTACTGTATTTTAAAATAATATTCTACTTGACATTTTTTAACCTGCCTTGAACGCTGTAAAATTCCAAGTCTCAAACATAGTTTTCAAACAGTGCTTGATTATATTTTTTTACTAGGGTTCAATGGATGAATACAAGAAGACGATCAAACTGAAAAATCACCTGTTCCAATACTAAAGCTCTAGATTACCTCAGAAATAGAAAAAAAAAAAGAAAAAAAAGACCAGAATTTGAAAAGAGCTTTTCATCCATCCTTCCTTCTACAGTGATTTCATAGCTATGTATAAATAACCTACCTGACTATAACATTCTGTAACTTTTTCAAAAGGAAGATGAACTTGCTGACTTTGATGATGTCAGCTAATGATTATGTAGCCTTTAACATTCTAGGCTGGATCAGGGGCAAGCTTTTTAGCATATCTGTTTCCTATGTTTTAGTTAATGTCAGGGGGTGATCTCACAACAGATAACTTGAATTCTTTTTGAATGAGACTGTGTTGGAATATCTTTTCCAGTCACTAATGGGTATTCAGTCTACAGGAACAGTTGGAGCTAATCTGAATTAAACCTTCACAGCATGTACGTAGTGGTCATCAGAGCCTCAGCGCCAACCATTGCTATCTATAGATCCTCTCCTATTGTATTTTGTAATGCAAACCTCTTTCTGCTACTGCAGCCACATTTCCTCCAAATGTATTAATGTATGTGGATATATGTCCACAAGAGAATGAGAAGGGAAAGTTTCAGCTTTAAAAACTCCAGTTTTGCGTGACATAAACAAAACTGCATTTTCACAAGTGAAGGTTTTTAAACTTTTCAGGTTGAAAATATTTAAGTTGGTAACAAGAGCCTTCATCAGACCTATAGATTGTTGATCTACAAATCAATAAAAACTTGAAAGATAGATACATTATACTTGTTACTGATCTTCCTTTATTCTGTTTTCTGACAAGAGCCCCTTTTATGCTCCAATAATTGCTGGGCAACAAAAAAGTGAGCAAATTTTAACAGACTGGAAAAAAATAGAAAATCTGGGGTCCTCATTATTTCTTGCATTTTCATGATGGCTTTCCAGTTTGTTAGATTTTTGACAGAACTAGCCTTGTATATTGGTGCTTTTTACAATGCTTTAACCATATATTTAAAGCAAGTTAGTATTGTTTACTACTGACCTGAAGAGCGAACGACAGAGGTTTTTCATGTGTTATATTTCTAAAAAGATACATGTATCTCAATGAATGAGCTGTAAAGAAAAACAGAATTTCCCTATAGAATAATGTGAACAGTTTCCAAGTCAGTTCATAAGACACTTTAAGAATGTGCTGATAAAAGATTTATTTATACATATAAATCATCATTACTGTCTTTCTTCTGAAGGATAAGAACAAGTTGCTTGGGTGATACCTTATGCAAACTCTAGATTCAAGCATTCAGGTATCAAAGAGATAAGATATAATAACTGGAAGTTAACATTCCCATAATACTTATTTCCTGAGAGACATGTCATAAGTGAAAAAGCTTTTGATATACTTTTCTCCTTCAGGGATTATTGCCTTGGATTTTTTCTTGTGAATCAGTACTGTTGTGCATTAAGCCCAAGAGCTTCAAGCAGAGAGAGACACGTGACAGCCTCTTTGTCTACTTTCTACACTGTTCCAACTGCATTTTTTCATCCATGTGTGTAAAAGCAGTTGAATTGGAATCACTAAGTGTGTAGGTGATTATGCCAGGGGAATTCTATTGTTCTACTGTTATGTTTTGTTTTAAAATTCAGGTGCATTATTTTGTTTCAAGACTTAAAAAATTAAGGATTTGTAAAATGTCCTGGAAAGTAAGATAGTCCTGCTGTTTGACCTGTAGCTATGTTTTCAGCAGAGGGAAAACTTGAAGGTAATTCCCAAGGCATAACTATCTACCTAGCAGAATAAAGTGTTGTAGATTACATGGAGCAAAATTTACTTATTATCTTTTAAGTAGTAAAGGACATGACTAATAAACCCTAAATGTATGTATTTATAAATTAATCTAAAGGACATAAACATTCCCACTTCCCCCACAAAATCACCAGTTAGACACAGACCAGTAGTAATTTCAGTTGAACACGTTAGCTATCTGTCCATGTAAATGCTGAAGCAGAAATAAAAGTTCATCGCAAGGCCAAATAAAATTTGAAAAACATACTGAAAGATGTCCCTTCATATCACATCCTTGCTTTTTTCATACCTTTTTTATATGTGAAATACTTGAAGTTATTTCTACCTCTCTTTTAAAGCTCGCTGAACACAATGAAATGAACTTTCTGAAACTTGTTGAGTTCAGTTTACTTGTCTTCTTTTTGATATTAAGTACTGGCCATCTTGTCCTGGGCACCAGGAGAAGAAACATAATGTACCGGAAATATCATCTGACTAACCTACAGATTTATTAAATTATATCAGGGAATAATCCAGTAATAGCACATCTAGCATAGATCACAATTTATTTTATAACCACTGCCATATGGTAAAGACCTTCTCTCAGTTACAATCGCCCCATCCCCCCTCCCACCTCCAATCTGTTAATGTGAGCAGTTTTTGAACACCACAGCCTTCCCCCTCATAATGTGACAAATGAGTCAAAAAAAGATGGAACAACTTTTTACCATACTAAACAATAAATTTCTTATGATTATTCCTCCAGTACTTTCAGAAATTTCCTTTTCCTAAGGCGCTGGAAATTCCAGTCTGGTGATGAAATATACTGCCAATTGAATAAATACAGACAATAAGAACTTGCCATCTTAAGAAAATATTAATTTAGTTGCCTAATTCATCCATTTTACTTAATCCAGCACTAAATAAATAAATAAATAAATAAATATTAGCTGAATATAAACTAGTAGTACACTTCTAGCCTCAAAACACCGCATACCATGAAGCCCACAACAATGTTCCCACAGCTATCATTTTACTAGGAATTTTTAAAGAGTGTGAAAGGCTTATTCTAATTAAAATAAATATCTGTCGGGTTTTATGCAGCATATTATACATTCTCTTTCAGAAACACCAGCATTAATTATTTACTGAAGGAACCTTTTTTGGTCAGATTTTTAAATCCTGCCCAAGCAGTAACAAAGAACATTTGGGAATAACACTCAAACCAAAGTCATCAAAATATTTTAACTATTTCTTCTGAAGTTCTCATGCCTCTGCAAGAATATATTGCATAAAAAGCTCTCCAAAATTAAGTGAAAACTTTTCTTAAAAAAATGCTGCCCAAAGCCAAATATCTTATATCCTAAAATCAGAGATTATTCAAGAAAGAGATTACAAAATAGATTATCTAGTGGGTAAAACCATTCCTAAAAGAAAAGGAATCATAGAATCAGAATCATAAAATGGTTTGGGTTAGAAGAGACCTTAAACATCATCTGGTTCACACCCCCCAGGCTGATCAAAACCCCATCCAACCCGGCCTTGAACACTTCCAGGGATGGGACTTCCACAACTTCCCTGGGCAACTTGTTCCAGTGTCTTACCACTCTTACAGCAAAGAATCTCTTCCTAATATCTAATCTAAATCTCCCCTCTTCCAGTTTAAAACCGTTACTCCTTGTCCTATTGCTACAATCCCCAATAAAGGGTCCCTCCCCATCTTTACTGTCGGTCCCCTTTAGGTACTGGAAGGCTGCTGTAAAGTCTCCCTGGAGCCTTCTCTTCTCCAGGCTGAACAACCTCAACTCTCTCAGCCTGTCCTCATAGCAGAGGTGCTCCAGCCCTCTCATCATCTTTGTGGCCTCCCCTGGACTTGCTCCTACAGGTCCATGTCCTTCTTATGTTGGGACACAGTACTCCAGGTGGAAGGAAAAAATTTAAAATCCTATTCATTTTCACCAGTTGCTACCAGGTACAAGTTCATAACACGCAATTACCGTAAAAAAGCTCAAACCAAATAAACAAACAAAAACTCAAACAAGCAAAAGACACCTGATGTTAAAGGAAATCGAAGAAAAAAACCCAAAACCCAACTATCAAACATTTAAGAGAATTAAAATATCAGAAAATACTACAGAAGATAGAGTTTGTTTTAGTAACAGAATAAAATTTATTAGGAAATGTTTATTAATCTATGCCGATATAACTTGCAAATAACAACTAACAGAGACAGACATTACAAAATGTAGATATTAACATATCTAAGAAAATCCAAACCTGGGGGTAAACTGATAAAAATATTATTTCTTCAGGGTTTATAATATGATTTCTGAAACAAAAATATCTAGATGAATACCAAAATAATATTTAACCTAAAATATATAAACTTAAATACCTGTACATAACTCACAATAAGACAAGGAACTAATTTTTAACTTATCAAATTAGCTAAAAGACATCTTAAATATTTGAGTAGACAGTAGATTTGTCTGTCTACTTGACTACCATTCACATACATAAGTCTATTACTAGAGATTAAAATAGTCTGTGAATAGTTTATTAATAGAGTTGTTTTACATTACACTTAAGAATGGGTGTTCCGTTTCAGGGGAATACATCAATCACAATTAAAGAAATGAAGTAACTCTGAATCCAATGTCCTTTGGGGGATGTTTAGAATGATTGAAGCCAAGTCATTTAGAAAACTAAGGAGTGATACAACCACTTTTACTAGTTTTTGAAGCATAACCATCATCTTCAAGACCTTAAAAGTATGAAGGAAAAAATTTATTTTATGTCAGGTATGCTTATAGAGCAAAAATTCATATGACTTGTGAGTATCCGACATGTGTTCTAGGATGTTCTGTTGTCACAGCACACCAAAAGCTGTCTTACTGTTTGCATGATCTACACTAATACAATGAAGTATTTGGAAACTCAAACATAAATACATAATTGCCTTAATAAGACATAATAAGATGTAAGATATAGTTGCCTCTCCGTTTGTTTCACTACTGCTTTCTGGAGTTAAACAACATACATACATAACCTGTAAGGCATGCCAATATGTCACTATTTTTTCTTTCTTCTTCTTTTTTTTTCTTTTCTTTTTTTTTTTTGTTTTGTTTACAAAGATAAACAGCTGCAAAGTTATAAATTGGTGTACTTACATTTTATTCTATCACACTACAACCAACTCAAATAAACAAAATCTCCAGAAGGAGAGTCAACACTATCCTAATTTCAAGTGGAAATATAATTTCATACAAAGTATGAATTATTTTTTAAAGATGAACTGAGCTTACTCCAAGCTATTTTCTGACTAATTTATTTATCCAGAGTTCACAACATCAGAACTCCCATGCTGAATTGCTCCTGTGAAGTGCTATGTCTTGCCTGCACTTCAAAATGCTAGCTTCATCATGAATTACCAATATCTGCTCAGCTGACATGGATTTTTTTTTTTTCCTTAGAGTGTAACATCTCAATTTGAAGCACAATAGTGTCGAATTAAAAACAGATTCTGCCAATAGCTATATAACAATCACCTCCAAATGTGATTATAAATGATCCTTAAATGCTGACTTTACTAATAGTAATCAGCTTATACAAGTGAGGAATTTATGTTCTCTTCATACAGCCTCTCAGGATCTGTCAAGGTCAAAAAATGTCAAGGCTGTACATTAGAGATACTCTCACAGCAAATAAGCAACGAAAATGCTCATTAGTGGACTTCAAAACTAATTTATGACAAAAGAACCCTTTGAACCAATTGAAGTAAACTTTTTGTCTGAGGTGATGCTGGTAAGCAACGCAAAAACACATCTCTTTGGTAGGATCACAGAGACTTACATTTTTTATCTCAGCATTTTGTTTTCCTGTTCTGCAACATGCAGATATTCGCCTACCTCAAAAGGACCTTGAAAACTTCATGAACAGTTGTTCTGATGCAAATATTGTTATTTCTAGAAGCACAAATATCATGACACCATATTTGTTAAAAAAAACTCCAATAAACCAAACCCACAAAACTTATACACAGTAATAATGCGAAGTTCTGGACAGCTCACTGAGAAATAATGCTTCTAAAAAATATTTCAGCTGTTCTTTTGGAGGAAGTCTGTAAAAAAATTTTATAAAACTACACATATAATCTTCAAAGAAGGGCACATGAAGCTCAGTCAGTTTTCTGTCTTTTTATCTCCATTTTCCAGCCACATATCAATATAATTTTGTGAGCTCCTGCTATTAAGTATAGTTGACAGTCTTTACTGGCTTGAACTTGCACTAAGCCTGTAGCTAAAAACTTCAGTTTTGTGGAAAAGTTCTAAATGTAATGGTACTGTGGAAGATTACTTTCACTATTACAATTTCACAAGAAGTGAACATTTGCAAATAAAGCCAAACCCTCTTCTGAAATAATTGCAATGTTGTGTTGAAAATATTTTACAATTTGCATTAAAAGTAAGCTTAGGTTTCACTCAGTCTTTCTTGTTTTGTACAGTTGCACAAGCTTTCTTGTACAACTCTCTTTTGTCTCCTCCAACCCTAACTATCCTCCAGTGACCTTTGTGTCCACACCCATTTTTAAATGATTTAAATTTACAGCAGAAATGCAGTAGCATACTTACACTAGAAATATATAGAATATTGCTATATATTTAATGCTATCCCTGAACACGTTTTCGACTCTGAACATATTTAGTACTTGAATTCTGCCCAGCTCTTGAGCCATACAGAAAGGAGTTTGAGAAGGAATAAATGCTTCATCTATCATCTTAGACAGGTGAAAACTGTAAAAACTTTTTCCCAAAAAATGTATAATTCAGAAAATGTTGGTTTATCTTCCAGCAACAGTACAGTTATACTAGCAACGATATATCTAGCACTGTATAAACACCAGCAGATATTCATGTTTAGTGAAAAATGAAAGAATAAATCCCTGAAAGGAAAAGGCAACTGTTCTAATCTGTCTGTCCCTACCTCCATCGCTTAACATAGCTTTCTGCGTGAATCAGCCAAGCATATCTAAAAGTCAATGAGGAGACAAAGGAGCTGAATTACTTTCCCTTAAATCACCTTCATTTCAGTTTCCTTACAGCAAGAACTTATGGCTTTTGGAAAGACTTTTAGATTTAGCTTGTATATTTAGCTATATTAATTAACAGGTAAATTATGATAATTTCTAGAATGCTTAATTTGGTCTGTCTTCATATCAGAGCCACATCTAGTTAGCTAGATTTATCCTTTCCAGTTATTGCAACAAAAAAGAATATCTGCCATAAAACCTCAAAACCTACAAATTAAATATTTTAGAAATCAGAAAAACAGAATAACATAAGAACAAACCAACTGCATTAAAGCAAAATTCAGCCTGGACAAGACAAGGCTCCAGGGAGACCTTATAGCCGCCTTCTGGTATCTGAAAGGGGCCTACAAGAAATCTGGAGAGGGACTTTTTACAAGGGCATGTAGTGACAGGACTAGGGGCAATGGCTTCAAACTGGAAGAGGAGAGATGTAGATTAGATTTCAGGAAGAAATTTTTCACTCTGAGGGTGGTGAGGCACTGGAACAGGTTACCCAGGGAAGTTGTGGAGGCCCCACCCCTGGAAGTGTTCAAGGCCAGGTTGGATGGGGCTTTGAGCAACCTGGTCTAGTGAGAGGTGTCCCTGCCCACGGCAGGGGGGCTGGATCTTTAAGGTCCCTTCCAACCTAAACCATTCTATGATTCTGCTGTTCTATGAAAAGTCTACATAGAAGAGGCCTAGGTAAAAAGTAAAATTACTAAATAGAATTGGTCTTGTTTTACCTCAAACTAGGACATTAGACCAGTATTGTACTTTGGATATAGCATTTCCAATAACAGATATTTGGGAAGCATATAAATGGGCGTAGAGAGCAATACTTTCTGGTGATACTCTGCACACCAATGAGATGATATCATCTTCCTGAACTGCAGTGGCTGGATTTTTCTTCCATTAATTCTAAATGGCTTTGAATCCATATAGACTTCTAATTTGCACTGTGTCTTATCAAATAGTATGCCTGCCAGCACTGTCTGAAGTAGCATTGCTTTTTGTTGTTTTGAACCTTCCACTTGCTATCTCCTGATCCTTATTTACCTTCTTCCACACCAGTTAAAATTTTATAGACTTTTAACAAGCTCTAAAATATTTATCTCCACACTGAAGAGTTTAGGTTATTTAATAGTTTACCATATCCAAGCCATATATTCTTGTCGCTTTTGAACCTGTTTCAATTTTGCTATCTCTTTTTTGAAAACCTGCAATAGGATACGGTATTGTTTGCCTTACTTAGGCTAGGAGTTTGCTGCACTTCTAGCTAGGGGCATCATGTTGTTGTCTGTATTTCTGTGACAGTTGTTACCATTTTATTTATTTTCTTAAATGCTGCTGACCTGATATTCTTATAGATTTGCCTATTACAAAGCCAAAATCTCATTCTTGAATAACAATATTTAGCTTACATGTATAATTTTATCAAAGATTAAGGTTTCTTTCCCACCTCACATTCTTCTTTAGATCTCTGCAATTACCTCCTCCCCAGTATGGAAACTGGTCATGTTTCCTGTCTTTGAACTAGCTATTTTATCTGTGCCTATGCCTGTCGGATCTCTGATGTATACTGATTCATTTGAAGAAGTTGAACAGGGCTATAAGAAATCCTTTTTTACAAAAGACAGATCTGTTCTTCTCTAATATTGTTTATTTATGTGTCCAACATTTAATATTTTTTGGAATACTTGCTGTCAGTCTCCCCTATTCGTAACTGTGTTGTCTAAACAACCTCTACAGAGGCCACAAAGGAAGACAAACATTCAGAAAGAGTGAAAGAAGAGTCTGGGCATTGACTTGCTACACAACACAAAGCAATATAGATAATGTGTGACGTGTTTTGGCATCCCTTTCACAGGCAACTGTAGGATGTATTACAATTGTGAAAATACACTTCAGATACTCACCCTTGCTTCTTTTCTCCTCTTCAGATAAAAAGCTTTAGACATACACTAATAGTAGAATTTGTTATTTCTTTACAATTCTTTGAAAAAGGAGTGTAAAAAGAGCCTTTTATTTTCTTCTCATTTCTCTTGAAATAAGGGAGTGAGGTAGGATGCCATCAACACTATATAACACATGCCCAAACCAAAGCTTCAGGTATTCGCACAAGACTGATATTCCTGCTTGGATTACTCACAAAAGAAGTGAAATCTAAGTCATAGGTCCTTATTACAATGAGACTGGTTTATTTTGGGTACTTATTTACTGAGGATAATATTTAACACTGTATTATAGGCTATAATAACTCTTTCTGAACAATAAAGAAACAGTAAATGTTCACTTAAAATAAGCTATTGCCTGAGCACTGGTGATGAGACATTTACTTTCTACAAACAGTGTATGGCACTAACTAGTAGTATATTTGTGTGAAATTAAAAAAAAATTAAAAATAAATCCCAGCCAATAACAGTTGAGATAATCTAAGAGACATCATACTGCTTGCTTCAAAAAAACATTTTGCAGACTTAAATTCAAAGCAATTTAGGCTGAAAATGGACACGTGAAAGCACAATAAAAAGAAATTGCATATAAAAGGAGAAAGCAATATCCACATATTAACAATTCATCTAAGCTACAACTTAACATATTTCAGCAACTATAAAGTATAAAAGGTCAAAAATATGAACATCAAATATGGACAAACACCATTGGGGGGGTTTATAAGCATATTAAGAATAAAAATAAAACAAAACTGTATAGTCAAGAATATCTAATGTTTCCTTTTGTCTGTGAAATGAAATAGGGGACCATATGGTTTTTGTATCTCTGACTTTGGAAAGTAATCAGCTACAACTAATTTCAAAGAATCAGAGTTGGGATACTTTAAGATTAAAATATTCCAGACAACTAGAGCCTGGAAGAATTGATCTCGAGCTAAATAATAGGCCTTATTTAAGAAATTCCTATGACCTTAATGATATGAAAAGATTAGAAGTACAAGAAATATAAACCAATGTGGTTATTTGTCCAACAAATTTTGGGTTTGGATTTGTTTTCTTTTTGGAAGAATTAAGTCAATTAGTAGAGGTGAGTGTTGTAAAATACATCTGCATTTTTCCAAGGCACTTAGTTTAGTTAAATTGAAAAACAGAAAAAAAGGAGTTCATTAAATGGTTTAAGAACTGGTCTGTTGGTGATTTTGAATGTTACTAGAGAAGCATCAGGCATCTGTGAGCAAAACCATTTCTAGTACATTTCTATAGAGATTGGCTCATTGTTCAATACTGCTGAATGCTTGCATGACTAATTTAGAGGTTGAGAAATTTGTTCCTGATTATGGTAGGTCAATGAAGGGGACAGAACAGAAAAAGATGATTTGTCTGATTCTTCTGGAAGGTGACCACTTACAGGATTGTGTTAAGACATGTTAAAAGGTAACAGAAACATAGGACTTAACTTGTGCAAAGCACTAAATTGTTACAGGTAAACCACAGGAAAAGCAAATTAGATACTTCTATTACAAAAAGACATTATACATGATCCATGAATGTATAAAAAGAGGATGTTGTAGAGAGACTGGGAAATTACATTGTTGCTCCGCGGTGCTGAAATTACCTTACAGTCTTTCTTACACCTTATTTTAAATTTTTCCTCTACAACATAAAATATCATCTACACAATTGTTTACAAAACATGCCACTACAAGACCTTGTGATTAAGTGGTACATTGTTACCTCCTAGTTTCTGTCTCTAGAATAAATTCAGATTTTTTAAGACTATGTTCTCTATTCTCTCAGATTTTTTAGGCTTAACAAGTTGGTAAATATGACCCATCACACATCATAAGCCATACTAGTTAATCTAGTGATCCATTCTGGCCTCAGATGTTATGAACTATTAAATATTCTAGGTGACTAAAATAATAACTAACACAAACTGTTGAAATCTCACTTGCAGTTTGTCGTAACCACTGTGCGAGCTGTCAAAATCACTCAAAGGCAGCAATACAAAGCAGAATTTTCATATGAAGTATAGAAGTGTTTGCATGGAGATGCTATTGATTCTTAAAGCAATATCAAATTAAATATCACTTTTTGCAATACCTAATATGAACTACTTCATACATTCAATTTCATCTTATAATTTACTCATGTTCCTCCAGAAACCAGCTTGGGAGAATACAAACTGTGGGGAATGGATTTTAAGTTGAAAAGTAATCTTCAACAACAACACTCTTGTTGGAATGAGATAGACAGGATAGGGAACGACATCACTTTTCTATGACTTAATATGCCATCCATTCAAATTTTGGGGAAAAATGCAGATACTTGATTGTGGGAACAAGGTGGATGCTCATATGTAACAACAGCTGAATGTCTGATGTAGAGCGTGGTCGAGGGAAGACAGAAGCACAAACTCTACATAAAAATCCACATTGTAGATTATTATTGATTACAATGCATTTAAAAAATGAAAACATAGGTTTCTTAAAGGCCAAGACTACATTTATTCCAAAAGTTTTTAGGATTCTGGAAACGTAAAATGCAAAGGAAATGTAAGGAATGGTAGATCAAGCATCTTTGATGATCTTTTTTACAACTTTTCTTTTATGGACACTGGTCCTGATTACTAGAAGATATCTGAGTATAGGTTCCAACCCATCAATAAAAAAAGTGACTTTGCAAGGGGAACAAAAGATCAGCAATGAGGAGTACAACAAGTCAGCAGCTGCACCTATTTGATGATATAGCTCACCCATGACTGCATGTCAGCAGAATTAGCTAAGGGGTAGCTGGATTTTTTTAGGACAGAAATTGTTTTATTATAACATTAATCACAGACTAATGTTTGATTGAATAATGAGACTTTGAAAGCACTTTGACCAATGTAATTTTGAATTATTACTTCTTTTTCTTTTTTTTTTTTTTTGAGTATCATCATTGTCTTTGACAAATAAATAAATGCATCTTAAGAAACTGAAAGATTTTATTACCTATCATCACCACCACAGGTTTTAATCCAAAATTCACTTTCCTTGTTTGAATGGAAGATGAACTTACTCCACAGAATCTAAACAGGAGTCTAGGAAACTTACATTTTTGTGAGTGCGCATAATTTACCTTGTTGATATTTCAGTCCATATAAGTAAAATGTTTTTTTTTTTCTCAGACGTTTCCCTAAAAACATTGCAGGAATTTCTTTGGGAAGTTGGATTATTACTGGAGCTGTAAGAATTATCCAACATGAAATAAAATTCAGTCTATAGTATCTCCGGTCCCCATACCAACAAAATAAGCCTTCTTGGATCATTTAGTTTCTGCTCAGGTTGAATGTTTTAAATTTTATTCAAGGCAAAAATGAAAAAGATAAACTTATATTTATTGTGAAAACATATGTAGTACAAATTATAAATGAAATTATCTCTTTGTATAATAGACGTAATAATCTGAGCATAAAAAAAAAAAATAGGTTAACAAGACCCATTATATCTCAGACTGTTTGGCTTTTTTTGAAAGTCTGTGTTTTTCAACTAAAGCTTCAGAAAAACTCAAGTAGAATAACTTAAATCCACCTATCCAGTTATCTATCTATAACTAAATCCATTCTATCCATCTTGTGATAGAACCTTTTTTCTTTCAGCAAATCTATATTCTAGTGTCAAATATCCACCTAAAATGGAATTTGAAAGGATGTTTAAGAAAGTTATGTTCATCCATTCAGTTCTCCTTAATTTTAATTTTCTTAGGTTGGGAAATTTGTTATTCAGTGTGCTATTTTTTTAAACCAAAATAAATAAACATATTACAGGTGGACAGGAGGAAAAAGAGCAAACAGAGAAAGAATTGGAAACATAGAACCTACAACATATTTTATTCTCAAAACAAACAGAAACCACACACAGAAGACAGTCTTTAATTCATTTTCTATTAAGAGCAAGTCATTTTATTATGCTGTATATTCTACAAGTTGTTTCAATAGTAAAATGTAATTTAGTTTTACTACCAATGGGCTGTACAACCTCTTAAACAATGGCCACGTTACAAATAATACATATTGTTTATCATGGGAAAATTTCAAGCAGTAAAAGACAATATTATTGTGAAACTGGTCATCATCACTCAGCCACAAAAAAACATAGATGAAAGTTAAAAGAGCCACAGTAATAGATGAGGAGAACAAAGAGTTTCTGGTTTTCATTATGCACACTTACGGAAAATACTTTAATAGCTACCTTGCTGATTTGTTGAAAAGTATTTGGAGGAAGGTTTTGGATTTAAGCTGCCTTACTCTTAAGATGAAACAGTTTAGGTTTTCAAAACTACTATACTGATCACCTTACATTTTGAACTATTCCATAAGACTGACAGAAACAAATAATAAGAAAGAAAACCTAAGCAAACAAATAAAAAAATCTGAACCCGAGAACAAAACAGATGTTGCTTTCATTTAAACAGCATTTTGAACAAAACGATCAGTACCTTCTGAGGGGAGGGAGGTCTGTAATGCGTAACAGCGTGGGCATATGCAACACATGGACAAACTATACCACATCTGCTGAACAGATGCTGCAATGGCATAATTCTGAAATCCAGCAGTAGGCAAGCTTAAGATGCCTCATCCAATTCAGTCCATGTTCCCTCAGGGATGTGAATGCTATTCATTGGCATGATGTGTAATTAAGGGGTGGTATAAAGTTTTAGCTTTCTGTCCCTCTTAATACTCTTTCCCTGCACCTAAAAAATAAATCTCCCCATTTTTGCCTGTGTCAAAAACTTATTTGGCATTGGAAGCAAAATGGAATGACACAGAGTCAGCACAAAGTGAGTGCTGAACAGCAAAACCAAACAGTTGTGTTGTGTTTGCTCCTTCTGTTGTTAAAGAACCTTGGAGATGTACCTCCAGGTAGAACCAGATACCAACTTCTGGTTTCTGCAGCTACACAACCAAAATTACTTTGAAATAAGATTATATTCATAGGCAGTGTATCTGCCCAAATCCATTAAGAAAAACCATCTCCAGCCACCACAAAAAAAAAAAACAAAAAAAACCAAACAAACAAACAAACAAAAAACAACAAACAAAAAAAACCCCCAAACCCTGAGAGAAATAAAACCACTGGCGATTTCCTGTTAAATGAAAAAAAAAAAATGTCTCTTAGCATCATCTTCTCCAAGATGCTTGAACATCATTCATTGCTTTCTAAGCCAGAACAATTGCTTGTCTAATACCCAGCCATTGTAAAATTAAAGTTTTTTGAGTGCAAACAGGCTGAATCAGGGGGCTGAAGAAGAGGATGTATTTATTTAGTACTAGCACAGCCAGAATTTTATATCCGAGGTTGTTTACACTCCAAACAGGGTTTCAGGGAACCCATCTGTAGTAATGGTAGGAACTGCAGATGGTCAGTCAGTCTGGAGAATAGAAGTAAAGGTGATGAAGAAGGTGGAAACTAATATTTCCTCAGAACCTAACAATGTTCCAGATTTTTCCAGTTAAGCCTGGTCTCTCACACCTGCATTAAGAATTATTCCACTATGGTAATGTTTCTTTTCACTAATATTGATTAAGCACATCATATTAAAACAAATGCAATCAGTTTACTTAAAGATCCTGTGTAGGAGAAACGACAGCAGTTGTCAAGAATCCGCGTGTAAAGCAGCCAGCATCACTCACAAAACAATATCGTTCACAGCTACATTGCCATTACATACGGTTGCCTTATAAAGCATCTTGATAACTGGCTTGACAGCAAGTGCAACTTGCTTTGTCACCTCAGTGGACACTTTTCTAAAATACCATTCTAAATAGTTAATTGAAAAGTAAAGTGATTTAAATACTTGGCTGCCTGTGGGCTCCGGTTATATCATGAACACTGTATTATCGTTTGCCTTCAGAAGCAACATGTTTTTTCAGTATGTTTGGATTTTTTTCCTAATTGGGATCATGAAAACTACCTAATGGTGCTACTCTCAAATGTTGGGGTTCAGAATTCAGCAGAACTCCCTTTCTACCAGAACCTCACTGTAACTTGACATAGCTTGTTAAAACAGAGCATTTGCTTTACAAAAACACTGAGTTTTCCAATTGCCCCATGTTTGGGATATCACCATGCAGAAGCAATGATCACTAGCACTGGCTTTTTGCTTGTAAGAATTATCTAGTGCACAACTTAGTATAAAACTTATGTGTGTTCCCATAAAAAAAGAGTTGTCATACTTCCAGGTTTAATTTAAGAACCATCTGATATAAGACTAAGACTAAACTCATACTTCAAATAAAAGTCATCAGTAAGTTCCAGCTTTGGTTAACTAATATCTGTAGACCCAACAGCAGGTGAAAGTCACCAGTGTTGAGCAATGGGCTGGCACACTGACAGAGACAGGAATTTGCTCACATGTCACTGACTGCATCTAATGATTCACCGGACTTCTCCAGCTGACTGATTCTGACAGAATCCTGAAATTCTTTTGCGTCTTGGATGAAAATGTGTCAAAACACATCATGCACAACGTGATTTCAAATAATTCAGTTTTTCAGTTCATTCTTTAGTACCTGGTGTAAGGAAGAATTTAATACACCCAGACATGAGAGATATGTGTTAAACTTATTTTATTGAATTCTTGCCTTTTGTGTGTCTCTCTGTGTGTATATCGGAGTAGCAGAAGGAGCCAGAAAGATTTAGGGACTTTATTTTCTGGTAAGTCTTACAAAGGAATAGGTCAGAACTTTCAGCAGCCTAGAATCTAGAAATGTACAGACAACTCTCTCTTAAAAGTAATAAAATTTAATATTGTTTTCATGAGTATCTCT
>VYXH01007035.1:116043-147598 GCA_013397275.1 Burhinus bistriatus | reverse complement strand
AAAAGGCAGAAAAAGATATCAATTCTATCTACTAGGTGAAATGAATTAATTAAATTTAAAAAAGTTCCATGGAATTATTTGTCCTAATTATAGCAGAATTCTATAAGATCTTATCTAATTGAACTTTTTCTGTCAGCAACACCAGGAGATTAGTAAGATCTGAGAAAGTGAGGTGAAGTTCCAATTACACATGAAATTTATCTATAAAAGCTACAGCACTACTATTAAAGCAGGAACCGAACAACAAGACAAATTAACATGCAGGTCTGCCTACAGCTGTACAACTTAATTTCTTGGTGGATAATTTACATCAGATTTAGACAGGCAATCCATGTTTATTAGTTCAAATAAAAACAGGATTAATCAGAAAGCAATACAGGAGATGAAAACACAAATGAAACAAAGAATAACTGAAAGAATTGAATGCAACTTGAGCAAAAAAACCAGCAAATAAGATCAAAACTAAAGTAAGAAAATGAAAAAAGGCTGACTTGAAAATCAATGAAGAAATGAGAAATAAAAAATATTTTTAATATTTACAGAAATGGAAATGTCGTTTACTAAGACACTCTATTCTTATTTATTTACAATTCATATAGGGAACATCTACACTGCAAATTAGTTATGGTTGGTTTTACCACATTAGGCAATCTATTCCACATCATTTGTTGCAGGAAAAGCATGTGGATGTTACTACAAGGCTGATCAGGTACATTTTACTTCACATTTGTTCCAGTAGTGTTTAAAAATAAACACTGAAGACTGAACAGATATCCTTCTGTTGAACTTCTCCTCCCTTGGACTGTGCATGGACCATTTTTTGCATATAAAATAAACACTGTATTCCTATGGAAAATATAGGAATTTAGAAATTTGGGATCAAAACAAGTAATCACCAGGATTCCTCTTTTTTTTTTCTTCTTTGTTCATTTGCTGGGTTTTTTGTTGTTGGTGGGGTTTTGTTTTTTTTTTTTTTTGTTTGTTTTTTTTTAGTATCAGTTCATCAGTTTTATAAGGAATAGTCTGGATCTCTGCAATTTCTAAGAGCCTGGAATCATTTGCTACTATCTCAACTGAAACTTTTACTGCCTTTCAGGACACTGATAGTGTTGCAATTTTTAGCACAGCTCTGTAGTTTATTTTGTGCTTTCTTGGAATCCAAACCTTTAACTGATCAACAGGTTTGTGAAAAGAGGTGTTTAATGAAACATCAAGGAGGTACAAAATAACATTGGTATGCATATTTACACAGTAAGGTAGGTAACCAGATAGGTTTGATTTTTTCAGCTCTTATTTCTGGAGATGAAGGCCCTGTATTCATTATTTCACAACAAATACTAGAACTAGATATATAGTTACAGGATCTAGAAACAAGACACGGAAAACTTTCATGTTGTTTGCATCAATCTAATAAGCCAATAGGTAGAGTAATGTATTTTGGTACTTTTTTGTCTGGCAACACTTTGATTGCTGTAATAGCAGCAATCTCAGCCTGATAATCAAGGTGGTAAATGGTTCTTTACTACAGCACTACTACATTACAACCTTTCCTAGGAAAAGCTAAAATGCAGTGGTAACTCACATTTTAGATGATGACATCTCAACAGAATATTTTTAGTAGAAATGTGAGTGACTGCATATGCAAATAACACAACAGAGGCTGAAGAGAACAATACAGAGAACAATTAGGAGTACAAAATGCTGTACAAACTAAGAACAGTATAAGTTAAGCATTATCAATAATATATTCACAAAATTGATCTATAACACAGAATATTTAGTTTTTATGTGATGGAAAACAAAAAGAAGTGGTTATTATACTGTAAATTAATTTTTAACTTTACCCTAAACAGCCCTTTTTATTACAATTTGGAACAAATTAGTACAAGTTATCCCTGTTGTACAAGGCAGATAAACCTCTATTGTCCTATGCTGCCACTGTATGTCATTAATAAGACCCAAAGCTCTTTATATGGGATTTATAAAGTTTTCATTGGAATAAGTTCCATAAAGAAAGAGATGTCACTGCTGGCCTGCCTGTCTTTGTTTTCATATAGCCAATGTTGTGCATTATGCACATTGGGTAATATTTACTTTCGTGTAGAAACTCCAGGTGCACAACTGAAGAGAGGATGTTCAAGGAACAGATAAACAACATTAAACTCCTTTGGGTGTTACCACAGCAGGAATGTCAAGGAAGAGGAAACACTAACTCAGCCATTTTCTATTAGATAAAAACCATATTTTGATCTCTTTACATGGAGCGCTGCCCAGTTTGGAGGCAATGAGAACTTTGTATATCTTTCTCTCACCCATTAGCTGCCTACTTCTTACTGCACCTTCCTCTCTATTAATCTAACATATCAGTGCAGAGAGAACAAAAAGTTACCATATTTTTCTCTGAGAAAAGAAGGAATTTTTGTCTCTGTGTTGCTCAGCAAGCTTCCTTCAATAAGCTTCGACATTCTCACCTGTGGCTGAAAAACTGCAAGCCCTTCAAAATCTCAATGTGAATTTTTATCCTGCAGAAACATAAGAGCTATGTGGGCAATAGTGATAAGAGGCAGAAATCTGCTTACCATCTTTGTCTGATACAGGGTCGAGACAAAGCCCGTCAAGTTGAAGGATCTCTCAAATCCATTGATTTAACGTGAGTACCACTAAGACTGGGGATTTTCCCAATCCCAGCCAAAGCATCTTTTATAGAACCTGAAAAACATAACAAAATAAATTTTTATTCCCTCCTAATTCACACTCACTTCTCATCTGCATTTTTAAAATGCAAAAATACATTATTATGTCCTGAAAGTTATTTTCTTCCCACTGAATTGCCTGTGCTAAGTTTATCTTCTGACCACTATTCTATGTACATTATCTAGGTAGCATATGCATCCCATAAAGTTGCTCTGTTGGTTTTTCAGCAAATTGCAGACCTCAGCGTGAATTAACCAATAAGTAGCAGGAAATGGTATTCTGCTTCTCAGCCTGGATTAAATACCAGCTGCTTTGATCAAAGATGTGAAAAAATTTATTACTTTCTAATGAACATAATGTTCTACAATGAACTTGATTTGTATTATGTAGGGAATTACAATTTTTCTCATTGTTATTGGGAATGATATATTCCACTACAGCGTCAGCCAGGCGTCAGAGATAAGAGGCTTTAAGAGTTTAATTAGAAAGGTTTTTAGTCTTAAAGATATGCAAAGAAGATTAATACTAGTTGGCTTGAAAGCTACATGTGCTCTCTGATGACAACTCCTGCTTTGAGGCAAATACTTGTTTTCTAATTAAACCCCACAGTACTAAAAATGCTTTGAAGAGACCTATGCAGCCATTCTTATCCTCCAGTCGCAGTGACAATCAAAATATTGACACTAATCTGGATGTCTATACGCGGAGGTAGTGAGGGAAATAACTGAGATTTGCAGCATTTTTCTGTGGAAATTTCCCACAGACCTTGAGCTCTCTGTCAGTTCCAGTAATCACCATTATCCATCCATACACAATCATTACATATGTGAGCTGTCACTAAAAGAAAACCACATGCATCCAAGGTTTTTAAGGTAATTGATAAAAATTCTGGTGTTTCCTATACATTTATTGAAGATGAATGATTAGGATGATCTGACTCTGTCATGGGAACCATTGTGAAACAGTAAAAACCTACCATTAGTAATTAATGAAATGTTATGTTGTCACTCATGAACTTTAAAAAAACCCACTGGAAGGACATACAGATTTTGTGAACTACACCATCAGAATAGAAGTCTTAGAACAAACACACTGCAGTTTGTAATATGGGAACACCTAGAATCCTAGCAACATGGTTCATAACTTGAACAATAATTATATATAAAAGCTAAAAGTACTGAAGAGGGACTACAAGCTTTCTAAGACAGGAATGGTGAGATCAAACCTGAGAAACAGAATGAGGAGGGAAAAACAGTGACCCAGTGTAACACATCTGTATATTAATTTCCTAAATGCATTTTGTGCTTATGTATGAGAGAACACAGTATTCTGTTGCCTTTTAATCTAAACATCTGGTTTTATCCTACAGCGAGGGAGGAGCTTCACACAGCAAGGGCACAATGTTTAGTTAAAACATGCCAAGTACTAAGAGTACACCAATTTAGCATCAAAGGGAAGAGAAATTTCACTTTGCACAAGACTGCCCTCGGTCTTGCAATAGCCTCAGTCCGGGAGTAGTGCCTTAGAGGAGCTAGAGCACAGGGTTAGTGCACAAACAGTGTTTGAACACAGCTTGGTTCACTCTAATCAATGCTCAGCTCCTGCTGACAGTAGCCTCACGTGGTGTACACTAGCCTGATGTACCTCCTCAGTACAGGCAAAGGTACTTGAAATAGACTTATGTCTGTATGAATATCTCAAGATAGGTTTTCTTCCTCACTTACCAGTATATAAGTCTCCCAGCACTAATGTGCACTGGGTGGTCCTATAGATGTCAGCCATTATGGGGCCACCTATAGAATTTCTTTCTTCTTTTTTTCAGGTAGACATTTTTTATGTATGTTAACAACCCAGCATTAAATTTGCACAGATGGTTGTAGCAATTTATTTATCTACTCTTATCTACCCATCTTCCCCCTTCAGGAATATGTCACTGCCTATTTCCCTTACAAGTCAGATGAGCATAATTCTGCTTATTAACCAAATCACTGGACTGTTGGCATAAATTAATAAAATTATAGAGGACTTTCCTAGCACAACACAAATAATGTTCACTTTGTGTATGAAATGATAGGAAGGACATGGTGAAGATGATAGCAATCACATCACTAAACTTCAGACTAAAACCCTATACATAGCGTACTGACTTGCGTGTAGTAGGCAACTACAACTCAGGCACTTCCTACCTTTGGTACCATCTCGAAGTATAATTATCTTTAATATACATATAATTATACCATGTGTAAACCAGATTTTAAATCTCTAGTTAATTACTAATGACTATAGAACTTAGGGTTTTCAGTTGACTGGGAAAAAAAGTTATGAAAGCAACAAGGAGAATCCAAGTGCTGGAAAGCGTCACCGTGTCTGCATGCTTCCTCAGCATGTGCAGAACCCTTTGTACTGTCAGCCAAGTGATTAAGCTATGAATGGTTATTGTTCACAACATCACAGTGTTTATTTAAAATGCATAGAATTTGTCACATAACGAGATTGTCTTTTTCTGTAATGGCAGCTCAAGGACATTAGTTTACTCTTTTTCATTAATGATAATATTTGTCTTGTTAAGAGCAAGCTAGTATGGAATTGAAGATTCTGTACATGTGAAATCCTGGCATCCTCATATGTCTTCAGACTGTGCATACCATTGTTTGATTCTGTTCCTCTTTCCCATCATTCACAGAATCACAAAATAGTTGAGGCTGGAAGGGACCTCTGGAGGTCATCCAGTCTAACTCCTTTCTCAAGCAGGGCGAACCAGAGGCAGTTGCCCAGAACCATGTTCATATGGCTTTTGAATGTTTACATGCATGCAGACTTCACAATCTCTCTGTTACAGTGCTCAGACGCCCTCACAGTAAAAAAATGTCTCTTTTAATTGTTTATTAAGTTTAGTTGTTTATTAACTGGGTTACTTTTGGGTTTTAAAGTAACAGTTTTTATTTCTGCATAAGTTCATACACAATGATACGATTATTGAGTAGAATGAATATTTGCTGTGCTTATTAGCATTCAGAAAAAAGAGACAGAGAGAAAAGAGAGAGAGGAAGAAAGAGAAGGAATGAGAAAAAAAATAAAAAGCCTGTTGGAAACATTCACTGAAGTTATTACAGCCCCAGAAGAAAAAGATGATTTCCTACTAGCAGAGCTTATTTCAAATATCTGAGAGGTGTGTCATGGTTTAACCCCAGTTGACAACTTAGGACCACGCAGATGCTCTCCCACTTCTCCCCACCTCCAGTGGGACAGGAAGAATAAAAAAAAATAAGGAAAACTCATGGATTGGGATAAAGACAGTTTAAGAGGTAAAACAAATGCTGCATACGCAAGCAAAGCAAAATTAATTCACTGCTTCCCATTGTCAGGCAGGTGTTCGGCCATCTCGGGGAAAGCAGGGCTCCGTCACGTGTAACGGTGACTTGCAAAGACAAATGCCATTACTACGAACGTCCCCCCCCCTTCCTTCTTCTTCCCGCAGCTCTATATACTGACCATGATGTCACATGGTATGGGATATCCCTTTGGTCAGTTGCGGTCTTCTGTCCTGGCTGTATCCCCTCCCAGCTTCTTGTGACCTTCCTGCTCATTGGCAGGGTGGTAGGAGAAGCAGAAAAGACCTTGACTGCTTAACAGTGACCCAAAACATCAGTGTTTTACCAACACTATTTTCATCCCAAATCCAAAACCTAGCACTACACTGGTTGCTAGTAAGAAAATCAACTCTACCACAGCTGAAACCATGACAGTGGGGAAGATGGGAAAGACCGTGAAAGGCAAGTCTGACTACCTCAAACAGCGAACATATCCCCATGGATTTGTTTCTCACTGTAACAACGTGTAACTGCAAGAGAGTTATTCCCAGCCTAGGAGCAATACATGATGCTCGACTGTGATACTCTCTGCTTCCCCCTGATTTTCCAGACATGTCACATTTGGCTGATTCCCCACCGAGTTACGATTTAACCTAGCATCCTAAGGCAACCCAGCACTGAGTAAGAAGATATTCTTGGCAGTGTTCTGTTTATAGTTTATTTAGTACTGAAAGATAAGAAAAGTAGAAACATGGTACTGCATAAAAGACGAGAGATAGAGAGATGAAAAATTTTCAAAAGAGTTTGCTTCAAGTATGCAATGAAGACAGATGAAAGATATCCATCACAGATTAAATTAATCATTGAAATAATCATTATATTTATATAAAAGCTAAGCATTAATTATGAGTAGAATAAGTTGTACCTAAAGTTATAGAAAGTTCATAAAGTACGTTAGACTTCCAGATAAGTAGGTTGAAAACAAGGAAATAAGGTGAATTTCAGAAGAGTTTTGTGTGCCTGGTACATATCTCTACTAATTTTACTACATAGTGGAAGACTATACAGTCTTTCAGTTTGGTTACTTTCTGTGACTCATAAGATGGAGTTTTTGGTAGGTATCTTGTTCCATATCTATGAACAGTTCAGTCATTAACCGCACTTAAATCATCATAAATAAAATGTTTTAAGGATAGGTCTTGTAGCTTTTTAAAAAGTGACTAATTTTCAGTTTTGCATTATCTTTTTTATTTTTGAACTTAAAATCATTCACTTGAAAGGAAACATCTTTTACAAGAATTCTCAAAAACAAATTTGACTGTGAACCTTACAATTCATAACAAGGAAAATTAAAAACCTAAATGAATAGAGTAACACTCAAAATTATTTAGGTCTTATTAAGTGATCAAATAATTAATGGAAACAATGTTTGTACAAAATAAAATAAGTTTTTATATAGGTATTTCTATACTTTAGATGCCTTTATACAGGCTTTTGGTGACAGAAATTATTATTAGTATTATATAAGGAACTTTCGGCTTGACAAAAAATCTTCTGGCTAAAGTTTTGTTTCTGTGTTCGATACTTTCATGAACTCCTGAAACCCTTTCAAAGTGACACAAACATTTGATATTCCAGTTTGCATATATGTAACATAGCTATATGTTATGCCTTTGCACTAAATCTTAACAAATGGATTATTTGCTGGAAGGAATCTTAGTACAAGAACAGTTATTTGGATTTTGGGTTTTGAAAATGACTATTTTTGCACACTTATTCTGAAATTCCATGTGAGATTATTTCAATATCTCAATTTCAATTTCAAGTCTTCCCCCTCCCTTTTTTTCTCCAGTTGGTTTAAAAATATGTAAGTATGATTAAAGAAACCAAAACCATATTGTGTAATTAGACAAGAAGTTGTAAATTAACTAGGTATTTAAACTAGCAAGTAATCATTTGTAGTTAAGGTTTAAGAGAATGATGTGGCAAGAGTTAATATGGACTAAAAGAAAAGAAGCCTAGATGATATTCTCCTATTCTTGGGGGAAAAAAAAGAAAAAGAATTGGTCAATTTGAGCAAATTAATTCCTAGGCGTTATTTTACAAATACTTTTCTGAAGTTTGTTCCAAGCTCAAATAAGACAATAGTTCTGTTAGGGGGGTGGAATAAATTAGTACTAACACAAATTATTTCAGACATGTCTGAAGGCAGGGAGAAAGATTAAGCAGGGCCATGACAAATGCAATTAAACTTTCAGGTACCATACATGCTTTATTGAAAAGACTGACACAAATTTCCATGAGGATAAAAAGATACTCCCCTTTACCTCTGATACATTTGAATTTACACAAGTGTCACAAGAAGGAGAAAAGGTAGGGGGAAAAAAAAAAAAAAAAAAAAAAAGAGTAAGAGGGATGGAGAATTGTTTCCTAAAATTTCTTGGGCTCTTGTTCTAGTGATTGTCTACTCTTAAAAAAATTATCAGACCTGATCTCCATCATCTTTGCCCTTCCAGTCCTTGGCTCCGTTTTTTCTCCTCTCCTCATTGTTTATTCTTTTCTTGTCACTTGATGGGACACTTACCCATGTCCCATGTTAGCTGGTATCGGTTATGTGTTGCCTCACAGAAATTAACGACTCCCTGGAGCTCATCAGTGAGGTCACCTCTTGAGGTCATGCTTTTCCTCCATGCCCAATAATTAAAACCTCATCTTGATAAGCTCAGCTCAATTTTCAAACAATAAGATCTAAAACTTCACACAAGCACAACTAAAATGCTCTCGAAACACAGTTCACTGTGCATGAATAATTTAACCATTGTGAGTCAGGATCCTCAGTGCTTCCCAGCTACCAGGAACAATGGCAGACACATGCTAAATTTCACCTTAGCTTGGGTTCATAAAAATGAATAAACCCCATCTCATGTACACAGTGGAAGACAGAACTTTAATGAGCTTTTAGAATTTCACATAAGCCACTTTGCATTTTAACTTGTTTTAACTTATCACCCTATTTGCATTATTTTAAATCTTTGTATTGCAGGTTTCAAACAGATACTCAGGTAACTTCCTTCCTGTTTAACTATTCTTAGTATTGACAGAAAATATATTAATGAACAGAGATGGAACAACCCAGCCCTACCCCTTCAATATTCTCAGCAACCAAAATATAAATGTACTCTGAGACAAGGTTTGTAATGTAATGTCATGCATTTGAAACAAAAACACAGGATGGCAAGAGAAGTATGTACATACACATGCTAAAGACTACACAAAGCTGACAACTCCAAGGAGTGTCATTATCATTCATTGGTTTACCACAAATTAAATAATGGTCCTACTCAAAAATTGAAAGCTTAAAAAGTTAAAGAAAATACCAGTATTTTAAGCTTTACCTTCTGTTTTACTAACAGCTTGAGATTCAGAGGATCATTTATGTTAACCATAAGCATGAATCCAATGGGACTATCACGAATTAAAATATAATCAAAGAAGTGCTGCATTGTACCAAAATAGTGATTTCTTAAATCCAAGAGAAAATGTATTTTAGAAAAACGATCTAGAATCCCAATAAATTCTCTGCATTAATCATAACTGCCTAATTCTTACATGGCTGATTTAACTTTACATAGGAGACCAATCTAAATATTTCCATTGCATGACTTTCTAGGGAAAAGTTTTTCCTTGAATCTGAATTGTCCAGATTTCCAACACGCCTACAATACCCCCAAAGTTTATCATTCTTAAATTTATGGTTAAATAAAAAAACCCGAGTATTTTTCAATGGAAGGTCTATGGTTTTTAAGTGTCCTGCTTCAGAAAACTTTAAAAAAAATTAATATGTTCATCGTGTAGTTTAATTATGAGGAAATCTATTGAAGCATAACAATTATTTTCAATGACTCATATTTTCACTTTAAAAGAAATATTATGCTAGGTGCAAAGTGAAACATTCTTTATATATGGAAAAACACATAGAATATCCTAATTTTTTAGAGTTCCTGTAGCAAATACTTTTTATATAATCAGAAGGTTTTTTGTCCCCCAGGATTATATGCAAATGAACATACTTAAGATATTTGCATTTACTAAGAACCATCGAATGTTTAGTGCAAATATTCAATCACATATTTAAAAAAAAAAAAGCAAACATAAATAGAAGATACACCATCCTCCACATTGCAAAAGATAAAACAATGCAATATGTATTAATGTCAAAAAAAAATTTGAGAAAATTCTAAATTTTGGAAAGAGTGTTGCTAATGGAACATGACTGCTACAGAAAAAGTGAAATGCAAAAAACATCATGTATATTCAATAGATCAACTCACAGCCATAAAATATACATTTGTTTAATTTAAGTTTCAGCTAAACTGCATAATTCATCTCTGTAAATTATATATTTCAAATAATATAACACCAGTATATAAACTTCCAGAAATGTATTCTCACAAATAGCGGCAATTGCACAGTCAAAAGACCAAGAACAATCTATTGCTATTAGATTCAATGTAATTAAACTTGGCACAGCTGCTCAACAGCATGGATGTTATAAAACAAAGAAGCATGAAATACAGCAGTGTGATACTTTGGTGCAAAACCACCAAACATGCTGTAAAACTACATTTCAGGAGCCCTTTGGTGGCATTTTCAACTCTTCAGAATTCATTGCAAAATTTTTGGGGTCTCCAGTGTAAGAAAGATGTAGATAATTTGGTGTACATTCAGGAAAGGGCCACCGAAATGCTTGGGGAGTGGAGCACTTACCCTGTGAGGAGAGGGTGAAGGAGGCATTCTTTTTATTTTTTTGAACTGGAGGAAAAAAAAAAGATCTGGAGGAACCTAACATCGGACTCCTAATGCCTATGAGAGTATTCCTGAGAAGACAGAGGCTTTTTACTGATATGATATCTGACTGAAAATACAGAAAAGAAAAAAGAAATTCCATATAAGGAGAATTGAGGTTGCCAAGACAGGTTGTTTCAAGACTCAATTAGTCAAAGCCTACAGTAACTATCTGTGAATTTAGCGTTGACCCTGCTTTGAGCAGGATTTTGGACTAAACAATTTCCTGACATACCCTCCATCCTGAATAATTCCATGATTTATAATATTGAGAAAAGTTGGGGGAGGATGAGGAAGACTTAAAGTTGTTAAGAACTGACTTCTTTAAAATCCGAAGTATAAAAAAATTCAGCGTAAGAAGATGACATCTGTCTACATTTTGCTAGGATGAATTGTGCTTGTGCTCATGGATCAGCAACATCCATATAAAATAGAAAGAAAATGTGAATCAGCCAGGAAAAGAGGAGCAAGAACACCTGCTGGAAATAAAAGGGACTAAACTATACTGACTAAAGAGAAGGGATGTACAAGTCAGGCTAGGTGGCACAGTAGAGAAGGGGACTCTATATGGTAGGAGCTGGGGATGGGAGGTGAGCATCAATAGGATGGCAAGAGGCTGTAGGAGCACAAAGGGCAAATAAGACTTGGAGAAGATGAGAAGGAATTGTCAAAGAGAAGGTCACAACTTACTATATCTTGTGGAGTAAAAGACAGTAAGCAGGGCGATTCTGGTAGATATAGTATTTGAGATTAATACAGTAAGTCAAACCAAGGTGAAAAACAATGTGATGTTTAAAAAAATAAATTAAATAATCCAGCATTTGCCATACATAATAAATCTTGGAGCATTGATTCTTATTTTTTAAATTCTGTTCTGTCCCCCACCAGTACTGATTCCAGGCTTCTTACTCACGATGTATGGAACAATTACAGAAATCACGTCAAAACATCAGAGCCAGAGATTAAGTATTGAGAAAGTTTTGTCAAAAACACTGAGTATGAAATATTGAGAAGAATGTGTACTTGAGCAGGATAAGGAAAATGCTCTATTTCTATATAGTGACTGATGATGATATTCATTAGAAATAATTTTGTACTTTTAAGCTATAGTCACAAATGAAAGTCTGAGATAAAGATTAGAAGAGCTTTACAGAAATATCAATAAAAGTCAATCCTAAATGGCTAGTACAAAAATAGCTTAACTGGAAGGAATTAAAGTAAGTTCTTCATATCCTCCCTACCGATTAGTCTTGGACTCCATACACCTGTAAAGTTTATCTTTTTAGACAAATTCACTAGATTGAGAACAGACTCTAGTTTAGTTGGAATACAACATCCAATAATGATTTTCGTTTTAATTTTTATTTTTCACTGGAACTAAGTTAAGATATAAGAACTCTTCTCTGGGGTCTCAAAATTCTGTTTCCTTCAAGACGTAAATCTTAGAAATGCTGCATAATCTAGAAAGAGTAAGACATTTTACAATATTAGCATATCTCTGTCCAACTTAAATCACAAAACATTTGCTGAACTAAACTAGAAACATCAATACTTTAGTTTTTTTAATTGAGGCATGGATTGGGGTCTGAACTAGCTCTCAGACTGCCATTGCAATACTGAGGTCACTCCTTCACTCATTAGCCAACCCTAAATAAATGACTCTTTCTCTGAACTAAGTGTTTAAACATCTGTGTAGGTGAACTCTAGCGCAATTATCTCAACATGGAATCCTGTACTTCTGTTTGTGTTGTACAAAGTTTTTCTGATAGTTTTGAGTCCTGTTTTAGAAATCCAAGACCTTTGTACACAACATTATATACATTACGCTGTGCAATTAAGCAGCATGTGGCATCAAAAAAATATTATTTATTTTCCTTTAGCTAACAGCAAATCGAAAGAATTTTAAGAACAAACTTGTGGATCTTGGTTCCTTTTAGTAATTTCAGAATTTGAAGTAGATTACAAAGAAATGTCAGTAAGCACTGGGTACTATAACATCTTTTTATTTCCAAATTCAAGGTTGTGTATTTTTGCTTAGAACTGATTGTTCTAAGCAGCGTTCCCATTCTCACATAATTATCTCCATATAAGTTGTAATTTTACTTTCAAATAGCAGACTGGAGACTACTCAGCTCCTAAGTAGAAAGAACAGTTGTGTTTTTAAGTAAACAAGGATATCAAGAACTGAAAACATTCTTATGCCACCTGCCAAAAATACTGTAAGTGTACTGGGTTTTTTAGCAATCATTCTATTACTATTACTGATGAAGTATGCTATTGAAGTTCATATACTTACATATTCTGGGCAAATTCTAAGCATTTCTGATGCTGACATCTGTAAAGGAGATAATTGAAGAAAGATTATACACTCTGATTATACCAATTCTCTATGTTAATAACATATTAAAGGGCTCATTTGCATTTTCCAAATATGTCATTCCCATAAAAACTAAATTAACTACTCTTATACTGGTCTTCACTGATATTTAGAATCTATTTATCAATCAACGAAATGAAGACAATATATCATTGTTTTTCTTCCGTATCGGAGGTTGTAGGCCACCACCTTCCCCAAAGTTATTTTGCAAACAATTATCCTCACCTTCCAGTCAAAAAAAAAAAAAAAGGCAGAAGAAAGGGGGTATACATTGAAGCACAAAATCAGAAATGGAATCAGCTTTTTGTGCTCAACACTCATGGTGCATGTTTGAACACACCTCTAGGAAAGGCAAAATTCTAAGGTTGAGCACAGCAAATGTCAATATTATCTCCAAATATTGATACACACATACTGCTTCACAGATACCCTGTTTTCCAGAACCTGCAAGACTTTGATTTAGGGTCAGGCCTCAGAGACATCTATTGTCCCTGGGTGAGAGAAGCAGGGATCCTTACACTGCCGCCCATCAGTCTTGACAGTATTTTATTAGTTTAAAAATAAAACCAACATCAACAAAATCTAGTTTTGTCATGAAAACATGACAATCTCTATTTAGGATTATTTATTTGCTTGCTAAATAACCATATTTCAAAAGGATGGTAGCAAGCACATTAAGTAAAATGTGACTCATCTATCACAGTCGAGTAACTATCAGTTTTTCAAACACTTGCATACGTGGTTAAAACTTAATAACGAAATACAATATTAACATCCAGAATTATAATACCACTTTCCTTTCAGGTATTTAAAAATGCATTACCAAGTCAATTTGTCCTAAAAATATTCAGGTACGTTAAGTATATTTATCACTCAGTTTACAAATATAGGACACTATGAAGTTGCCTTAGACATCCAAGAAGTTTTGGTGAAGCTAGGATCAAAGACTCTCCTGTGATTTAACCTGCAGCCCATCTTGTTAGTTTCAGCTAATCCAGCCAATTGGCTAAATGTTAATCACCACTACAGAGCAATGACTTACAGTGTTCGTTCTTGAGAGAAAGAATTAACAGATCCGTAGCAATCTGTCCTTCTCCACAGCAATTAGTGCACTCCACTCTTTACCAAGAGGCCATGTCAGGACTAGAATATGAAATAATACAGTGTCTGTGAAGCATTTCCTTATAAAATTATTGAGACGACACCCAGCAGGAAACGAGCAGTCATTTGGCCATTACCATGTCAAATCGCTTATAGAATAGGAGAAAATTACTTCAAACAAATGACTACACTAGGGAGGAGGCTCAAGCCTTTTTAGCTCTCCTGGTAAATCTGCACCTGACATTGAAGACAGCTGGCAGGGTTTCACTGCACACCTTCTAAGCCTCTCAGGAGGAAAGGATAACATTGTTGGCAGGAGCTCCTGACAAAACCATGTTGAGTGGGATGATCAAGCAGCTTTAAAGCCAAAATGCAATTTCCTCCTTGATCCTCCACATTAGAATAACATCTTGGCTGCACCCTGAGTCCTTTTTTGAGCCAGCAAATACCTCCTTAGGGGGAAAACATGCATCAAACAGTACTAAGAATCATGTTTTTACTGTCTCAAGGACCATTTCATGGGTGAGGAGATCGTAGTTCAATAAGACCCTGACTCCAGCAAAGCTCATAAGCTTGTTCTTAACTTCAATCACACGAACAAGTACATTAAAATCTCAGAATAACGTGTGCTTGAAATTTAACATATGCTTAAGAGATTCAGCCGGATCTCAAAGAGAAGAAAAATTGATGTTAACATCTTGTTACTCTAAATGACACAGATTACCAACATTGGAGAGTTAAATAGGGAATGCCATGAGAAAATGATGTACTTGATGCAGTCAGAAAACACATAGAAACTTTCCACTTTCTTTGCTGAGATTTCTTGTTTAGCAAACAAAAGCTTCAATTTTAGAAGCATTTGCACAGACTGAATGTGGGATTGTATGCACATTTACATGTATGTAACACACCAGATATGCATGCAAGCCAGGAATGTAGGCTTCTCTAATTTTGACTTGCATGAGGGTATATTCTGGTTTGGATTCTGTATAAGGAGCTCAGGTTCATACAAAGCAGTACAGACCAACTTGTGATGATTTTGCAGTGAAAAACTAACTTTAAATGTCTTACTACCCACAGATTGACTCTCCTTTAGCATCACAAATTGGGGAAGGACATTGACAGTCACGTTTTCAGAACTGATTAAAAGCAGTGTAGCAGTTATGAATCATCTTTCATGCCAAGCTTTAGAGTATTGACAGGGATATTCAGTATGACTTTTGTACATACATGTGCCCAGTGCGTTTGTCTCCTTTTATATTCAACAGGAGCTTTGTGCCCATATCTGCGCAAAGTTAGTACTTAGAACTGTAATTCTATAGCCCTACACTGATGCTGAAACGATGTGTTCTAATCTACAAAGCATATCCATTTTCATAAAAGTTAATATATATCTCCAAGGGTTTTCCTAATTACATTAAGCCCATTTAAACCTCTGATTACGGCAGTGAAAATGTGTATTCTTTAACGGATCAGACAGAGCAGCTTCCAGAAACAGAAGCTGATGAAGGTACTTAATTCAGTTTGTGATTTCATTAATGAACACTTTAAAATAATTTAGAGACATACTCAGCAGCGGCAATCCCCCTATGCTTTAATGAAATATGTCTTTATCTTTTTTTTCATTATCATTATTTAATACTTGTTCAAAGGTTAAAAAAATTATTTTGCAGCTTCACATTGTATTTTTCTGATACACAATACTGATAATGTTGTATATATTTGAAACCTTTTTTATTTGCAAAACTAGCAACAAATTCCAGATGAAAAGATGAATAATGTAATGCATCTTTGCCTTACATTGCTTTAAGAAAAGGATTGCTTGCAAGTTTGCTTCTTCTCACGTAGATATTTTGCCGACTACTTGAGGAGATTGGCTCATCTTTATCCTGGGTTCCACCTACATCTTTTGCAACTCTGAAAACATCCAGCAGTCATAAAGACCCTGGGACATTGCCTGTCAGTTCTGAATCCTACAGTGAAGAGAACTTTATACTTATACTTTAAGGTAGATTGGATTTATTCCTCTAGAAAAGGCAATAACCCTGTAGTTAGTGAAGATTTCACGTTCATAAATTCTTCACAGCATCATTCCTGGCCATAAAACCTCATAAAAGGAGAGAGAAAACATTCAGATTTATGTTCTGATTCAGCAGAAAAGTTTGAGAACTGAATTCATTGTGGGGACTGCAGAATTTGTGAGAAGAGGGGAACAACCAGAAGTCTTGAAAAAAGTCAGGTAAACTTTCACCCCCTAACTCATTATCATAGATCATACATATGCATGTTTGGCTTCAGATATGTGCAGGTAAATGCAGTGTAACAACAGTGAAGTCAATACCAGAAAGAAATCAGTTTTCTAAAGCAAAAGAAGATTGGATGCTCAACTTCTTCATGGTTTTAATAGGTAATGGGATCCCAAGTCCAAGCACTTGTTTAAATGTTTAAATATTTTGCTTTTACTCTTAGTTGATCATTTGGTTCTTAGTTAATCGATTTGGCTTAGGTTTTGAGTGAAAAAGATTGTGGTACTTCTAGTAGTGTGTTATAAGGATTTATTGGATCCAAATGAGCCATATGTCACTCTGGTAAGTGTCTGGGGTGACTTATTTGCCTCTGCTATGCTGCTGCCCTTGGACCAAAACATCGCACATATAAAGACTGTCAACTTTTTTCTGTTCAAAGGATTGAAAGCAGTCTAGGACCCACTTTTACATGGAGAAGTAAGGCACTTAGTGAAAATCAGTTTTGATGTAACATATTAAAAATGACATTATATCTGGGATAACCTACTGTATGTTGCTAGCAATGCATTAGAGAAGGAATTTGAAATGGTGTTCTACTTCAGATAATGATATTTACGTGGAGTTGAAAAGTATTGGCACAGACTTGCCATCGCTCAAATAAACCATGAAGTAGCTGACTTCAGCAGAGCAGCTGTTACCTCAGTAGCTGGTGACGATGAAGACTCACGATTTTTGCCCTGCTGTGTTAACTTTGGTTTGAAAGCATAAGGGTTTGAAGAAGTTGGAAACAATTATGGAAGGACATTAACACAAGGAATGTTTATGCTGAGGAAAGGCTGTGGAAGCTCAATTTGTTTAGCCTCAAGAAGAAAAGGTTAAGGGTGATCTAACTGCAGTCCTTAATTGCCACAAAGAGAAGAGCACTCAGAGCAGCACAGCTAAAAGATGAGAGGCATACAGGTTGCATGAAGTGAGATTTCAACTGGATCTACGTATTAAGGAGAAGCACTTTCACAGTTAGGATGATTAAACACTGGAACTGGTCCCAGAAAGGTTGTAGAATCTCTGTCCTGGATTTTTTTTTTATTTATTTCTTGACCAGACAGGGCCCTGAGGATATCAATCAGGTCTGAAGTAAGCCCTCCTTTGAATAACATGACCCCAGAAGTCCTTTCTAGCCTACAGCATTTTACGGTCAGATCTTGAAATCCTGACCGATCCCCTGGACTCTACACATACAGAGCTCAGACCCTCCTGAGACCATGACTTCTTATTCATAGCCCTCCTCGCATAAGTATGTTAAACTTAAAAATGAAGGTAGGCCTGTTAGAAAACAATCTTTGATCTAAGAGAGATCAGGATACAGTCCTTCCTGTAGGTTAAGCAGTAAATTAGAAACTTGCCTAATATTACCAATGTTTGGTGTCTTCCCTTCCCAACAATATCTGAGATGAAAGGAGGGTATTAAAATATTTCATTGCTATCCAACAAGGCCTTAGTGAAAAACTGAATGTATTATTAATAATTATATGTTAATACACTTTTGGCTAGGTCTTTACTGAATTAGTTGAAGTATGTATGCTATCAGATGCAAAGACATACACTGTTCCAAGGGGAAGATTGAACAAGGTGCTGTTAATTATGCACTATTGAAAATTCATTTTCCTGACACACAACACCAGGAGCCACTACAAAACTTTGCAAAATACATCACATTGCAACTCAAGTTTCTTTTGGGCAAAGGTGGAGGGGAAATAAGAGTTATACAAAATAACGTATCCTTAGCTGGAATTGCTCTATTTTTTAGATTGGAAATATACTTACAGGAAATAATGATTTATTATTAGCCTGTGTCCCTTTAGTCCACGTATCTTTATGTGTGTGTGCATGTGTTTCTACACATACACACGTGAGCGGAGCGAGAAAGTGGCAAGCAGCCATCACTAACTTCTGTCCAGATTCAGAAAAGGTTACTCTAGTCTCATATACAGAGCATGCCTATCCTTGAAATTTCTCTTGAAGGACAAACTGTGAAGCCAATTAGTTACATAACTTGCACACTGAGTTAAATATTTTTTATTTGACACACACTGTTGTCAGTCTTGTACAAAACACATGCACCATGTGGTTGCCATATTTTGCGCTAGCAAAGTAGGGAAAACCAGAATGAGTCAATAGCTAGTTTTTGTTTGCAATTTCTATATGAGAGAAATAAAAATAACGTTAATTTTAAAACATAACGTATTCAATTCTAGAAGTCATGATAAAACAACAATTAAGCAAATACTATCCAGAGTTCCCTATACAAGCTCTATATGATTAGAATACCTTTGTACTGTCATGTTTGGGCTGAATCATACAGAGTAGGGAGAAATATTGATACCTTAAAACCTCAGGTTCTTGGTATAATTGGATTTTTCAAGACATTCACTAATATATGCTAAGCTCGTGTAAAGGTCTGAATGTAAAATTAACCTAATTGACTAAACTGTATGTAAAAAAACAAGTTTACAAGAGGTAAATGTATTATCAAAAGCCAGGTTCTTTTGGCAACTTAAAATAAAATAAAATAATTTTCCATTTCTGACAATTTAGATCATAGCAGTTTTTAATGTCTTGCAGAACAAGTGAATGTTTGTATGAGCGGGAGTGTAAAATAAGGAGGTTTTTTAAAGGCAAATTTCCCCTATGTAGTCCAGCTTGCCACAATTTCAAAGTTAAAAACATGATCATTTCTAATTATGGCCTTCTTTTCAACTCCTTGAATCCCTCCAGTTTGCTTTAGGCTATTTGAATATTTTTAAGGCAATGCTGTGTGTTAAGTAGTAAGTATATTATATGAAGTTCATATTTCCTATTATTATACCTAATAAGTTCTCCCTCTTAAAACAGATAGATGATCAATAGCACTTTTAAATTAATCTGAAAAAAAACTTCCTGTGTTAAAATAAATCATTCTACTTATGTAGGAATCTCTCAGTGGCATCAGAGTTACAGATTGTTACTATAATCAAATTTTAATCAGGATTATGCTGTTGTGATGTTTGAAAGTTATTTTAAAATTTCTAACAGAAACTGTAGCCGTTCTGGGGTACAACAATCTAGGTATGGACTGCGGAAATATTATATGTAGATCTGAAAAAATTTTTTCTACATATATCCACATAAATCTTAATATGTATATATCGCGTTGCAAAACATGTCTGAAAATTTTTCTTTGACAATCTAGTTTTTTTCTTTTTTTCTCTAGCTTTTCCTCTTGAAGTATTTTTAACTAAACTTTAAAATGTCCTCTGTCATAAATAAAAGGTACTTTATTATAACAAAAGAGGGTTTTTTTAACTTTTAGAAGCGATAGAAACATGCTTCCTATAAGAATAAAATAATTTTGGTAAATACTGTGTGGTTTTATCCTCAATAATTCAATGCAAAAGTAGTTTGTCAGAGACAAAAAAAAGAGCATATTTAAGAAATAACTTAACATTTAATTTGCACAGAGTTTACAATCATAAAGGCCATTCTAGAAGAATCAATGCTTAAAAGGTAAAGTTCAACCTGGCATATCCAAGTCCTCCTTTATCCTCTGAAGCCAAAATCATAAGCTTATAATAACCTTAAGACCATAACGTCAAGGTTTCAGAATAAATAAATAAATAAACAAACAAAACCAAACTCAAAACATTTAAAATGAAAAAGCAAGAATCTTCATTTGCTAAGTTATTCTTTTTTTCTTTGTAAATATTTGAATTTTTAGAGCTTGACTTCTTTCTGTAGAGAGGAATTCTGGTTGTTCAAGTAGTATGATTTTGCAAACGGACTGATGATTCAACAGCCTGAGCAATGTTTTAACAAAACCAGCCAAACACCAAAACTGCTTCAAATTTTTTACTCACAAACTCAGTCAGTTAGATAGGGCTGAGACAATCAAGATTTCTGAGATATTTTTAACTATTAAAATCCTCTGCTTACTTACAGACAGTGCTCTAAACAAAACAAGTTCCAGCAGGTGTTAAAAAAGAGTTATTGTTCATTTACATTAGTTTTAGGTAAAGTTAGGAAATTTAACACACGCTAGTGATATTAAGCAGAATAAGATGGTGCAAATAATTTGTTTGGTTTGCTTTTTTTTTTTTTTAGTTAGATTCATTTAAAGTAAACAAGTATCTTACTACAAGTGGAAATGCTCTTCAGTTGTGACCATGACCAGCTCATCCATCTAGAAAAGGAATAGTATTGTTTGATTCAGGCCAACAAAACTAAAGTTTTAAATCAGTGTATATGTAGTAAGAAGTTTATTTTGAAAAAAACCCACAAGTATTACAATTTAGGAAAGGATTTCTGGCCCTGTGACTAGGCAGTCAATGCTATTCTCAAGATAACAGAAAGCAGAGACCGCTTCCCAAGAGTATCTCTAAGTAGTTTAGATCTATTCTCTTTTCCAGAGTAAGCTCTAGCTGCTGTTCTTATTCACATGAAACATTTTATTTGTTTAGCTGGTTCCACTGAGTTGGGTACTGGAAAAAATGATATCTATTTAAAGCTGTATAACTTGGAAGTAGCCTTTCAATGAAAGGGTTGTCTACGTTTCCCAAACTAATGAATATTTTTTTTTTAATAGCTACTTAATAATCAGATGTTTCTTTTTAAATAGAAGACTAATAACTCACTGAATTAGACCATAATTAAGTAAGAAGTTCTTTTGTAATGGTAATGTGTTTTCTTCCCTTCTCATTTCCTTTAATTATTTCTGATTTTTCCCCACCTGTTTCATGGCTTGATCTAGTATGTATTCTCTTACTATTCATTGGACTTTAAACATGGTTAACTACTAGTCTTCTATATAAATAAATAAATAAATAATGTAGGAGGCTGGTAATTTAAACTTCCTTCTGCTTAATTGGGTAGCTAATGGGAGGAATTTGAATCAGAGCTGCACAAGTACTGCAAGCACAGCTTTTGTATAGCTCTGCCAGTTCAAATACATTTTGCTAGGCACTGGAATGTTGGTATCACCAAATTAATTAGAAAATCAACTACTTAACAGGAGAAGTAAATTAAAAATCATTTATTTCTCTGTAGAAGGGCAGACAAATAAAAATGTGCCTGTCTAGTTCCCTACGGCCCAGTAAGCCTTGGGCTATTGGCAGTTGGCATAGATTAAAGTAGCCTTCATGCTCTTAGCTATCCAAATCCATTGGATAGTTTCCCCCTACGAATTGCTAAAATCAGAAGATGCATGAGGAAAGTTCCCTGTTCTTTATCGCACTGAATTTCCTATTGCATATTTGCCACTGGTACATGGTTTCTAGGCATTATTTTAAAATATTAAACACTAATTTTGGCACCATCTGCCCAAACAGAACAAATATACTACTTTGTGTCTTGTCACAGACAGGACAGGTCTTCTAAGTACTGAGGAAATCAACTAACCTAGCTCTATTGTAAAGTCACAAGAAGTCCTGAGGAACATGAGTCCCTAGCTAAAGAACAAATTTAGAGTCTGAGCTGAAGTACAGAGTAATAGACAGGTAATTTAGTTGAAGCAGTTCAGCAAAATCAAAAGTCTTGTAAGGGCCTTTCCTGACTGAAAAGGAGATTGGTTTAATCTCTTTCTCCAAAGCAGAATTTAGATGTTGAGTTTGCTCACTCATTCCTGGTTTTCAGGGGTTTACACTGCATGATTTCATGTCTTAGATTGCCTTCCTCTTTGTTTGACTATTTAGAACAAAGTTAACTGGAAAAGTCTGACAGACATTGCCTCTTGTGATGGTAGAACATGCTGGGAACTACTGGGAGCATCCAATTTTGTGGGTCAAGACAGTCTAACTGTGGGTGGTCTAGTTACTGTGATGACACTCTAAATACAATCATGTAATTTGATTCAGCCTTTAACAGATGCCTAGGACAAGACCTTCGATGAAGTAGAGCCTAATCTGAATCTCCACCTGTCAAATAGCTATTAATATCTGTTCCTTGACTTGGGGTCAATTGGCTGTTAGGTGTTCAAGAAATAACATTGTACTGCAGCTAAGAGAAGCTTGGTATCTAGCTAGCTTTTTCTGTTTTTAGGAAGAGGTTGTATGCATTGTAATCCTTTTTACTGTTAACATGCAGAGATTAAATCTCAATCAGACACCATTAAAATCATGGAGCCGATGGTAACGAAATAATTTTTCTTACCACTTGAGGAAAAGGAAAGCAACAGAGACTATTTAGGTGACTGGAATGTTTCATTTTCTTCCTCATTAGCCTCTGCAGGACATGGGAAAAGAGATCAGAAAACTAGTCAATTATTACTTGCTAAACAGAAAAAAATGCATATAAATTTCAATGTGGTCTATAAAAGCTACCTCTGTACCTGAAAATATATATTTAGTGAGCACGCATATGATTTCGGTAGTTATTGTAAAGGGATACAAAACCTATTGTGGCTATCAAAAATGTTTACTAATGGTTTTCCATGACCTTTTACAACATATACAAAGCAACTGTAGAAACTATATAAATATTTTCAGACCAGAATGGTGGTTGGTACAGAGCTGTCCTCACAGGTATAATCACAACACAAAAAAATAAGGCTTTAGAAACTCAAACTCTGTTTGGTTTCATATGGACTTAAAGTCTCCCTTTCCTTTCCCTTCCCCTTCCTCTTTCCCCACAGACCAAAAGTAGCTAAAACCAAATCAAGGGGACTTATAGAAGTGCTAATGTTTAACATCTCAGTTAATCACATCACCTAGGCATGTGATGGTGACTAAATATGAATGTACAGTTGACATTTTTTTTAAGAATGCTCTAAAATCCCTTAATGTTTTTTATCCTTTTTTTTCTGGAATGATCTTCATTTCTCAAGAGCTAATTCAATTTAATTCTTTACTGATATCAAAAAACTGTCATCATTTATCACTACATATTGAGTGCCACAATTACCTATGGTCCTGTTTAAGAAGTACAGTTAGTTATAGTGACTTGTAACTTGCCTGTCATCAATAAACACAGAGTTTGAATCAATGCTTAAGGGTCCGTGTTATAGGAAATTATCTCAAAAACATAAGATGTAGAAATATCCATTAGAAGGCTCAAAGAAAATAAGTGGACAAGCAAGTTGTTAAAAAATATCTAGAGCTGTGGTTTTCAGCCTTATTTAGTTTGTGGATGTTCTTCTGAACAAGGTGCACACTCTTTTACAAAGGTATTCAGGCAATTGGTCTAGGTGATTGTTGTAGGTCCTTTCCAACTGAAATATTCTATTCTNATTTACTGTTTAATTCTTTCATTTCACCTTTTCAAGTAAAACATTTCTTCAAAAAGACTACATTTATACTGTCTTCCCAGGTTTTGATACATGTCTGGGATGCATCCCAATTCTTCTTTTTCACTTTCTTTCTTCTCCTCCAAAAATAAACTTGAGAATGAAAACTCGAGTGTGAGAGCTGGAAGAAGTCATAATGGATTCCAACAATTTCTGCAATCCAGATGCTCAGGGCTTCTGGATTGCAGGCTGCTTTGATGAGGTTGGCTATTATTTAGTCCAAAAGTGGTCTTGAACAAATGGAAAGGAGGCAGAAACTTAAATTTCTACCCCATTTAAGTCTAAAATAAATTCAGAATTCTCCAGTATCAAGGTCATACTTGTTGAGGGAAAATGAAAACCTTGAAGTAGCAGAGATAGGCTGGAACAGATTGGTTTTGTTTTCAGGGTCAGCTTTATATGTCATTACAACATACATTCTTTTAAATACTTAATCTTCCTTCAGGAAAAACGAACTCACATTTTCAGGAAAAAAAAAAATCCATAACTTAGATGAAGACGTACATTGTATGATTGTACTCTTTTCCACAGTGCGTATGTATTCACACACAAATTTTAAAGATGGGTTTAGTAATATGCTCATGCAAGGAATAATATCTTTTTTCTTACTCTGTTGATTCTGATGAAGGTTAAGTTTAACCATCAAAAAGGTTTTAAATTTTTTTGTTGTGTTTGTCATACAAAGGCTTTATTGTTGCACTATTGTCTGTTCTTAGAAATATTTTACAATTGGTATGAGATAAAGATTAGTCTTACCCATCTCTGGTAGTTTTTGTCATAAGGATGGGTTATTACACTTTCGTGTGTGTGTGTAAGCTATTTTGGTTCTCATTACCTTCTCATTCCTCTGACAAAAACCATGATGGGTACTGAAAATTGCACAAAATTAATCCATTACCCTGACAGTGACTGTAAAATCGTTAATTTTAAAATGGTTAAGAAATAAAAGGGTAGTTTACTATTTTGAGCTGCATTGCTTATAATGTGGAAAAGGTGATATTATCAGACTATTATTTTTATAAATTATCATAGGCCTGCACAGCCTGCTTATTTAAAGGAAACACCGTTTGATTCTGGAAAAAGCAATACATAGCACCAAAAGTAAAATTGACGTTGAACAGAATCACAAAGTGTGAAGCTCCACAAAATTAACTGAAAGTATAAACAGCAAGAAAAATAGGAGAAACTATCAATTAATGTTGCAGTACAGAAAAGCTAAGTGCTGAGATGCAAAGTCTGGAGAAACATGCTTTAGCAATTTCAAAGCAGGTTTCCTTCTTCTCTCCCACATTTTACCACTGTTGCAGGAAAGTTGGCAGGCAATGGCATACAGTCATGTCTTAGCTGCTGAGTGGTAAGGTGTTAAATTTAGATATAAAATAAGATGGGAAGAATTCATGGCAGCTTGAGCTAAGTAACTAGTCCAACATTCCTATCTGCCTGCAACAGCCATCTTGAAGAATTACCGTGGATGGAAAGGGGTGGCAAGTTATTCCTCTGGAATTGGACCTACATTGCTGATTTAGAGGTCCAAAAGCTCAATACAGTGAAACAGGAGAGTATTTGTGTCTAAACTGGAATTCATGACAGCCAGCTCTCTGAATGTGTGTAAGGTATTAAAAAAATAGCACAGAAAAGAGGTGAAATCCTCTTTACTGTGTGGTATTTATTCCCAATCTCACATTGAGCATTTTCCCTCTAGTTTACAGATTCTCTAAATTACAGCACTCTCTAGGTTGGAGAGGATCTCATGAGACATCTAATCCAATGCCCCTGCTCAACCAGGATGAGCTAGAACAGATTGCACACAACTGTATCCAGTCAAGTTATTCATAGCTCCAATGATGAAGACTCCACAACTTCTCTGGGAAGCCTGCTCTGGTGTTTGACTACTTTCACAATAAAAAATTTGTTTTGTATTCAAGCAGAATTTAAAGTTTTTTGATTTGTTCCCACTGCATCTTGTCCTGCCAGTGGACACTGTTGAAGAGAGTTTGGCTCCCTCATCCCTCCTGTTAGTGTTACTGTTCACTCAACTCCTGTCCAGGTTTTGGCTTAACACATAGTTTATGTTAAGACCTGGTGTTTGCTGGGAGCACTGCCATTAAGTCAAACACGGAGCAACATCCGCTCAGGATACAATGGACGGGAAGGGATAAGGACCATTTTGCAGGCTGACGATGAGGTATTTGTACACATGGATAAGATCCCCCTGAGCCTTCTCTTCTCCAGGGTGAAAGTCCCAGCTCTCTCAGCCTGTCCTCACAGAACAAATATTCCAGTCCCTTCATCTTCATGGGCCTGTGCTGGACTCTCTCCAACATGTCCATGTCCCTCTCGTACTGGGGAGTCCAGAACTGAGCCCAGCACCACAAATGTGTCTCAGCAGTACTAAGTAGAGGCAAAAGATCACCTCCCTCAAACTGCTCGTAATGCTACGCTTAATGCAGCCCAAGAGGCTTTTGGCCTTCTTTGCCACACAAGTGCATCACTGGCTCATGGTCAACTTTGCATCCACCAGAACCCCCAGGACCTTTTCTGCAAAACTGATTTCCAGATGGTCAGCCCCAGCACGTACTGGTGCCTCCCCAGCATGTAGCTGATCCTCCCCAGGGGCAGGGCTTTGCACTTCCCGTTGTTGAACTTCATGAGGTTCCTGTCAGCCTACTTCTCCAGCCTGCCTTGGTCCGTCTCAACAGAAGCATACCCATATGGTGCATCAGCCAGTCCTCCTATTTTCGTGTTGTTAGCAAACTTGCCAATTATGTAGTCTGTACCACCATCCAGTCATTAATGAAAGTGTTGAAGAGGATTGGATCCAGTATTGAGCTCTGGGGTACACCACCAGAGACTTGCCTCCAACTGGACTTTGTGCCACTGATTACCACCCTCTGGTGCTCCAGGTCTCTATTCTTGCCATTCTTGAAAACTGGAGTGACATTTGCTCTTGAGTCTTCAAGAACCTCTCCCAGTCTCTATGACCATTCAAATATAACTGACAGTAAACTTGCAATGGCATCAGCAGCTTCCTCAGTACTGATGGGTGCAACCCACCAGGTCCCATGGACTTTTGTATGTCCAGTTTCTTACATATTTTCTAATCTGATTGTCTTCCACAAAGGGTATGTCTTCCTTGCTCCAGACTTTCCCCCTAATATCTGGGTCCGGACTCCTAAAACATATCTTGCTAGGAAAGACTGAGATGGAGAAGGCATGTAGTACCTCAGTCTTTTTCATGTTCTGTGTCACCAGAGCTGCTGCCCCATTCAGCACTGGATGCACAATTTCTCTAGTCTTCCTTTTCTAAGTACCTGTAGAAGCCTTTCTTGTTGCTCTTCACATCTTTTGCCAGATTCAACTCCAGGTCAGCCTTGCCATTGCTAACCTCATCCCTGCAAGATCAGACAATAGCTCTATATTCCTTGTGGGTCACCCATCCCTGCTTCTGCTGCTTGTACCCTCCCTTACTGTGTCTAAGTTCAGATTGTCTCTCCTTGCTCACCCGTGCAGGTCTCCTGCTGCCTTTGCTTGTTTTCCTACTTTTTAGGATGGGCCTGTCTTGAAATTGGATGTAGTAATTCTTCCACATCACTCATCAAGCTTGGACCCCTCTTCTCTCAAGGGCTGTATCCCATGGGCAATGGAGGAAGCCTGCACATGCAACTCTCCCACAAAAAGACAATGTCCACACAAGCTGTATGTGGAGTACTGTGATGCAGGTGAGCTACTGTATTGCCAGAAAAATCTTTAAGAGGTTGGGGAAAATCTTTCCAGCTTCTTATATAGATCTCATTCTAGTCTCTAAACTGGAGGCTGGATAAATCCGTCATAAATATTGTGTTGTAAGTTAATATGCAAATTCTGTATGTGGTTTTTCATTTAATCATACATATCTAGCTTTTCGGACATTACAGAAGTCAGCTAGAGAGAGAAAATCATTATTACTGTCCAAAATTATTAGCCTAGAGCAAAGTCAACTAGTTATTTGCACAATTTGTTCATTCAGCAGGGATGTATTTCGTAAGAAGAAAGTAGCAGCTTGATGGACCAGCACTAGAAAAATATTCCAGCTATTCGAGATAAGAAGAAAGACAAAGATATTTTCAAACCATGTGATGGAAAATAGGGGAAAGGATATGGAATAAGGAAGTCAAATCTGGTACCACTGACAAAAGAGAGGAAAATAAAAGACACCAGACAAAACCCTGTTAGATGAGTGGAGCAGAACTGTCTGAAGCTGGAGGATTTGGAGCAAGGGAGGAATAGAAGTTAAAGGAGACATTCAAAGAGAATTGGAGCACCATCAACACCCAGAAACAGGCTATCTCACGGTCTCTATTTCTTCTGTCTCTTACTGTTCACATCTTCGGTAGTGATATCTTGCCTTGGTCTTTAGAGGCTTTAGCGCAAGCATAAACTATTATGTACTTAATACAATGAAGACGTAACTGTAAGTACAGGTTATATTCATTTATGATAGGACAAGGGGTAACGGCTTCAAACTGGAAGAGGGACATGTAGATTAGATCTCAGGAAGAAATTTTTCACAATGAGGGTGGTGAGGCACTGGAACAGGTTGTCCAGGGAAGTAGTGGAGGCCCCATCCCTGGAAGTGTTCAAGGCCAGGTTGAATGAGGCTTTGAGCAACCTGGTCTAGTGGGAGGTGTCCTTGCCCATGTCAGGGGGGTTGGAACTAGGTGATCTTTAAAGTCCCTTCCAACCTGAACCATTCTATGATTCTATGATTCAGGCCAACATGGATTGCCACAGGCTTCTTGTTTGTTTAAAGCGTTCTTTCCAGAATGGATTGCTCCTCTTAAGCACAGTGTTGTTATTCTTTGTTAATTCCACAGTGGAAAATGTTTTGCAAGCAATGGTAGTCCTGATTAAATGGATACACTTACAATCTTTTCAGTTGCTTCCTAATTTAACCATCTTCTTTTCCATGTTCGGATTAAAAATACAAATTTCCTTTTACTTAATACAAGTTCTACATCACTGCTTCTTTTGCAGTAGCTCAACTCTTCGGAGATTATTTTCAAGAACTCAAATTAACAAATCACTTGGAAAACTTGAAAGATGTAAATAATGACAGAACGAAAATGATGTGCACCTTTTTGAATTTAAACGAGGAGTACTGTGTGGCAAACTGGTAAAATGTTGAGTCGCCTCACAGAATGGGTAAGTAATTCCATAAGTGTATGTTCTTTAAAAGGCAAGGGCCATTGCCACATGTTTCATATTAATTTTTTTTTTCTGTAATAATGCAATTATAAAAGTCATTCTCAACTAGTATTTTGCAGGTTAAAACAACCATGAGATTCAAAGGGGCCTCTGAAAAAGCTCGGGCTACATGAGATCACTGATATTAAATGAAAACTAGTCTATAAAATGGTTAATAAATTCCATTATTAGGATTTATTTTATGTTATATTTTATCAACATATTGAAAGAAAATATTACCTGCTGTTTAATTACTATGCTATAGTATTTTCAATAACATTCCAAAAGTAAATAAAAATTTATTGTCTGCCTATAACATTTGCACACTCAAACAGTCCAATTTTCAATACTGTTTTATCAGCTTTTTTTGGTTCAATTACTTTTTCCATTTTCACACTGACGTTTTCCATGATAGTTGTTAGCCCAAGAGAGCATTTTTTCTCTGTTTGGATGAAATTGGTTAAATAAATTTTAAGTTATTAGACTGTAAAAAAAAAAAATATTTTTTTTAATTACAAAACTCTGTAGTGTTTGGGTTCAATGCTGCATGGTAAATTGTGTGAGGAACCTACAACTGTGCAATAGCACTATTTTCTGCTTAGGGATTTTGAAAAATGGTATCAGATGTAAACTTCATAAAACCCAATCTTGTAGGTATGACTGAAATTTAACGAAAACATTCCAGTTAAGAAAAAAATAGGAACAAAATTAGCATTTTTATAGTCATTACAACTTGAGAAGAAACTAAGATCTGCTACATGTGTATTTTCAATTTACTTTAATTTCCTACGCCAGTAGTTTTGATTTTATGTCTGATTTTCACATCTGCTCCATGAAAATATTCTATTAATCTTCTGCCTTCTCCAGATGTAGTATCTGTATTTTTCAAATCAAGTTTTAGGTGTTTGTTTTAGTATAAAGAATGTTTGTTTTTAGAATATTCAGGAAGAACAGTCAAGCTATGAATTCAGATGTCAAAATTCCTAAATGTTTTTTTAATATTGCTATGCCTGACCTTTTTTTTTTTAAATATTGCTATAAACTCAAAGCTGCTTTAAGCCATCAGTGTATAACTATGATAGTAATCGGTGATGTTTAAGAATAAAGAATGTGTGTATCGCATTTTGAGGTCATCAAGGAGATCTTTGCCCTATCCTGCTATTCTTTCTGACTTGTTCCTCTTTATCTGAGTTCCACAATAGTTTAAAATGTATTTTTCAGCTCCTTGCATGCCGCCTTTGCTGCAGAGTATTCTAGTTTGCATCCCAGCTCCATTATAGGGTATAATAGCTTCTCCCAGGTGCAATGAGAAAGTATTGGGAACACACAGATCTAAAGGAAGGGTGTCACACAGACTACCACATTCCTTTTTTTATTTAGCAGGACTGAACCAATATTCTATGTGTAGCTTATTGTATGGTGTGCAGGTAAACTCTTCCAGCCCAGAAACAGTAGGCTGACATAACAAAATGGCTTTTCTGGGTCAGACCAAAGGTGTGTTAGCCTTCATCCCATCTTTAAGAAAACAGGAGACAGTTGGGGAAAAGCTAAAGAACAGGACGAGTATGTAAGGTTATTTTCTCAGACTGCCTTCCTCGGTACTAACAAACCTTAGTCAAGAGATTCCTGAGCAAGATTAAATAGCGATGGATTATATTATGCAAGCCTAGTAAATCAGGTTATCATGAACTCTGCTTTTTCCATACTGCTTTTTATTGTAAACCCAAGGAAGTTTAAAGCCTGATATAATTGTTTCATGAGCTGGTTTCATAATGCTTGAATGAGGCAAATTTTATGTAAGAGAAATACATCTTTAAGGCTTGTGTTTAAAAGTAACCTACCACCCACTACCATCCCCCATCCCTCAACTCCACAATGTTTTGACTTGGGTAAGGTGGGGATTTTTATGTTGAGAGTTGAAAGGGCAAGAAGGAAGACCCGGGAAACTACAGGTCAGTCAGCTTCACCTCCATCCCTGGAAAGATGATGGAACAGCTTGTTCTGGGAATTATCTTAAAGTATCTGGAGGAAAAGAAGGTTATCGGAAGTAGCCAACATGGATTCACCAAGGGGAAGTAATGCCTGACTAATCTGATAGCCTTTACAATGGCATGATGGGATGAATAGATGAGGGGAGGGCAGTGGACGTTGTCTACCTTGACTTCAGCAAGGCTTTTGGCACTGTCTCCACAGCATCCTCATAGGCAAGCTTAGGAAGTGTGGGTTGGATAAATGGACAGTGGGGTGGATTGAAAACTGGCTGGCAGATAGAGCTCAGAGGGTTGTGATTAGAGGCACAGAGTCTACTTAGAGGTCTGTGACAAGCGGTGTTCCCCAGGGGTCAGTACTGGGTCCAGTCCTGTTCAACATATTTATCAATGATCTGGATGAGGGGACAGAACATACCCTCAGCAAGTTTGCTGATGACACAAAACTGGGAGGGGTG
>VYXH01007035.1:103198-115886 GCA_013397275.1 Burhinus bistriatus | reverse complement strand
AGGCTGCCCAGAGAGGTGGTGGAGTCTCTGACTCTGAAGACATTCCAAATCTTCCTGGACTCCATCCTGTGCAACCTTCTCTAGGTGACCGTGCTCTGACAGGGGGGTTGGACTAGATGATCTCCAGAGGTCCCTTCCAACCCCTGTGATTCTGTGAGTCTGAGAGAGGAGCACAGATTCCCTCCACCACAGTTGCTTATGTTGTTTCATTAGCAAGTATAAGCTCCAATTCAAACTTCTAATTAAAGGGCATTAAAATATAGTACATATTGTGTCATTATTATTTCTGTCAAATTAAAGATTTTAGTGTTTTTGTGCTATTTAGCGAATTCCAAGGTACGGTCAGAAAGTAAAAGGAATTCATTAAATTCATGGTCATTCTGAGCCCTGGAGCTCAAAAATATTTCTTTTGTGAAACTATAGCCTTTTTTCTACTACACAACTTCACATTTTTCTTCTATATGATAGCTATCTGTGAATTTAAATAAACTATTGACACTGCTTACCATTCTCCCCCAGAGGTAACATGAGCTTGCAGAGCAGAATTCTGCCTTCAGTGTTTATATTTCTATGTCCAATTTTAATAAAATGGCTACTTACCTTCAATAAATATTTTCTTAATGTGTGTCTAACATTTGCAAAAAGTAACAAGAGTCAGGTAAAAATTAATAGCACTCTATAAAAAGCATGAAATGGGATTAAGAGGTCTGGTACAGGAACTGTTACTAACAAAAATGATTAGTCTAATCTGCACATTTGATTTATTGATAGATAAAGCAGATGTAAGGGAGATGTGGTGAACTGAAATGGATGAGTAAACACTCCAGTCACTGTATATGTCTAACTTCGTGGCCTGTATTTATTTAGGAGGCTAGTCCAGAGAACATAAAGTTGTTTTTCAGCCTTAAAATGCATGGCTATAATACAAATGTTTGATGGATTGCAGATTTGTTTGATCTGCGCAGGAGGCAACTACCTGCATTCAAGTGGGAGGATGACAATGTGTGTTGCTGAGCCGACAAGGAAAGCTGGAGCACCCCCGTGCCTGCAACACTTTTTTCCTCCGTGAGCGATTGTACTGACTCCGGTATGTCAGCGTACAGGAAATCCCACACTATCTGTCAGTAGTGGACAAAATGACTCTAACTCGGGTCTCCTTTGTAACAGTGAATAGAAAAGATTTCAGCCCACTGGTAAGCATCGCTTCCCATTATTGTTAGAGATAATTTGTGCATATCCTCTCCCATCTCTCCTCCTTCCTTCGCTGCCTCAGTCACAGAAAAATCAACCCCCAAACTCTAATAATCATGCATGTACCATCTGTCATTTTTGGATGATGAATTTCTGTAAACATTTTTAGAATAGTAGTAAAGAGCTACAAAAAAAAAAAAAAGAAAAAAACAAAAGAAAAAAGAAAAAAAAAGGAAAAAAAGAAAGTTAATTTTCTTAATACAATGTCTCTCAAAACAGACTCTAGGGAAAAAAGAAATAAATACTCTTCTCTCTCCTTCGTTATTGCAGAAGTGGAAAGGTTGATATAAAATACATGAGGCCTCAGAGACCACAGAGTTAGAATCTCAGATAAAAGGTATGCTATTCCTTCTTTCTGTCATTCTGGCCACACTAAACTAAGGGATCCAGAAACACTTTGCACACTCTTGGCCCTAGCCTCATCTTTGCTTCACAGTAGCACAAAACTGTGTACCTATGTCCTTTCCCACGGAAAGGAAAGACACATGTATGGGTTAGATAGCACCTGCATGATATTATAATACTTACTGAAAAGCAGCTGATCTTCATGAGCGAAGAAGCAGGACCTCAAAGCATGTTCAGATATGCACTAGCTAGTCAGTGCAATTGCAGTCTTTAATTGCAGTCCAGTAATGATTTGTGTAGAAGAGAGATTTGGTGATTGACACACTGTCATCTTAGCATCTTGCCTGATAAAGAAGGAAAAGTGTGTGGTCACAGAAAGAAATATTTTCTACGATGCATCTGTGGTCAAAGACCGACTGATCCATGGTGCTTGTATGTAGCAAAGGAAGAGATAAAGTGGGAAAGAAGCAGCCCTGTGATGAACGTAACTGGTATCTTAATTAACATTCCCAAATACTGTTTCTAATCCTGAGCACCTCATCTCAAGAAGGGCATGGCTCAGTCAGAAGTTGCCCAGAGGACAGTATAAATAAAGTATTTGGAAAAAAGGAGTTTTACTAGAAAGAAAAATAGACATTTTGAGAGAGAAAAAGAGAAAAATATGTCATAAAAATATTTTTTTAAGCTTAAGGATAGTTAAGGAGTGAGGAATACTGTCAATTCTCCGCTTATGGTTAAGTGGTCGAGATCAGACATCAATGAAAATTCACCTTCTCCAACACATCCTGCCAGTGAAAAAAAGCAAACCAAGGCCTTTATAGAAATCTGTCTTCAAGTGTAAAAAACCTGAATTTGATATAGCTAATTTCATGTATTTGTTATCGGGTTTTCCTGTATTAAGTTTTTTTAATCAAAGTTATTAATTAGAATAACTAATAATTTACTAGATATTTTACAAGAAAATTTTGGAATTGTTCTCATTCAATTTATTTAGATTATATCTGTATGAAATTATACAGAATAATCTGTTTTAAAGAAGTGGAATAGAATGTCTAAACCCTCAATATCTTTATTTTTCTTTTCTCTTCCATCATTTTGATGAATCTCTGAACTTTCACAGGATCACATATTTCCCATAGCTGGCAGAGAGATTACGAGCCCTATGTTGTCATAAATATCACTTTTGAGTGATAGCTTGCTCAAAAGGTATTCCCTTTATCCAATTATAAAGTGCCATATCAATAAAATGTTTGTGATCCATGACAACAACAACAACAAAAGTTGTTTATCTGCCTCAAAACAGCAGATCATTTACCCCCAAAAAAACCCACAAAATGAAATTGGAAATAGTCACTCTTTTGTTCTACAAGTATCTAGTGAAAAAGAAACCAAGTGGACTAAATCCTTTTCTGAATCCCTTGTCTTACCATGTTTACTTCCATCCTTAGCTATTTTCACAATATTCCCTTCAATTTCTCACTTGAGAAGAAAGATTTCTTCTGATACTAGACTCCTAGAGTAGTTACAAATTTTACTGCTGAACTACATCACAGTCTGGGTGATTTTCCCATGCTTTCTTGGCGCGGCCATAATAGATTTGATCAGCTCTGTAACAGCAACGTTGTACAGATCATCTGATGAAAGGTGAGATCTTAAAGGGGAAAAGTATAGCAATGAACAAGCATGAATAAATATTACTGAATGAGCATAGGTATCTACTGCTTCAGGCATTACTATTTTGCACAGTAACTTTTCAAAACAGAAGACCCTAAAACCTTTTAAATCAGGCTCTACCAACCAAGGGTAAATGTTAAAAATAGATGCACTTGGAAAAAAGAGTACAGAAAGAAATGAAATGCTGCCATCAGAAGTGCTTACTTTTAACAAGGTCATAAGCAGCTCTAGGAATGAACTCCAGTAGAAGCTTTAAATCTGAAACCCTGCAAATGGCATCAATGCATAAGGCTGTGAAGAAGGGTCTGTTTGGATGTTTTTCATATACTTTGTCTTGAATATTACAACAATCATAGAATTTAAAAGCTCCCTGAAGTCATTGCCTCATCTCAAAGCAAGAAAAAGAAATGTGTTTATATCAGCACATTATTTAATGCGTTGTGTAATACAGAAAATAGTCTTTGATGGTTTTAAGATTTTTTTTGTTGTGGGTTTGTTTTTGTTATTTTGTTTGCTGTTGTGTTTGATTTTTTTTTCTCTAAAAGATGATCATTGTGTCTGGTTTAAATTACCTTAGTGATGCAATCTGAGAAGATTTGAACTTCTGATTAAAGTCCAAAGGCTTGGAATTCAACTTAAAAAGTTATGTTCAGACATGAGAACAACAGGAACAAAACAAAAGACAATAGAAACAGTAATTATAAGACCACTGTTCCATAACCTCCAGAAGAATTTCAAGTAGCAATTTAAGTTTGTTCTCACTAGTGGGTAGGAAAGGTACAAGAGACATTTCCAACTCTGAGTTACTGCCAAAGTTTGAGGAGGTTCATGTTGTTTATTTGTATGATTAATTTTATTCCTTGTTTCTCTCAAGGTTAGAAAATATTCTTTTTGTTCTAAAAGCATTTTGTTAATCAACATGTTTGGAGTGCTTGAATTAGTAAGAATGTAGTTGTTTTTTTTCTAGGTTTGGGGATGAAAATAACAGGTAAATCTGTCTCACATACAGGAATGTCGTGCAAAATGCTGAAACTGTACTGTTCTCAATTAAAAACTGGAAACAACAGAGACAGATTAACAATTTATTTTTTTTTCGATGCGCCTAGACTGCTTTTAGATTGGAATAAGAACGCTGTAGCGTGCTGTGTAAATATATCAGCTTGGGTGTGTGCCAATTTATGCATCTCATCCATTTAGTTGCTTCAGTTACTGGGCAAAGTGGATGGTATGCAAATTTACACTCCCCATCATCTCATTGATCAAGAACACAAGGGGATATAGCCTAGATTTAAGCAGAAGGCAGCACCTTTATTAAGCTAATAGTGGGGAGGGACAGTTTCTGACGATGATTTGATGCTATTCCGCATGCATCTTATCATATAAAAAATTCCAGTGCTGCAATATAAACATTATTGATGTGTCAAAGGAATTTCTTAATGCATTCAATTACAAATGGTTAAACATCTGTTATCTTTTGTGCATAAAAATTTCTGACTACAGCTTGCTTCCATTTTTTTTTTTTTTTCAGAAGTTTGTTAACAGAACATTCCCATTATGGTGGTGAGGGATGTTCCATGTGTAATCTGTTTAGAATAAATATTTTCTTTTAGCAGTCACCTAAAACATTATGGGTGGTAGAACATTTTTTTTTCTCACTTTCAAGGGAATATAGAAAACCTCAGTTATAGTCAAAAGTTAAAAATCACTGTTGTCAGAATTGCAATTTTTTACTCTGATAACTGACCTGAAAGTCTTTCCACGTATTTTCTACATCCACTTTTTTCCTTTTTTTTAATTTCATTTTCATGACAGCCATATTTGTATCAATACAAAACTTACATTAAATCTTCTACAGAAGCAATGAATACCAAAAGGGTATAAGTAACTTAGCAGGGTTATTGTGGTCTATCACTAACAATCACGTTTTGCCTAGACATTTGACAACTTGATAAGATCTTTTAGAACTGCAGAGAGCATGTATTCTCCTTCCAAAACCACCTTATTCTTTGCCATTATGAAATACTGTTATTTTACACTTGTAAGTTTCCTTAGTACCAGCATAACTACACTTAATAACATTCCACTGTTGAAGGCACACTGCGTTTTCATTTAAAAATAGCAAGCTTTCTATAGTAATTAAAGATTCCTTAGTCTTTCTATTGTCCAAAAATCTCACAAGTACGGAAAATAAAATTCTCTATCTCATCACTTGACCTTACCACTGTGGATGTGAGTTTGTGTTCTTCCTAGATATTTTCTTCAGTTGATTTATCATGTTTAATGACTACTCTCACTGAACTTGCTTCTGAGGCTTGTACACACATAGATACTCAATTTATATCAGCAAATAAATATATGAACAGAACTACACAAACCCCGAAATATCCAGATATAAGAGCTGTTGCATTTCCATCAAAAAGAGAATCTCTATGCACCTAGTCTTTGTTCATGTTTAAGTATAAGCCTGAACACTTATATAATCCAAATTTTATTCAGACTCTTTAAAAAGATTTAAGTCTATAAATATTGTCTTCTCTTATTTCATTGTATTTATATAACACTCTCCTGGCACAAGCATCAAAAGGGATTATCAGTTCCAATAGTCTAGCATCTCTATAATTTCAAAGAAATACAATCTTATGAATATCCTTTCTCCTTATTTAAATCAGGTGTAACAACTTTCTTCTCTGCAGGTGAATAAAAATGCGTTCTGAAAGATCAGTTTTGAAAGGTCAGGTATTCACAAGTGAAGGTCAATTGTGGTAGTCTAGTTACTAACTCTGTTCATATTTTCCTGGTCAAATACATAATTTGAGAATTAGACAGTGATAGTTATTCAAAGTTTCAGTTTGATTCATTAAAAATATGAAGGAAAATTCAGACTTTTGAAAGGATACATACCAGATAAAAGTACGAAAATGGTAACATCAGAACTCAAATTGAGGGGAAAAAGAATAATACATTAAGTTTCGATTTTTTGTTGTCCTTGCTCTAGTCTGATTAAGAAAATTCTTGAAATACCGCTACTCAAAGCATGCAAGAAAATTAAATAAGATAGTTCATATACTATAATGATAACTATTTTAAGTACATTTATTTAGATTAAATTGATAAATCTATGAATGGTACTTGTTGGGATTGCTGCAGAAACTTGAGAACAATTACCCAAAATAACTCTGTAACAGTCAGTATTTAAGTTTAAAAAACTTAAAATGTCAGTTTGTTCATTCATTGTAGTTTCTCATAGAATTTCAGGGAGAAATGCATGTACAGTAGTTGCATAGGCAAAAAAATGTTGTTTAAAGGACATGATATCAATCTAAAACATGTAGTCTGCATGTGCTCAGTGTTCATCAGAATGAAACACCAGGGCACAAACGGTAGAGCAAGAGCAGAATAAAATTCGTAACTACGGGGCTGATGAAACACCTTTTCCCTTTAAAATGAAAAATAGTAAGGACTTGACTTCTTGCAGAGTACTTAGTTTAAAAAGCTATATAGTTCCTATTTTTAAATCTTCTGAATTCCCCACATATTAACAGAACAATATATATTTGAGCCTCAGTATATTTGAGAATCTGACACTTAATGACACTTTTACGATGTAAGTTTACACGCTGAGTAAAAACGAAACCTTAAAGTGAATGGGTCATCAAAGACTTGATTTTCAACTTTGCTGTCATTTTGACTTCTCACTTTAAAGCATAATACCATGACAATGTCTAGTCATTTTTGCTGCTGGTTTTAAGAAAACTTTATTTTCCAGGTCTATAAAACCAAGTATTTGTTTTTTTCAGATCAGTCAAAATAACTCTTAATTTATAGCAAATGACATAATTTAAAAAAAATCAAGAAGAGTAGATAGGAAATCAGTACGAATTCTGTGTAACGCAATGGGATTGCAAGTAAGCATGAAGCAGCTATCTCTGTGATGATACAGGACTCAAGTTGAAGCTGGCACGCGTAAGAAAGACACGCATAAAGGTAGACTTTGACTACGTTGTATAATTCACACAGTATTTAATTTGTTTAATTATGTTGGAAGTAGTGGTCAGGACAGTTGGAAATGTTCAGATGGTGGCTTGAAATGCAAAATAGATGTTTCGTTTAACCAGTCAACAAATAGTTCTTCCAAGAACCAGTTAAAACACTAGTGAATTTTACAGAGTATTATTTTGGGATCACATCATGTCATTTAATCCATCATTTATTTTTAAGAAAATGCTTCCTGGTGCAAAATTTCTCTTTCATCTTTGTCCCTAGAAAAGCAGCCCAATGCCCTCTTTTAAGACAATATCGTGAAAGTTGATGCTTTGGGTTATTTCAAAAAAACCTTATTTTGTTTTTATGGTAGTATTTTTTTTTTTTAGTTTTCTCTGCTATCATTGCATTACTGCAAGGGTCTTTGTGGTTCTTTCCTTTGTCAATTTTATGCATATGTCATTATTATATGCCATTTCCAGTCAGATTTTTAGAAGAAAAAAAATGCTGGGTTTTATTTTCCACAATAACAATATTGTGTTAACAGTAATTAATATACTTGAAATTGTACTGTTACTGAACTCTTTAACACATTGCTTTTGAAAACATTTGCAGTTAACATAGAAGAAAAATAACACCTATATAAAGAAATTTACTTTGTACTTATTCTTTGACTTATTCTATAGTTCAATTTAAAATAAGGACATACATATCATCTTCAAAGCATGTAATCATGTAGGTAAAAAATGTCAAGCGTTTCAAAATTCAATAAAACAATTATATATGTAATATGTAAAACTGAAAAGACTGAAGAAATCTGCATCAACTTGTTTTAGTTTTCAGAACTTTGAGATTCTACCTTTTGGGAAAAACAGAATTAATTCACTTCTTTTTAGCAGTCTGTAACGCTACTGATGATAAACTTTGAAATATAAGTAATCATCTCAGGGACAGGGTTTAGTGGTGGACTTGGCAGTGCTAGGTTCATTGTTGGACTTGATGATCTTAAAGATCTCTTCCAACCAAAACAATTCTATGATCCTATGATTCTGTCCAGGAAAAATCAAGCAAAATTAAGCAATTGTAGAATGGTCTGTTTCAGACCTATAGAATATAGAATTATATATGAAGCAAAAAAACAAAGTCTGGTGGTAGTAAAGATCTCTCTTCACAGAAAGATCACATATCCCTCTTTAAATAATAATAAGGTATTAAATATTCACTTACAACTTCCCTAAATATAATCTTCTGAAAGAAATCTGTTATCTGGATGAAATCTTTAAGCCAAGTGGGTTTTGGGACTTATTTTAAATTTTTTTAAAATTCCATGAGTAACATATGAGAATTAGTAGAGTATGCAAGCAATTGATTTTACAAATTACTGTGTGAAACAACAGTTTAATAAGCAGCACCTAGAATGTTTCTATATGTTTTTAAACTCTGCTCCAACAGCATTGAACACCATCACATTCAGCATGAGCCCCAGTCACATCAACAAACTGAGACCTCAGGTCAAGCTTCACTGAAATCAGTAGAAGACCCCCGCAGTTCTTCTGTAGAGTATATCCAGGAAAAAGATACTCCTTTTAGGGTTAGTCGCAGAAGATGACATCTAACATGCTTTCATCTATGAGTCTGGTCCTCCCAATTCCTCTGAAGAATTTGGATAATTTTTACAGACAACAGCTAATTACTTGCCTAACTGCGCTGTTCTACAAAAGAAGCTCCTTAGTTTGAGCATGCATATGCCTGCTTGAGTATGTAAACTCAGGGAAGTGAATAAGAAAAATACGATAGGTTAACTTTTCATCTTTATATTAGATATCAATGTCTGAAGACTTAGTGGTTTTTACATGGCATGAAATGGCAATCCATTTCATATTTTCTTGGTTTTTTAAGCAATTCATTAAAAAACCTAGTTTCATTAAGATATTAATGTTATTTTCTCTTTTACCTAAAAGAAATACATTTCTCCTCTGTATTGAGGAGAAAACAAATGGAGTATCTATTTCTGCAAGAGTACAACAGAAATTTAAAAGCAGCTAAATAATTTCTTTACCAGATCTGATATCTGAAGGTACTGAAGCAAGTAAAATTTAATTTGATAGTAAGACTTTTCAAGAATTGGACTTAAAGAATATTAATATAGAGATTATATTGAAACTGAAGGATATAGTGCAACTGAAGGACGTTATACTGATAGATACGGTGCATTGTAAATCTAAATGAATTTTGTATATCAAAACATCCCTGTACAATCCAAGTTCATTGCATCAAGAGTTATATTCAACAGCACACAGGTATGATCTGCCATCCACATGATATTAGATGTTGATTAGTATGTCCAGAATGGGGACAGGAGCAGCTATTTCCAGCAGATGTTATTCCAACAACTAATACTCATTCTCACGACATAGTCAAAATATCTTCTGCCCTGGAAAACACATTTTTTTCTAGGTTCCCACCTGGACTGAGAATGAGAACAGTTTTCACCTGCTTGCTTCGCCTGACGGCAATTTTTTTTTTTTTATGTGTGACAACATAAGGGTTTATGTGGGAGCATTCTGCAATTCTTGCTTGCCTGCAATTTGTACACCCGAGTTTCTTTCCACAGCCACAGCAGACGAATGGATGGTAATAAGGATCTTCATAATAAGTCACACAAAATGGTTTCCCTTGGTTCAAGTGGCTTTGATACAAATGTGAAACTGTTGACATGAGCTGAATTTCTCTCCTATTCACTAGGTAATATGAAGAGTAGGCCTCCACGTATTGGCAGTCACATGTTCCCACTCTCAAAAAGTTAATACATAAATATCACTGTAAATAATTATCAAGATTCAAAAGACTGTAAATCTCATACTAAGACTTCTATATTTAATTTCATTTTCTTGACAAGAGTTGCAACATAGCATAAATTGTGCCAGATTTCTATTTTTTGTAGCAAAAATTGGTCAGTTTACACTATAGCTGTGACTGATATTATTGATAATGTATATTAAAGATATTTCTAGATATATATATATGTAAACACATATATGTATAAAAACATGTCAAGTCAGCATTTGCCAAGTAGCTAATCTGAGGATTGAATATCATGTATTTCCTACGCATATATCAGTTCAACAGTTTTCTCTTCCAGAATCAAAACAAATCACTTATGTTCCCTGACAAGCCTGAAAGTCAAAGTCTATTAAGGCAGTTCCAATGAACTCAAGAAAAAAATTCTGCTGCATACTTGTGTAGTAGTTTCTTTAGTCCAGTGCCCATTTCACAGTAGAGTTACAAACTCCAGGGCATGTTAAAGGGGAATACTGTGGGACTTTCATTTATACTGCCACCAGATAGAACTTTAATGCTGTTCTTGCGTTTAACATCTTTCATCAGTTTACTGGAGCATGAGTCCTATAATGTACCTCATTGAACTTACCGGTACCTAAGATAGAAATACATTTACAAAACAGCTCCCAAGAGATTTAAATGGAAAACCAGTTCTTTTATTGCAGATGTACTAATTTATAATGTACCATTAGTATAAGCTTTTCCATTAACTCACTGAACACACTAATACCAAAAAGGATGTGAATTGAGTTGCTTCTGCCCCTCCCCAGTCTTCTCTGGATATCTACTTCTGCAGCATAATCAGCTTTCAAAGCAGATGTTTTGCAATAACAATAAATGATAAAATTATTTTAGAAACATGTAATTGAAAGGTATGTTTCAAAGTGAAATGGATTATTTTCACTACGATTTAGGAAAGCAAAGCTTTAATTTAAAAGACTGCATGTAGCTCTCCTTTCAAGCCAGTTCTTGGTAACATAAAACATTTGCATACATTTCATCTTACATTGATCTAAGTCAATTTCTTTCTGGTAAGGGTGGTTTGAGATGAATTCTCAACAGAAATTAATGGGGAGAATTTGCAAAAACAGGGGAATTTGCCTTTTTTTTCTTTTTTTAAAAAAATTGTAATGAGAGATTAAATGAGTAGATTGAATATCTGGTGAGTTGGTATTGCAAATAACTTGAAGGTGATAAAGTAAACAATTAGCAATTTATAATTATAGTATGATATTCATCCAGTCCACTGGACAGTTCAGAGGAACTATCTGAATATTTCCTTTGGAGATTATTTTTTCTGGAAATGTGATTTAAACAAAATTAAAAAAACAAAAACAAAAAACAAAACCCCAAACAAACAGAAAAAAACCTAACAAACCCCAGCAATTTGTCAGGTTTACTTTTGTTTGAACTATTTCATATAAAATGAGACTCTTATTTAATTTTTACTTTAGATTGAACTTTGTAAAAAAGGAGTGAGGTTCATAAATATCACCCTCAATCCATTTTTATTTTGTATTCACATACTCTCTTTTTGGTCAGGAAAATGGACAACTAAACAAGATAAAGTGTGAATGCTTCTACTTTCTACTTGTTTCTACTTCTTTTACTCCAAAATACTTGGAAAAGGTTGAAACAAAAATATCTTTTTTTTTTTTTTTTTAAATTTTGTACAAACACCCTTCTTTCTATTTAAGAAAATAAAATGTTTTCATTTTTCATTATTTAAAAAACAGTTCTCTATGACAGCTTTGATTTCTCTAAACTTCGGTGGTCCAAATACCAGATAAATGTACCAGGAAGAATTGTTCAAAATTATCCTGTTTATTAGCTGAAAAGGCAGGAATAGAATTATGTAACCCAAGCAGAATATGGATTTAGAAGGTTAAATATTCATTCATGGACTTTATATGTATTCCCCAAATAAACTTCACTTATAGCTAAAAACAGGGTTTTTTGGTATCAAAACAAGGAATAAAATTTAAATGCATATTTAAATTTAGCAAAAAGAAAAATGTAGTAATATATGTAGTCTACAATAACATAGTAACATCATGTTACTTTGTTTTTTTTCTTTTAAATTGTGACAAGGTACACACAGGCCAATTTTTTTCAGCATTTTCATTTTCTCTGAACAAAATAAGACAATTTTTCTTTCTGTTTTTAAGCTCATAATTTTAAGTCTAAAAGTCAAACTGAAAACCTTTGGTATTTACACTTTCCCATTCCACATGTGGAACATGACTGCTACAAGCTCAACCATGACATTTAAGGGAAAAAAGTTTAAAATATATCATAGCTGCCTCTCACACTGCTAGCCCACTGAAGAAACATTTTTGTTGACTAGCTGAGAACCTGTTGATCTTTTTTAAAAAAATTGTAATGAGAGATTAAATGAGTAGATTGAATATCTGGTGAGTTGGTATTGCAAATAACTTGAAGGTGATAAAGTAAACAATTAGCAATTTATAATTATAGTATGATATTCATCCAGTCCACTGGACAGTTCAGAGGAACTATCTGAATATTTCCTTTGGAGATTATTTTTTCTGGAAATGTGATTTAAACAAAATTAAAAAAACAAAAACAAAAAACA